>JANHMN010000015.1:27229563-27267604 GCA_030674055.1 Rhabdomys pumilio
ACACACACACACACACACACACACACACACACACACACACACACACAATCTCCTAATTAAAATTTCTTGTATTCTTGCATGTGTGTATCAACACTTGCATGTATGCGAATAGACTAGAATTTTATTATCTTAAGGTAAACCTTAAAATTTCTGTGTAGATTCAGCTAATATAAAAGCTGGTAGGTATCAGCTTGATTAACTAATCCTGATTATGGTTACTAGTCAGACCTTATTCCTGGACTCCTGCTAGGCCATATGGACTCATCCTGCCAATCAGAAGAATGTCCCCTTCTTTTGCAACACCCATCCTACAAGACAGCAGGACATTTAACACATTAACCAAAACCATCTCTTCTTTATGGGCTGGAGAGAAGAAACCTACTGCCTCAGGTAGACATACTCAAAGCTCTCTTACTCAATGCCTTTTTATATAAAACAAGAAAGGAGAAAACCAGTGACTGTATATTCAAAACCTGTCTACCAAATTCAGCTATGTTGCCTAATTTGTTTTGGTGTTCCAACTAGACCTTGTGCCCTAAAGCCAAAGACGGGCTTTCTTTATACTTGAACGCCATAGAATCTGGCAGAAAGCAGTATGCACAGTAGACTCAGCCAATGTTGGCTCCGCTCCTGGTTGTTCTAATAAATCCACACCCTCCTGGAGGCAAACTGCAATGCATATGTGCTCCTCCTCCCCAGTCAGTAAAGAAGAGATGGCTTTGATTAATGTGTTAAATGTCCAGCTGTCTTGCAGGATGGGTACTGTTAAAAGAGCTAATGTTTTTCTGACTTGCAGGATGATTCCATATGGCTTAGCAGGAGTTTAGGAATAAGGTCTGACTAGTAGCCATGATCAGGATTAGCTCCCCGTCTGGGACTTGGAGATCTGAGGACAGGCTAGGTATCAACTCTCAAGAATCTTATGGCTGGGAGCCCACAGGCAGGGCAGATCCTGTCCAATGTGCCCTAGGTTGCATGGTGAGCAGGGGAGATCAGTTTATTTTCCTGGAAGCTCACATAAAAACCATTCTTCTTAAATGATGCATACATTGACGTGAGCTTCCAGGAGGCTGTGGGTTTTCCTTGAACTGGCCAGAAACTGAGCCAACATTGGCTGAGCCTACTATGTGCACCATGTTCTGCCAGCTTCTATGGAGTACAGGTGTAAAGAAGACCCATCGTTGGCTCTAGGCACTAGGTCTAGTCGGAACAGTAAAACAAAGCAAGCCACAGAGCTGGATCTGGAAGACAGGTTTTGAACTCACAATCACTTGGTTTCTTCTTTCTTGCTTCATATAAAAAAGACATTGGGTAAGAGAGTTTTGAGTATATGTACCTGAGATAGTAGTTTTCTTCTCTCTAGTTTATAAAGAAGAGCTGGTAGCAGGCTGTATCTTATCAAGCTATAACTTCTGTTTGTTTTGAAGAAATAACTGCAGAGGTAGTTGCTGGGTGCACATAGAAGGAAAACCTTCCAACAATAAAGACTGAATTACATAATGCAAAGTATTGGCTTGTCAGAGAAGAGTGAGGTGAAGAAGAGCGAATAAAATGCAGGAGCTTTATCACTAAAAGCCCCCAAACAGGAATTGCTCTGTGATACGTGGGGATTCAAGAGAGTCCCAGGGTCACTAAAAGAAGGAGCGGGTATGGTAAGCTATATCAGCATGGTGACACTAGTGAAAAAAGATGTGACTCAACTCTGTGATTCCTTCCCCTCTATCAAATCACAGGGACATAACCGCCAAGCAAAGGAACAGGATAGGCATTTGTACTGTAACTGAGGAGTAGCTTGCCTCAGTATGTTACTACATTCAAGGGATGAATCTAGGATCCAGGACAATATTATACCATGCTCTAGGCAATCAACAGCAACACCTAATTAGCCAAGACAGACAGACAAACAGACAGACAGACAGACAGACAGACAGACAGACAGACGAATGGATGGACAGATGGAAGAATGAACAGACAGACAGATAGATAGACACACACACACACACACAGAGAGAGAGAGAGAGAGAGAGAGAGAGAGAGAGAGAGAGAGAGAGGGAGAGGGAGAGAGAGAGAGATTTACAGAAGTCTTGAGAGGGTAAAATCTCCATATGTAGTCTCAGGCCATGTGGAGCTCTCTAGCTTCAAGGGATCCAAGGAGTTGAAGTATTAGAAATGTAGGGTGTTTTTTTTTTTTTTTTTTTTTTTTTTTTTTTTTTGGTAAAACAAAAAGTGTTGACACTCACAGACCGGTAACGTGGAGAGAGAGGCACATTCCTCAAGCAGCAAAAGAATGGACAAGGTGACTTGAAGTCAATCAAGAGAGAAAGCAGATCTCAGGAGGACAGTCAAGGAGTTTGCATTTCTGTCATGCTTGTCCTGGTGCCAGAGATAAACAGCAGCACATCCCTTCATCTCAGCCAGCTGGAGAGGCATCTGACGGGCTGCAGGGCCCTCTAAACAGAAATTGTTCTAATCTGCAAATGCACAGTAGATACCAGTAGGAAGACTCCTTTTATTACAGTCCGTTATGGAAACTCCAAGGGAACTAATGTCAACTTCCTATGGAAGTTTTACCTCCTTGAGACCTGCTCGTCGTGTGGGTGCGTCTCAGCAGTTAGTTGGAAGGGGCTTGCTTTTTCTGCTTAGCATTCCCTCTCAACCACGGGGCATTTAGAAGAAAGGAGGGGGCTGAAGTTAGACTCAAAGGTGAAAAAGAGTGGGTGCTGTAAAGAATGAACATAAAAATATTACCTTTGATTTTTCATTCCTTGGTGTGTAGGTATGGGGCCTGTGCACATCATATACTCCATGCTAAAGCTGGCAGTTAACGTCACGTGTGTTAGTCAATGGCTGTCTACCTTATGTCAACTTTCCCTTTTGTTTTGACAATTCTATACACCTGTACGATGGAATATGTCCATATCTACCCCTTGAAGTAGTCTGAATGAACAAGATCTTCCATTGGTTCAAGTACTTGAACACTTGGTCCCCAGTAGGGATCGCTGTTTGGGCAGGTTATGAACTCTTTTAGGAGGTGTGGCTTTGATGGTGGAACGACATCACTGGAGGTAGGCTCTGAGAGTTGTGGGTTTGGCCCCACTTCCAGTTCAGCCCCTTCTGCTCCTTGTGTGTAGATAAAGAATTACCTTTCAGCTTCCTAATGTAGTTACTGGCTACCATGTTTCTCTCATCATTATGGACCTTTCCTGCTGGAACTGTGAGCCAGAATTAGTTGCATTGGTCATGCTATTTTGTCATAGTAACAAAATATAATTAATATATTCTCTTATTCCCTCCCCCAAACTGTCCCTGCTCAACCCCAACATACTCCCAAGATGTCTCCCTTCCAACTTCATGTCTTTGTTTTGTGAGGAGTGGGGGTATCCATGAAGTCTAGTTAATGTTGTCTGTATATGCATGGGTGTGAGGCCATTCACTGGAACACAGGAAATCTACATCCTCAAAAGGAATCAGCCTTCTTCCTTAGGCAATTATTCACTGTCAATTGTTCCTCAGTAAGGGGTGGGACCAAGACACCATCTACCCCATTTGTGCTAGAAGTGTGGCTAGCTTGATCATGTATAGGTCTTATGCTGGTAAGCACAGTGCTGTGCGTCCATGAGTGTGATAGTCACATCATGTCCAGAAGATGGCCTTACACAGCACCCTTCCCAACCCTTTGTCCCTTACACTCTTTCTGCCTCCTCTTCTATGATTTCTGTGAGTGTTGGTCGTTGTGAGGACTACCCAATCCCTTATTCTCACATTCTGACTAGTTAAGCACCTGTCCAGTGTCTGCTGTCCACTGCCAAGACAAAGTTTCACTTACCAGTTTGGAGAGAAGGTCAGGTCTGTTGGATGCTGGTATCTATCTTACGTCTTGAAGACAGGATCTCTCATTGAACCTGGAGTTACTGATTTTACTAGGCTGACCAGCAAGCATCAAGGATCTTCCTGCCCCCACATTCCAAGAATTAGAATTATAGCTGTGTGCCACAATCCCAGATTTTTTTTTTTTAAGTGAGGAATGGGAATTGAGCTTAAAGTTCATGTGCTCATATGGTAAGTGCTTTATTAATCAAGCCATGTCCCCAGTTCAAAAGATGTCTTTCATGAGTAATGTAATAGTCACATGGTTCATCTAATCTTTCATAACTTTTTTTTTTTTTTTTGGTTTTTTTTGAGACAGGGTTTCTCTGTGTAGCCCTGGATGTCCTGGAACTCACTCTGTAGACCAGGCTGGCCTCGAACTCAGAAATCCGCCAGCCTCTGCCTCCCAAGTGCTGGGACTTTCATAACTTTTTAAAACTTAGGTGGAGAAAAACTGCACACACACACACACACACACACACACACACACACACTTTTAGCAACTTTGCACGGCCAAGTTGTGAACAGTCAATTTCTATTTAAATGCAAACGCAGATATACTATTTAACTTATAAATATCTTCGCTCTGAATGGGAAAAAAAATGTTGTACAACATAAGATCTGGACCTTTCCTGGGGTAGGTGTTACTAACATAGATGGAGGATGCTTGCAATAGCTCAGTACGTCACATATTAAACTGTAATAAGTGTTTGGATATATTTCCTCTAACTAGATACAGGAGGTGGAGAAAGAAGACATGGAGGGCCACAGGGAGGGTTGAGAGAAAAGAGGAACAGGTACAGGAGGAGAGAGAAAAAGACAGCCAAAGAGAAAAAGGGTAGCAGCAGCCCAGGTTACTTACCCAAAGTCATCTTACACCCAAGTTAGTTATGTTTTCACATGAGCTCAAAATACCTACTTGAGAAATGTGCTTCAGTAGAAGGTTTGAGAGGCCAAGTGGTAGATTTCACAATGATTTCTGTAAGCAGACTGTGAAATTGGCTGTACCAGTAATAAAAGAAGATGCTTAGCAACCATCCCAGGTGAGAAATGTTTGCAATGGACAGATAGAAAGAAAGAGAGAGAGAAAGAGAGAGAGAGAGAGAGAGAGAGAGAGAGAGAGAGAGAGACACTTTATATGTTCTGCAAATACAGTATAAAGGGTGAGAAATTACCTCACTTAAGCATGCACATCTTTCTATGCTAAAAGTTTTAATGTGATTTGGGTTGTATTTCTTTGCTTCATCTTTTCTGGCTTTTCATTTTAGCTATCTATTTTAGGTTTTTGATATTTTAGATCAAACGGAATTGTAGATGATAAAAAAAAGACTGCTTCAAAATTAATACTCTGTTTAAAAAGTCTATTCATGTAACTGAAAAAAAAAAACCCATAAAGAAACCCTTTCTCCCAGCCCTTGGCTCCTCTAAATGCCTAGGTAACTGAGAGAAAACAGAGACTGCTTTCAACAGAGACAAGAGCTGAGAGCTGAGACTCTCACTCTCTTGTGTGGGGACTTCCCCTGACTGTGTGGGGACCCCACTGTGCTATTAGGAAGTAAAGGGGCGTTAACACAGCCCTCACTATCTTTCAAGGGATAATTAGTCCTTTTGGGATATCCAGACCCTTGGTGCATTTCCTTTTCTCTCTCAGCTGTTTGCCTTTTGGTCATTTTTCCATGCTTCATTAAGAGAAAGTAGCCTGCGCAGATCTATCCACTTGGCTCACTGTTCTGAGTGGAGCCATTGAAGGGAGCTGAGTTTATCCATGGACTGGAATTATAATGGTAGTTTTCAACTCTTTTAACTCTTCTATAAGGTAAGAAAATGTGGGCACTCTAACACCATAGCAATTCTGCCACTGATATCTGGTGAGGAAGGCAAACATGTCATGTGGCAGGGCTTCTCATCTGCTTAGTTCCCAAACACATTCAGTTCCTGTCAGCCCCTCTTGGAAACACATATTTCCCACAGTACAATATCTAATTCCTGGTGACTCAGACCTAAGTACAGCAATAAAGGTTTGCTTAGCAGCCTGGGGTCTTTTGAGTGTTGCAAACTGTTCTTGACACATGGTGGAAATGCTTTTTTTTTTTTTAAAGTAAATATTCAATATTAAGAGAAAAGAAAGAACAGTATGTATTTCTACCACAGTTGTAAGTATGTTTCTGTTTGTGAAGATTTGCGCTTAGAGACAGATCGAAACTCTCTTGCTCAGTGATGATGAGAATTTCAGACCTGGGATTCAATGGAAATGAGAAAAGACAAGACAGTACAAAGAAAGACTGAAAAAAGAGTTCGATCTTTGAAAAGTCAAACAACATTCACAAACCCTTTGCCAGACTAACCAAAAGAAAGGACAGATTGCAATCACTAAAATTAGAGATGAGAAGATGAACGTTGGAACAGATACCAACAAAACCTAGGAAATCATGTGGATGTACCTTAAAACTTTCTATTCCACTAAACTGGAAAGTACAAAAGAAATGGATGAACTTCTAGGTGTATATGGCTTACCAAAATTAAACCAAGATAAAATAAATAATGAAAACAGACCTGTAACAAGCAATGATGTTGAACCAGTAATTCAAAATTTCCTCACCAAAAGAAGTCCTGGTCTAGAAGGATTTGGGGCAGAATTCTACCACACTTTCAAAAAGGTTCTAACACCAGTATTTCTCAAATTATTCCATAATATAAAAAGGAAAGAACATTTCCAAATTTCTTTTACAAAGCCAGAATTATCCTGATTCCAAACCAAGATACAACAGAAAAGGAAAATTACAGAGTAATCTCCCTAGTGAATGTAGAGGCAAAAGTCCTCAGTAAAATACTTGAAACTAAACTCAAGCATTAGAAGGGATGAGAAGACCACTGTTGAGGGTTCTTGAGATTAAAGAGAGTGTCTTAGTTCTGCTTCAGTGACAAAATACCCTGGCCAAAGCAGTTCTGGAAAGTAGATTGGCTTTATCTCAGCTTATGATTCCAGAGTCCAGTCTACCACAACAGGAGAGTCCCCAGCATCAGTTAGGAGAAGCTGCTCACATCATGTCTGCAATCTGGTATAAAACAGAATGTTCATATGCTTGTGTTCACCTAGTTCTCTTTTCCATTCAGTCCCGGGCCATGACCATGAAATGGTGCCACCCACATTGAGGGTGGGTCTTCCTAGCTCAATTAGTTCATTTAAGAACCTCCCTCACAGCCATGCCCACAGGCCAATCTGATGTAGACATTTCTCCAATGAGAGTCTCTTCCCAGACAAGTCTAGATTGTGTCAAATTGACAATTAAGACTAATTATCACAGAGACCTTGACTCTACCAGGCTTTTACAAACCAGTGTTGTCTCTTGTTCAGTAACGTGGCCTTGGGTTAGACTTTTAGAGTACTAATTGATAATTACCAGAAACAATGATGCTTTGCATGTAATAACAGAACAGAATGCTTTCCCCTTTTCTGAATTTTGAGTTATACTAAAATGTATTTCTCTGTTGGTTATCCAGACAGTTCTCATTAATTTGCATTCTACTTTCCTTCAGTCAATACTTGGCGTTCTTTATCATTAGGAAAGTAGATCATCAGGGATGAACCTCTTCAAGTCACTAGCCCTATCTGAATTTTTTATGCAACACAAAGTGCTGTTTCTTTCTTCCTGTGTTCTTTTCAACCATCTCATTTACTTTTATCAGCTGATGACTCCCAAGTTAATGTCTTTGGTTCTACCTTCACCTTATACACCTTCCTCCCTGGTTCTGTGCATGTGGACAGCTTTAGGTTCTGCACATGCTCCATCTCCTTTCTGACTTGTTCCCCTTTTGAAATCTGATCTGAGGAAATGCCAGTCTCCTAAGCATCTGTTGTGTGGCTATTTCCTCTCAGATAAAACCTTCAATCTCCAAAGAAAGCTCCTTAAGAAATAAAATGTGCTGAAGAATGGTGAAACATTCCATCCTGCAGGGATGCTCTAAAACCAAGGAAGCAAACAACTCACTAGCTTCAGGATGTCCCTGAAACTGATCAGAATCACTAAAGTCCCCAACTAGGACTAGTACAAACATTTGAGAGACTTTATTAGACCAGCCTGTCTGTCTAGAAGACATTCAGACCAGCTGAGCTACCTGAAAGAAACATTCTTCAACCTTTCGAGCTGCCTGCACATTGCAGGATGAGCATCAGGTTTCTAGCTTTCATGAGTTATAGTTGATTATGGGGTGGGTTCATGGTGATATAGCATTGCTGAATCTTTTCTGCTCCTATAAGCAACCCTTCACCCATATTCCTGTAAGTAAGTAACCCTGATATAAATCATTAGTTCACTAACTAGTTCACTAGTTGGACTTCTGTGGTATTGTACCTTGATCTGTAGTCAGTTCCATATCTGGGAGGAGTAGATGTTTGTTCTTGTCTCTTCAGGAACAGTTTCACAGAGTAGTACCAGAGTAGCATCTTGATAACAAATTAGACTTCTCCTTTATTTTCAAGACACATTATGTAATTCATGTCTTTCCACTGCCTACAACTCAGGTTCTTTCCTGTTAGCCTGACACTCTAGACTTCTCATGGTCTTCCCTCTGCACATTCCTATGCCAATGCCCATCTTCCTCCAAACCAGCCAGGGCTTTTATTTCTACTACTTGAAACCTCCTTTGTTTTTTCCATGCTATCTTCCATGAACACTATGATGAAAAACAACACATTTCCTGGGTACTCCTGTTGATTCTTGGTCATACCTATATCTCAGCACTAGAGTGAATGGAACTATCTTCTGGATTGTCTTCCTGCCCACACTTCTACCCTCTGCTGAGTTTCATATCCAGAAATCTTATTAAGCAAAGAGCTCCCAAAAAGCAGGCCCAGTCTGGTTTCAAATCACATTCAAAATAAAGATATCCACAAAGCACTAAGGTATAGCAGGTCAGATGGCCCACTCCCTGTTCACTTTGCACAGTGACATTCCATCACCCAACACCCTCTTACATACCAATTCCTTACTCATTTCTTTATCACATATATCTGAGTCCCTGTTTAAATATTGGGAGATAGTCTAGAGAGTAGGGCTGTGTCCCTCAGGATGGAGCATGGTGCCTTGGACATATTTATAATACTTGTGGAGTGAATAAGGTAGTGTCCTAAGGCCAATGTATCCCATCATGTAGATCATAAATACTGTTCATTCCTGTTGTGTTGACAGTACACAGCCCCACCTAGAAGTGACCCTGGATTGCAAAACAGTGATGAATGAAACTCAGACTGAGTGTCTCTCTTTAATACACGCTGAAACAGACTCCCCTGTTAACAAGCATACCATGCAGATAGACTGGGCACTCAACCGCATTGCAGAGATTCACCTGCCGATCCACAAAAAGTGTTGTTTGTGGACGTTTCTAATGTATGACCACTGAAAACATCAGAGATAAAAGGCAAATATACTGCTGAAAGGATGACAAGAATTCATGACTTGGTGGAATGCCAAATGAAAGTCGGCTCCAAGTTGTTCCATTAACTGAAAGATTCAGACACTGCCAAACATTGCTATCTGCTTGTGCAATTTGGCAGTGTTGTTGTTGTTCCCAGGACAGAATTACAATTTGCAAAGCTAGTCCAGCTAATCATTTGGCATATAATTTCAACTATAGGAGATACTATACCTTTCAAGGAGAGGCATACCATATGTAATTATAATAATTAACATGTACTTAGAACTCCTATGATGTCAGTGCTTCGATTCTAGTGACTCATTTAACCCTTAGAACAACCAAGGTGGTAGATTATCCATGTAAGCCCCGTATCATAGATGAGGACAGCAGAACACAGGGAGGTTAAATAACTTACCCATTGTTACCCACTCTGACAAATTAGAGTGGGGATTCTGATCCTAAAAGAGCCATGCTCTCAACTTCTACAAGTTGTTGTTTCTCAGAGGCACGATGCTTAACTGTTTTAGGAAGGCACAGCCGCCTGGTTTTGAAGATAACATTAGAAATTTGGATCATATAAGTACAAAGAAAAGAGGCAGTTTATCTTTGAGGCCACACATTGTGATCTTAAAGCTTGCAATGACGTATGGGCAATTTCTAACACCATTATGTTATGTTTTGCTAACGTCATAGCTAGCACGGTAGAACTACCTGGAACTGCTCAAAGCCCAGAAGCACTTGCTCATCTGCATTTATTGCAGTGGGATTTGTTTATAGGTAGGAAGCTAGTGTTTAATGTGTAAGTACTTAGCCATAGTTCCACAGTAGCTTGAGAGGGTACAAATACTCGTTATAGCTACTGGTTACAAAGCAAAATACAAATCATTTGGAACTGAGGTTCCTAGAAAAGAGGGACAGGCTTGCTCTTGGTCATGAGTGTGTATTTGTACAGTTCATTTCAGTAGGCAGGTAAACTGCCTCTTACATGGTGTGGTCCAGTCCTTCTTCCTTCCCATTTCCATGCTTTGTTTTTTCTTGGCCTTATTTCCCATATCATGTTATCCTCTGACATTTGTATCAGCTTCTGCATCTGTTGGTCCTAATAGACAAGGGTATTTCTCCTCAGCTTATCTCTTCTCTCTTAGCTTGCTTCTATATCCCATTACATTGATTGTAGGAGAATTAATTCTCTGACTCTGAGTGACTGTTTCTCAAACATTTTGTCTTTGTTTCGAATACAAATATATGTACGTATCTGTATGTGTAGTTGTGCATATGAGTGCAGAGCCAGTGAAAGCCAAAAGAGGATGTCCGATTCCCTAGTACTGGAGTTATACACAATTGTGAGTTGCCCCACATTGGTGCTAGGGATCAAACTCAGGTCCTCTGCAAGAGCAGTGTTTGCTCTTAACCACTGAGCCATCGTGCCAGCTCCTTGAGCAACGATTTCTTAACTGTGACTCTGAAAATGGAGGCCACACTCCATCACTCTAACCTCTAGTTTATTCGAATTAATTAAGGACTTCAGCTCTAGGTTTCTGAACTTTTCCTTCCCCTCAATTCTGGCAGCCCTATCAGAAGGAGCCATCCTGTAGACATCTTCCATGTTTGTTTATTTGTTGAGACAGGGTTTCTCTGTGTAGCTCTGGCTGTCCTGGAACTCACTCTGAAGAACTCAGAGATCTACCTACCTCTGTCTCCTGAGGGCTGGGATTAAAGGCATGTGCCACCACTGCTCAGCTAGACTCATTTTTAGCAAGCTCTTGTCTCCACTGTACTGAGAGTAGGGTATCAGTTGTGTTATATCTTAGGATGCTGTTTGAATAAATATCCCCCAAAGGCCTAAGTCTAAAAGGATTGATGGCTAGCCTATGGTAGAACCGATATGTGATAGAACCTATGTAAGGAGGTGGGGCTTAGTGGGAGGAAGTTAGATTATTGGGAGTGTAAGGATATTGGGACCTCTCTTCTTTTGCTTTCTATTTTCTATCAGGTGAGCTTCCTCCTTCATTACATGTTTCTCTCCTGCTATACAGCACAATCAGAGGCCCCAAACAGAAAGCCATTATGGCATGGACTGACACCACATAAACCACAAACAAAATTAAATTTTCTTCTTGATTTACTCCAAGTATTTGATGCAGTGATGCAGAGGTTACTAACACTCATGGCTTCACAGATACCCCTTCCTTACCATGTGTTCTCCTCCTATTATAGTCCATGCTGTAGTCTGTACGTCTGTAGGGGAGGGGATATGAACCGAGGCAAGAGTCCCTGTCACCTCAGCCCATCTGGAATTACTGTCTTAGGGTTTCTCTTATCCCCTTTCCAGAGATGCAACCTCATTCTTCTGCTCTTCTTGCCCTTATTTGTCGTTTACTGTAACTGCTCTTCAGTTTACACACATGTGTAAATCTGTCCCGTGCTGATTAAATACAACCCAAATAAAAATAACGCTATTAATAGAAAGTCAAAACATGCTCCAAAGCAGTAATCTGACACTCCAGACTATTCCCCCTTAGCATTCTCTTTCCTTTTCAGGTACAAATCTTCAAATGTCAGGAACCCACTGAGGCCAGTTCTTCCTTCACTTATTTGGCCATTTCTTGTCTTTCCAATCCTCCATGGTGCCCTGCCAGACTAGGCTGGTGTCTCTCACTCTGCCTTGGGACACTTTGTTTATTCCCCATTGCAGTCTCTTCATTCGGTTTGAGTGATAGGTGATGAGACCCTTCAGATTATGGAATATGTCATGGTCATTGTTGTGCCCCAACTGCCTTCAATTGTGGGAGAATATTGATGAGTGTCTCTTCAATAAAGGTTTCCTGCAAAGTCCCAAATGCCTCTGTTCCACTCCTACCACTTCTTTATGTCTCTAATATACTTGATCACTTTTGTTCTGACACATTGCTGCTCCCTTGCAGAACAAGATTGTTCCTACTGGCTCCCTAGCTTCCGCAACAGTCCCGGAGAGTCTGTTGTAATTCACAGATTGCTCCTGGCTGAAGCCAGCTGCTCAGTGCAGCATTTCTCCAGCTCACATATTCTCCTTCAATAACTAGACTTCCGGACTAATAAAACCGAGGAACTCCCATAGATGTAAGACTAGACAGCTAATTTTTCTTATCATAGAGTAAATTTATCAATCCACATCATCTACGACATCCTTCTATTTTTCGCCATGGTTTCCTACAGGCAGAAGTATGGTAATAAGAAAGTAAGAACAGATTAACAGATAGGACGTTAGAGTGAATAGAGTTCTACGAAAGTGTTTTGCATTGCTGCGTGAGTCGTCTCCGGCTGAGTAGAACGAGCAACGGAATAAGCAACATTAATTTTCTCATGAGTCCAAGTTCTAGTTGGTTTCTGGTGAAGGCTCATGACTGCTGCCTTTTCTTTGTCTTCAGACACAGCAATTTTCTCTGTGTGCTCCCCAGTGTTTCCTTCCCTTCCTTCCTCCTCTCCTCCCTCCCTCCCTCTTTTCCTCTCTCTCTCTCTCTTTCTCCCCTCCTTTCCTTTCTGACATTGCTTTCCCAATATAAAGGGAACATGCAGCATTTCCTTTCATGGGACTGTTAAACTACTATTTACATAACAGGGGAATGACATGCCTTCTAGTGATGTCCTCTTATACCAGTCAAGAGCTCAGGATGTTGGATAGTTATATTTGCCTGCTTAACTGATCTTTATGAGTGCTAAACAGTGGAAAAATGTGCATATGGACCTGGAGACAAATCTCTAAGTATTTGAATCAAATTAAGCAGAATAGTTTTATTGAAAGTCTCCAGAGGTTGACTCAGTGGTTAAGAGCGTTGACTACTCTTCCATAGTGTCAGTGTTCTATTCTCAGCTAACACAGAGGCTAACAACTGTTTGCAGCTCCAGTTCCAGAGGGACACCCTTGTTTGGCTTCCCCAAGTTCTGCATACATACAGTATACAGACACACATGCAGACAAAATAGCTATACCCATAAAAAAATTTAAAATTTCTCAATAAAAGGTAACCAATGGTACGATCACAAAATCTACAGGCATTAAAATAACTGAAATAAGGAGAGAATATATGAAGAGATAAAGACCTAGAATTACCTTAGTAGGCTTAACTGATAGCTAAGGAAAGATAAACATAAAATGTACAAGATTAGACTGAACTGAGACGAATTGTACTAGAGAAAGGAAAGGCTTTGAGATATAAGACACGATATCCTATGAGTACAGAAGAGCACAACGATAGAAATGCCAAACATATGGACTGTAGCATTAGACTGTGGGAAATGTTGTCATGTGGCTCAATATAGGGAAGAAAGAATCCTACACTGTTCTGGCTTGTTCAGAGCAGGTGTCTTTTGTTTACTAAAGAGGGGAGCTAAACTCGAGATAAAATGTCCAAGAGCCTGCTTAGAGGTCATGAAATCGTTCCCAGTAGGAAAATGTTGAAATAATTAAGGAGCTTTGTGATGGCTAGAGAAGGGAATGCTGGGGCTGGGGAGATGGCTTAGCAGATGGAGGTGTTTGCCACAAGCCTGACATCTGACTTTGGTCCCTGGAACCTGTATGGTAAAAAGGGAGACCTGACTCCTGTAAGTTGTCTTACAAGCATGTGCTTGCGCGCGCGCGCGCACACACACACACACACATACACACACACACACACACACACACACACACACACACACACTGCAAGTAATTAAAATTAAAGGATCTTTTTTACATATGTAAAACACTTGAAGGTTTATCATGTAAAAAGAGAGCAGTTTATATGACACCACATACATTACATCTGTCACATAACACTTGTCCCCCCCTCATCTCTATAAGATGTAGTTTTATCTTACATATTTCTCTCTGTGTGCATGTCACATGTATTCAGTTGCCTATGGAGGCTAGAAGAAGACATTGGTCCACTGGTGCTGGAGTCACCAAGTGATGTGAATGCTAGGAACTGAACTCATGTCATCTGGAAGGTGATCTTCTTGGCTAAGCCATCTGTCTACTCCTTCCTCTTGCCTTCACAGTATCTTTGAGTATTGCAGTGGTAATGGGGATGATGGGGTGGGGGTGGGGTGAGAAACCCATCCTCATCTGTATTCACATTTCCACAAATCTGCTTCATGGGTTTAACAAAAATATTTGTTAAACAAAAATATTGCTTTGAACTAAGACCCTAAGCCAGAAAGGTGATTCCACCCATGCAGAAGTCATAGGTGTTCCTTGTCAAAGTCCCCTGTATATCTTAAGATACATTATAATGGATGCACGCAAGGTCCATGAAAAGTTCATCTAATGGATGGAGAGAAACAGAAGCCATTCCACAGTCTAGTCTCCCAAAGGCACAGTAGAACAGAACACAAGTCAGACCCTCATAGGCAGTCAGAATAATTCAGATTAAGTCAGAAGTGAGCAATAAAGTGTTGGAATTTATATGGGGATTCATTAGCACAAAAGGTGGAGCCAGTTAAGACATTTCAGAAAAATTAATGAACTCCGATCCAAGATGGGTTTTGGGTTTTGAAGGGGAAAAGAAAGTGTTCCTGGAAGTTTGCTTTGCTCACTGCATAAATGTCATCTCCCGACAATGGCCTTTCTAGGCTCTTCGGATGTTCATTGTCATAGGATCTGCTCCAGCATAATTGTTCTTGTGTGAGCAGATTTCTTCCTCTTCCTTCTTTATCCATCCTTCTCTCCCTTCCTCTCTCTGCCTGTATGTAAAATATGTATGCGTAAAACAAAATTCAGATCGAAGAGAAAAGCAACCATAGTCATTAAACCTGAGAGGACTCAGCCAATCTTACCACCTGTCTTAACTTTGAATAGCAACTTTGAAAGAAAATGACCTCAGGTGAGCAGTCCCAGGAGCCTGGCTCCCCACAGCTGCAAACCCTGGGAGACCAGCTGTGTCCTTAGAAAAGGGGAAGAAGGCTTCAGTGTTGTCAGCATTGCCAATTTCACTTCACCTTTTCTTCCCTAATAGCCTTCATGTATTCCTAAGACTCTGAGAGCAACAAAGGCAGCAGATGCTTAGGAGTAACAAAAACAATGCTAAGTTATAACATCTGGAATTCATCACTGCAGCTCTGACGTCAGGATGCAGCCCAGATGTTAACTGTAGAAACCAGCTAATGTTTGGGTGAATGTTGTCTCTCCTTTAATTTGCAAATGCCTCCTTAAAGAAAAAAAAATCTTGAAAACAAAACAGCTCAAAGACGTGAATAATCTCCCAGATATTCAGATCTGTTTAGGGATCCCAGGTGGATTCCTTTGCCTTGGATGGAGACAGTCCCCCTTTCTCACTCTCAAATACATCAAGAACAAAAAGCATTAAAAAAAAAAAAACTATGAATGTGGCCATGAGAAATAACTAGACATTGTCATTAATTGATCTTTGGACACAAGGCACGTGACCCTACTTTTTCCAGAGCAGACTTTGATTCTCAGATTCAGTGTGCTAAGACAAATGTCCAAAATTCTATGTCTCCATGTGTATCCACTCCTATGTTTTGGACAACTGAAGAACAACAACAACAACAACAAAAAAATTGAGTAAACTGAAGATGAGAAGAATTCTACAAAATGTTCCAGTCTCCTTATGCACTGTTTTCCCTTTTGTGGTTTCAGTAACCTGTAATCAACTGTGGTCCACAAATATCCTAGGGAAGAAGTCATACGATGATCAACTCTTATTCTTCAAATTGTGTGCCGTTGTGGGTGGTGTGATAAACTCTTACACCGTGCTGCTCTCTCTCGTTGGATGAGAATCATCCTCAGTGTCTACTGTATCCACCATGTATATGTTACCCACCTGGTAGACACTTATTTGCTATCTGGGTTTCCAAACAAGCTTGTTTAAGGCTTAGTATTACCCACAATTTTAGTCATCCACTGATAGCCTTGGAATGTCTGTCCCATGGATTGGAGGGAGGGCAACAGGAAACTTTTTCTTTCTACTGTTTCTCATTATACTGACTGAACGTGTAATTGATTCCTTGTATATTTCCCCCCAGTTATTTAGTGATTGAAGTTACATTACTGGGCTTTAGATGATTATTTACACGTTACTTAAATTATCTTTTCCACGAACAGAATTTCCTTAGTTATCTCCTAATCTGCTTCAGTCCTCAGTTGTTAAACATCAACAGAAACCTCAGCCAGGATAAAAACAGAAATGCCCAAATGGCAAGGGGGAAAAATTATCTGGGATTAGGAGGATAGATACAAATTTTTGATTTACTCAAAGATGAAATATCTATGTTATCAGTTGCTTTCAGTGATTGCACTGGGATGGACCACACATTTATTCCTTAATAAAATGTTTAGAATTCAGTTGAAAAATCCTGAAGAAAAGACAATGGTGATGTTGAGAGTGTAGACCTCAGGCATAGAGGGTCAAGATTCAAATTCTTGCTCTTTCATTTATTATATGATATTAGGGAATGTTCCTAAAGTAAATCAGAGTTCCATTTCTGTTTATTGTAAAATGGTAGTAGTGAGACCTATACTTCACTGCATTTGTGGGAATTAGTGTTCAGTATATGAAAAGCTTTGGGCAGCCCCTGGTTTAAAAGCTGATCAATAAGTGACATGATCACTTCTAAGACAGAGATGAGTCCTGTCCATCTTTGTGTCCTGTGTGTTTGCAGTGGTTTGATAAGTACTCAGAAAATGTTTTCAGCCACACGAATGGATGGGCGAATGAGGAACGGGCATATGACCAGAGTGTAGAGATTGCAAACAACATCATTCCACTTCACAGGGGTGAGATGACCCCTGGTGTGACCCACTTTGACCTTGCCTTTGTTTTTACGGACTATGTGCCCGTCACTAAGATTAATGATGCTTCCCCTCTCCTTGAACCCACTTTACTTTTGATTACATTATCTATTCGGCCCTATCCCCACCTCTGACATATTACTCTTCAGACAACATCAAGGCAGCTTCTTTGTTTTGAGTTTTGAAAAACAGAGTAATTTTATTAATTCTTTGAGAATTTCGTGCCCTGTATTTTGCCCCTATTCTTTCTCCTAACTCTTGCCACATCCACCTCCCCACCAAGTTACCCTCCCCCACCTCCACTTTGTTACCTTTCATTTTAATATCCCACACAGTCTAATTTGAACAACTTTTTAGTAACTTTCATTGTATGGCCATTGCTCACGACCATCTTGGCAACTCTTCCTTGACTTTGGAATTTGAATACAAGAAATACTCAGTATCTGTGAAGGAATCCTTTCCTTTGTCCGTTTTACTGCTTACTGCCTCCTGTGGTATGACTGGGGAGTACATCTACTCCATGCTTTTGCTACAGCAGTGCACAGGGGTGAACAGATAGTTGAGCACATAGCGTATTTGTGCTTGAAGCAGTTTTAGCAGTCATTTAACCTTATCTCCAAAAAGAACACGAGTATTATTGAAATTACTAAGTTGCTCAAAAGTACTGAATACACATTAGGTCACTTGATGTGATTTTCTGTAAGGATGATAGCTTATCACTGACTTTTATTTTTTTATTGATTGATCAGTTGATTGGTTGATTGACTGATGTTTTTCTTTTTTGAGACAGGATTTCTCTGTGTAGCCCTGGCTGTGCTGAAACTTACTCTGTAGACCAGGCTGGCCTTGAACTCAGAGATCCACTTGCCTCTGCTGGGGGATTAAAGGCACGGGCCACTGTGAGTCTGTCACTGATTTTTAAAGTAGTTTATCTTGTCAAGGATGAACAGTGACACTTTGGAGAGGGTCTCAATCTGATTTGGGGTAACTATTGATTATTGTACCATGTTGACGTGAGCAGACCGAGGACAGTGAGAGTGTTATCGAAACATGTTTCTCAGTCTTGGTCCACCTTTAATATTTGCAGTCTGTACCCTATCTTGATGGCACCAAGAGATATGAACACGATAAAGCACCGCCTTAAATCTCCATTGCACTCACTGAAATCAAGGTGTCAGAAAATAATTGTTCACAGTGGTTGTGACTCATGTTACAAAGTCAAAATTTTTATAGAATATTAAATGTAATTCCCAGGACTATATATAATATTCTTAAAAAAAAAAAACAAAGTAAATGTTAGGCATGACCACTGAACAAGTGAATAATCTCTAATTTCTGATAGAATGATCACGTGTGATATAAGCCACTTTGCAGTTTTGGATCATGTGAAATGATATGTTCTGGCTGTTTCTCAGTAGGAATCGTTTGCTGTGTTCAGCATGGAAAACACTGTAGCAAACTATACTGATTACATAAAAATGTCAACTGGGGATATGATGCAGACTTTGTTTATGTGAGCTACAGAACAAAGACAAATAATTATCTGTAGAGACTGTGGGAAAGTAAGATTCTGAAGGTAGAATGTTCTCCTCCTGACCAGCTATCCTTGCTTGAATGCATGGGAATTTAACCGGAGCCCACCCTCCCTCCCCCAAGCAAAGCAATGTTTAATAACTACCACACTGTCTAAGAAAATACAAGAAGGAAACCATCAAAAGTGAACTTGAATAAAATAGGCCCGTTCTAACAGCAGACTTCTCCAAGGCAAAGTGGCAGGGAGCCACGGTTAAGTAATTACTTAAGCATAGCACAGTTTCAATTCACTTAGAGTTTCAAGTGGCTGCTATCTCAACCTGGATCACCCAGCAAGTCCTAAGAGCAAGGGCAACTGAAACAAAACATTCCAGCACCTGAAGATAAATAGTCCACGCTTCACACTCCAAACTCTTTGGCTCTTGCCAATAATCCTCCTTCACATATTTCGTTGGGGACATGAAAAATACTCAGCTTCACAGAAGACACATGAGGGGGACATTCTGAGTCTCTTGAAGGGAAGACCATCTCTACCACTTCCTTATACAAACATGCTATGGAAAGAAAAAATAATGGTAAAAGATGGGCTGGGGAGGTCGCTCAGGAGAGCTGCCCAGTTCAAATCTCTAGCACTCAAAGCAAGGCAAGGCAAGGCAAGGCAAGGCAAGGCAAGGCAAGGCAAGGCAAGGCAAGGCAACCAAACCAAACCAAACCAAACCAAACCAAACCAAACCAAACCAAACCAAACCAAACCAAACCAAACCAAACCAAACCAAACCTGGGCTTAGCTGCACACTCCTGAAACCCCATGACTGTAGTGGACAGAAGAGGAAGGACTGCTTAGAATTGCTGGCTGCCAGCCTAGCTCTAGGTTCTATGAAAGATCCCCAGCTAAAGCAAATAAGGCAGCGTATGCTAGAGCAAAATACTAGTGTCTTCCTCTAGCCTCCACACGTGTACGTGTGGACATGGACACATATGGACATATCAAAAATGGAATTTAGAGCTTTTTCCTTTAGCTTCTAAAAATGACTCCCCACGTACATACTCCATTCATTTATGTGGAGTTTCCATTTTGTGACTTTTCTGTAATCTCTATAAGGTTATAGGAACATTGAGGACTTTAGACTCAGGGGAACTGAGTTCATATCCAAATTTAAACTACCAACTATTAACGTAACTTTGGACTGGTTACCCAACATTCTGAACTTGTGGTTCCTCCTTTATAAATTGGCAAAATGAAACCCACCTTAAATGGCCTAGCACTAGAGTTGATCGGTGACCTTCGTGAACCATGGGAAGACTGTTAGCCCTTAGTGAAAATTAGTTTTTGTTTTTCCTATTTTACTTCTGCTCTGTGCAAGGTCCTGTTATAGCTTGTACAGACAGGGGGTATTCTAGACATGCACTCTGCTCAGTTTTGTTTTTCAAGTAAGTAAGCAGAGAAAGAAGAATTGCAATTAAAATAAGTTAAATAAATTAAAATAAGGGCTGGTCATTCCAGTGGCACCTGACGTGAAAAACCATGAATATTTAAGGTGCGCAGTCACCCTACCCTACATAAGAGACAATGAATGCAGAACACCCTAGGTCTGCCTGGTGCTATGGATCATAATGGTCTATGACCTGTGACCTGAAATGAGCACAGGTAGAATGTCTTGCTTAATTAAAGTGTGTGTGTGAGCATTGTGCTAGCACTCCTAAATGTTTATCACCTGTATTACAGATTGATATGTGGTTGAGGAGTAGAAATAAAGATGCTTTACTTATTCAGCAAATGTTAACAATAATTTATTATGTGGATGTGTGAATGCCTGCACATCTGTGCATCACACACTCTTGGTGCTCACACAGAGCAGAAGTGATCCTCAAACTTCCAGAAGTTAATTACAGATGTTTGTGAGCTCCTATATGGGAGCTGAGACCTGGGTGCTCTGCAAGAGAAACAGCTGTTTTTATTACTGAGTCATTGCTCCAGATTCCAGCTTCATTATTTTTGTTACTTAAGAAAGTCACAGATGGGGCTGGAGAGATGGCTCAGTGTTCAGGATTCCTGTCTTTTTTTTTTTTTTTTCAGAAGACCTAGGTTCAATTCCCTGCACCCACAAGGTGGCTCACAATCATCTACAATTCTAATCTAAAGGGATCTGACACCTCTTCTGGCATCCTCTAGAACCAGGCACACACATGGTAACAAGTATACATATTAGTAACCTATGCAAAACACAATACACGTAATTCTTTTTAAGTAAAAAGAAAAGCCACAGATGTTACAATACTTGAACCATTCTGATTCCCCCCATACCACCACGTTTCTTTTGTTCTGTCTTTTTCTTCATTCATCCCACTTAAATGCCATTTATCCTTGTTTCCTCTGAGGATGAGACTGGAATATCAGCTTATTTGAACTCTGTGTTACATGGCTTGAAAACAGGGTTCTGGGATGCTATGTGTTCACATATCAGCACCATATAGAAGTAAGTGAGTTCTGTTGTTGTTTCTCCAGTGGACTGGGTAGAGAATACTAACTTATCAAACTTATCAAACCCAAAGATATAAAGCAATTAGAAGTATAAAATAAATCACTTGCTCACTTTAAAAGAAGAACCCATGCTAAAAGACACTCCATGAGAGGGTTTTATAAAGTCGAGATTTACACATAAGGAAGGTGAGGGAACTGAACTGACAATGAAGATGGTTTGGATTAGGGAACAGCAACATTGTTGGAAACTAGGAGTAAGCCATGGATGCAGGACTTTAGTGAACAGTCAGGAGACAGGCATGACAAGCAGGGTGTCGGTGGGTGAAAGAGGGTCTTCATAAGCTGGGAGAGCTGTGTGGGTTTAATATGGCTCGAGAGTGTATGACTTTGGAGACTGCTGGACCACACTAACAATAAAGTGCAGGTGAGAACGGTGTGATGATGAAGTGGGAGATGCTGAGCCCATGAAGTCTGAAGGCCTTGACTATGTTTAGGAAAGAATAGGGTTGGCAGGTACCATGAGAGCAGACACAGGAGTGGGAAGAAAGAGGCGGAGACACAGAAGCAGAGATGAGGTGACGAAATTGACTCTCATTCAACACATGAAAAATATGTAGTAGATAGTATGGAGAGTATAGAATTAAACAATGTAGGAAAAAGACTGAGAGAGAGGGAGAAAGGTCTAACTGGTCCTAGATGGATAAAAGTGTAACTTACACACACACACACACACACACACACACACACAGAAGGATGAACACATTTAAACACATGCACTCACATGCACATGTACACATGCAAACATGCACAGACACATGTGTGTGGACATACACATGTAAGCATGTATGCACACATATATGCACACTCTCATGCATGTGTACACTCGCATACAGACACACATGTAAGCATGCACACACATACACACACATGCACATTTTTAAGTGGATTTCAGTTAGTTGACAGAGAAGCCAGGTATATCACAGTGACCAGGGGTGTCTTATCAGCAGATGTAAACATTTTCACAGGTCTAAGAATGACCCAAAGAACACTGTATATGACTATCTGGGAAACATGTTCAGGCTGAGGA
Organism: Rhabdomys pumilio; assembly: GCA_030674055.1. Classification (NCBI taxonomy): domain Eukaryota; kingdom Metazoa; phylum Chordata; class Mammalia; order Rodentia; family Muridae; genus Rhabdomys; species Rhabdomys pumilio. The sequence goes on from JANHMN010000015.1 coordinate 27,251,716, forward strand.
AAGAGCAAATGCCAAGGGACAGCAAAAGAGGCCAGAGAGCATGGGGTGTGATGAGCTAGCAAAAGGATGTCAAAATGTAAGGTAGTGGAGGTGGCAAGTCCAAGGTCAGGTGGAGACTTGTTGGCCATCGAGGACGTTCTTGTAAATAAGACAGAATGATGTAGGAGGGTTGGTTAAATATCACGCTAGCTGCAGTGTTTGGACACAACATACAGGGGACAAGGGTTGGGGTAGGAAACCAGCTGAGAGAAGTCTGTAAGAACACACGTGCAGAGTGGTGGTGGCATGGCTGGTGGCAGTGAGGTGGTGACAAGTGATCAGATTGTTCATGTGTTTACAGGAAAGGCTGATACAATTGTCCGATGGAAGGAATTTAAGGCATGACAGGGCAGAGGAGCCAGAGGTGACTCTCGTGAACCGAGATGAAAAAGAAAAAGACACATTTTGGGGTGGGGTGGGGGCAAATCAAAGAGCTCAATTTTGGACATGGTAAGTGATTTGGGGCATGATATTTAACCTTTCTGGGTATGTTTCCTCATCTGTGAGACAATGATAATGACAGACTCTGACTTTAGGTTTGTTTCGTATTTAGTGACCATGTAGGAACAGCTCTGAGCAGAGAGACCCTCACACTGAGCGTTAGGGGTCCATGAAGAATTAGATGGCAGAAAATGGAGGCAAAACTCCAGTCTTACACTATTTCTAATTAATTTTAAAGACAACAGAACTCTTTCTACATTTTCTCTGACAATACCTCTTCAGGGTTGAGGTAGTGAGGTTTGATGGATTCGAGTATTATTTGTAACCATCAAATCATAGGATGTGTGCTAAAATGATACTGAGAATGACTATGATAGAATAAGCAAATAATGGTTAGAAAGGAAAACGGTTAGAGAGAAATTCCAACTGAAGCTTGGAGAACTGAAGAGGACGTGGTTTATATTTTAAAGAGGTGAAAAACGTAAAGAATTGAGGGGAAGATTCTCTGAGAAATACTGAAAGGCATTGGAATTAAGGGAAGAGCTGATAGTTCTGTAGTTGGGTTCTTCTGGACTTTACATTGTAACAAAACGACACATGGCCAACTCAGCCAAGTAGAATAAGACATTTAATAAGGCAAACTGTAATTTCACTAAGAAAGCAGGTGAGGCTGACTTCATTCATCTTTAAGATGCTATCTAAGATGTTCAGACATTGTCAAGTATTTTGCATCCAATCAACTTTGTGAGAAGAAAGAAAATCAGATGAAAAATTAATGAATGGAGACAAGAACATCCCCCTTCTCTTTCTTCCCTTCCTTCCTTCCTTCCTTCCTTCCTTCCTTCCTTCCTTCCTTCCTTCCTTCCTTCCTTTCTTTCTTCTCTTTCTTATGAGTCAGAGTCCCACTATGTAGCTTGGAACGACCTTCAAACAGTGTTCAGCTAGTGATACTTATGTGTCAACCTCCTGAGTGCTGGGATTCCAGGCATGACAGAAGTGGTGCTTCTTTTTTCAATGTCATTCAAATCATTTCCCCTTATGGCAGGTCTGTGGACCCACAGTTGGCCTATGGAGCCCTTGGCCTCCATGGATGCCTGCAAGGAATTGTATGGTAGAGAGAAAATATCCTCTTAGTAGGGGTTCTAGTCTTGAGTCACTATGAGGATGTTACTATGGAAAAACTATTTTTTTTCCTGCTTCTACTTGTCAAATACACACAACTTTTATTATCCATACCGTCTCCCTTAGTTGTATTTAGACTCCAGAACTAAATTTCTTACAAGTGAACTTCAGACTTATCTCCTTCAAACAGACACCTAGTTATATGTTAGCTTCCTCTGAATAAGAAGCCACATGGACTGAGACAGTCATTCATTATGTACAGCATCCACTCAAAACCTCAGTCTTGTTCGTTTCATTTAAACCGTCTCTCTTGACTAGAGAGTTAAAGACATTAATATTTAAAGTCATTAGTCAAAGGTGTGTGTTGATTGCTGTCTTTAGGTTTTTTTTTTTTCTTGTTTGTGTTCTTAGTTGTATTTTGTGTTTCAGAAATTATACCTTCATTTGTTTCCTTGCTGTAGCTCTTGTATGGGCATATTCCTCTCTTCAGTCTGAAGTACTGCTTCTAGGTTTGCTGGGTATGTGGGTACTTGCGTGTATATAACAAGAATAATAAAGATGTGATGAATTTTAAAGGTATGAGGGGTCATGGAAGTAGTTTCAGGGGGAGGAAGACGAGTACTCTTCAATATAGTACTCTTGAATGTATTTCTCAAAAATTAAATTAAAAAAACCTTGTTCATGTAGTATTTAATCCTATCAATAATTTAATATTGTTCATGATATGCAATATTTTACATGCATGCATTTATGTATATATACACGCATATATCTGACATTGTTAATATCCTATTATCTATATCATTTACATATTAATGTTTTAAGAGCAACTATTCTGTGCTCTTTATACAATGTGGAGTTTCTTTCCACAGTGCGTGTCCTTACAAACTTTTGGTATATGTGTGATACTTGTTAAATTTTCTGGCTATAGGAGCATAACTTGGGCTATGAAACTTTATCTTTTGATGAATTACTTCATCACCTAGAAGCTTCTATATATACATACATACATACATACATACATACATACATACATACATGGAGATTTGAACAATAATATTTGCAACAGCAAGTACTTGAATTAGCATGTAGCTGTAAGGAATCTAAGCACCAGTAAATTATTGCAGGGTTCTATAATAGCAACAAGTGTGAGCATATTGGACTGGAACATGAACGGACATCAGAACGGAAGCCTGAACTAGGGAAGTTGCTGATGGATATTTGCAGTAGTACATCACTTGATGTTTTCAAACGTGCAGAGATAATACGGTTTGGAATGTCTAAGCATATGATGAGATAAAATCATTATGATAAAGCCTCAGCTATAGGGGGGAAAGCAGGGTGGGTGATGCCATCCAGGAGCAGTGTACAGGGACCTCCATGGTAATGGGAATGCCTTGTTACTTGTTAGTGGTTGAGACTTGTATATCTCGAAGGTCTGAAATGTTTAATGAAATAACCTTGCTACGAGTTAATTGATAACCTACCGAGAGATTATTTGTGGAGATAAGGCTTTGCGGAAGAAAGGACAATCTCAAACATTACTCAAACTGTATTTAATCAACAAACAATGGGTCGGGCATAAAAAACAGCAGCCCAAGCCACAGGAGACACTGGGACCTAGTGTCCCGTGGTGCCACTGCATGGGCCATTAGCTATAGCAACATCTCTTTCGCTTTAGAAAGAATTAATACATACCACAGTCTTCAAGGTGAACAAAGATTACTCACTCTTAAAAAGTTATTAAAAGCACTTGGCTTTTGACCCTTACAACTCAATTGGTACAGAGGATGGGTCAGTTTTTTCTTAAGTAATAAAAAGAGTCAAATGCCATTCTAAGGTCCATCAGAAATAGCAAAACAAAACCCAGATAGTACCTAAGGTACCAAGACTTAAAATTTAAACAACAACAACAACAACAACAACAACCACCAGGCTTTTTATTTTAAGATTAAGGAGAGCTAAAATAACAAAGTTCCATTATTAATTCATTAAAATATCTAATTTTCAAATACAGAACAATGTAGGTCAATGAGAAAGAAAACATTTACAGTCAAGGATGAGTTAAACACAGTGAGCTCACTGAATGCAGTTGCTCATTTTAAGCACGAAATGGGGAAATGGGTGCTTAGTATATAGTTGCTAAGGACACTTGAGAGTGGTGGACTGGGTGGGTATATACTGGTGAGGGTTAATGAGGGTGAGAGCTATGGAGGGCCGCTCTGAGGACAGTATATGTGGCAGGATGGGAGTCATGCTCAGGGTCACTGAAAGGAAAACACACTCTGTGGACTGGCGTCACAGGAATGGCAGTTCGGAATGTGTGTGGTGGTTTCTGTTAAAGACAGGTTCTCAGTTTTGATCTATTTGTCATAGTATCTAAGAGGGCAGACAACAGGTTAGCCTTTCTTCTCCCCACTACTAATCTTCTTTTCTCCTTCCTTTCCTTCCTTCCCTTCTTTCTTAAATCGAATGTTTATTGTTTTCTCATTTTCCAGCCTATGATCATGTGCTGGCTAATCCTTGAGGTTTGTGCAGAGTAGCTGCTGTTGTTATTGTCTTAAATGGTGCAAAGGGCATTTACTCTTACATTTTCAGGCGCTGCTTTGACATGATTTTTCTGGAGTTTATCTCCTATGTTTATCTTTCATTGTGCAATTATTATGCTGTGCTAACAAGCTCTGGAGAAACAGTCTTGTGTTCTAAGCCACAAATTTATAAAAAAAAAAAAATCACTTAAGAGCTGAGACAGACCTTTCTTTAACTTCATTTTTTTTCCTTAAAGGAAAAAAAAAAGTTAAGAAACAATATTATACATAAACTGTTGGAATTAGTTATCAAATGCATATTTAATCAATTTCCAATATCCCCAGTATCAATTTCCATGGTGTTCTTATGACATTGATGGATCTGCACTTGGCACATAGATGACATTAGTAAGTCACATGCTTTGGAGTGGTCTTATTATCTAGCCAGTCTCTTACCTGGTGCTCATGACTGTGGGTGTGTTTTGTATGCTGTTCAGCTGGATATAATCAGCTGTTATAGCATAAGGGGAAGGGACCCAGCTTCTCTGACTCAGTGATATAATACTCTGATGAGTTTTGACTCTTACAAAAGTTCTCTGTATGGTCTGGAGAGATGCCTTAGTGGTTGAGAATACTTGCTACACAAACACAAGAACGAGAATTTGGACCCTAACAAACATATAAAAAGCCAAGAGTGATTATATGTGCTTGTAACCCCTAGCTGGGATTTGTGGGCTACCAGCCTAAGCACCAGGTTCAGTGAAAACATACAGAAATAAGATGAAGAGCGATAGAACAGGAGATCCACTATCCTCCTGCGCCACATGGGTACCATCCACACATGTATACACACCACACATATACAAACTCACAAATACATATTTATTAAAAAAGCTGGACACCTCTGCCTAGACCCGATACAATGAATGTATCCTCGAAGGTTCAAACACATCCATGTGAAGTAGAAAGGTCTTCTAGTAACTTTTGAAGGTTGGATAAGAAAGTCCACTTTGGACTAAGGTGGTTAATATTGGGCTGTCTTTCTGGGGAAAAGTAGTGGTTTTGTTGGAACAGGGAGGATTAGCTAGGATTTATGGCATAGCCATAACCTATTGGTAGAAATCTGTATAATTTAGTATCATGGTGAAGTTATAATTTCTTAAATGGTACAAAATTCACTTGGATTTCAAATTTAAGGTTTTCATTGGTATGAGCTTCTTATTGATATGAAAGTGAAATGAATATTGATACTCTCATGGGCATTGTGCCTGTATAACACATTTAGAAATACAAGGCTTAGACCCAGTCCTTCTTTAACTTTTTTAACTGATTTGGGATGGTTAGCCTGTGAGTTAAGGGACTATCTCAAACTCAAGACTTTGAGTTTATTGTTAGAGTGTTTTCTATATTTTATTTAGAAATAGCTGAGAGGAGTTAACAGACAACAGTCCAGGTTACCTTACATGGATAGTTTGATTTCAAAACTTCAGAAATCCATAGAATTAACATCACAAATATTTCTATATTAATGTTCATTTTGATTAGAGACCTGTCTGCTCCTGACAGCTTCCTGTCTTGGATTCTAAGAAGAAATTGAGCATCCTTGGAGTTACTCCAGTTGTGGTGAGACAGCCACTAAGCAAGAATTGCCTCTCTCCATCTACAGACAAATTACTGTCCAAAAAAGGACACACTTGCAGAATAGTCGACTGATTATATCTACCTAGACAGAGTAATCAGCCCTTAATAATTCTGCATCACTAAGGTCTGTCAGATGAGTTTGGGCCAGACGGCTGAAGATTTGATGCTCCAACGTTTGGTAGTATAGGGGCTGTCCAGGTGTTCAGCGTTCTCTATAAATTGGCTAAGTTTTAGAAGCTATGCTTAGTTCTTCCCATAACTTCAGTTAACTCAGTCATTCTGGATTTCTGACGGCATTGAAGACCTATAGTCTTCAATAACCAATCCTGGCTATTTACTTTGAGAGAAAAGATCTGAGTGAATGGTTTTCAGCTGACATTCATTCTAAAGCCAAGAAAAAAGCCAGGTTCAAAACTAAGTGTTTTAGTCAAGAGAGACGACAGAGGTTCTGGATAGTCAACAAAAGGATGGACTGGGTATTAAGACTATCTTGTACCTCACTGGTACAAATAGGAATAATTATGCTCTAATTGTATTCTGAGAGAAAAGCTTTATTTTAACAGGAAGGGTAATATGTAGGAGGAGCTAAGGGGGAAGGAGCACCGAGAGGAAAAAATGGAGTAAGGAGAGAAGAAGATGAAGTAGAGGAGAAGCTAGGTGATGAGAGAGAGAGAGAGAGAGAGAGAGAGAAAGAGAGAGGGGGCATGGAGGCAGAAGTTCACGTGTCTCCACCAGTCAAAGTTAGTTTATATATCTAGGTTGGGTATTGGGTTACACTTCTGTTTGAGAATTACCATACTTATAAAGCCTTTGATTAACATTTAAAAATATTGTATAAAAGCAAAATGGAAAAGGGAGCACAGGATAGGGGTTTTCTAGGGAGGGGAAATGGGGAAAGAGGATGGCATCTGAAATGTAAATAAAATATCCAATAAAAAAAAAAAAAAGAAAGTCCACCTTGCTGTGAGCTGGGTCTCACTGTCCTTCCCCATTCCCATTGTTTTCTCTGTTGTCCCTCATGTTCACACACGAGTCAATGTGTGCTTGTTAAGTTCACTTGATTGGAAGTCACCAAGTGAAATTGTAATTTCTTGTAGAAGCACATAAGAAAGATGTTCTTTTTCTCTCTTTCAGTCTGAAATGGCATAATAAACTTCTTTTCCTTGGTGAAAAACTGTGGTCCAAAAATAATCTTATCAGAGTGGAAAACAATAGGCTTGGTGGTATTCTTTAGGACCTAAGATGAGTTTCAGTCAATTTTATTTTTAAATATCACATAGGTGGATTAGAAATGGTCTTATTCATCTAGTAGAGTCTCTCTCTCTCTCTCTCTCTCTCTCTCTCTCTCTCTCCTCTCTCCTCTCTCTCAGTGTGTGCCAGATGTTTGTGTTGGTAAGAAATCAACAACACTGTCTAGACCTCTAGGACTCAGTAATCAAGCATGAATGAAAAGCATTCAAAGGTCACCCTTCAATCCAGACCTACAACATCCTGCTATTCAAGACCAGATTAGTGATGAGGGGTCATGATAAACTGAGCCGCACTGACTGCTGACTCAGTAATTTGAGCAGCGTTGTCTGCGAAAAGCTAAATATGTCACCAAAAATTTACAAGATAAAACAAAGTCTAGACACCATAAAATGTGCTGTTTCCCCGACTACAGGTTGTCAACGGCCAGCTGCTGTGTCGTGACTTTTTACACCGGCATCCTGTAAATCCAGACTCTTCGGGCCTTATGAGGAGAAATTCCTTGATGTCATATGACTCCTGAGTGGTATTTGCATGTGAATATATGTGATTTCTTAGATGCTCCATATTGATAAGAAGTTGCCTAAAGAGAAAAGGACCAGCACAGAGATCCAGGATGTTATGGGCTCATCATCTAACAATAGTATTCAAGATTCCCTATATCTTAGTGAATTTTTTATTGTTTAGAAGTTTCTAATCTTCCTGTGTGTGTGTGTGTGTGTGTGTGTGTGTGTGTGTGTGTGTGTGTGTACATGTGCATATACACATGCACTCATGTGTAGAGGCCAGAGGTTAACTTCATAATCATTTCTCAGAAATGGTTCAGGTTTTACAGATAGGATCTCCCACTGAGATCTAGGCTAGGCTAGCCAGAAATATCTCTGGATTGTTCGGTCTCCCCAGTGGTAGAATTTCAAGGGTTCACTCTGCCCCCCACCTAGCATTATTTTTTTTAAAACATAGGTGCTGGAGATTGAACTCAAGTCCTTGTGCTTTATCGACTGAGCTATCTCTCCAGGCTCTGCTCACTCATTCTAATTGTTTATATTGATGGAAATGATTGACTGAGTAAGATTCTTACTACAGAGTATAAGAGTTGACTCCTCTCTGTCCCTGTACTAAATTCAGCACTATGATAATTTTTATGTAAAATTATTATAGCAGGGAGGGCACATACTAAGTTGGGAGAATGACCAAAAGGAACTCTTCTGTTTTTTGGCTCTCACTGTCAAACTATCATGACACTGGATGTAAGGTTTATGTCAACGACTACTGCAAAAAAGGCTAGCATGCGCTCCTTAGCATACAAGAATAAAGTCTCAGGAGTACAAGATGACTACAGAGAAATACAAACATATACACCTTCAAGCATACTGTGTATATGTGTGTTTATACACATGTTTATTATATACTCAGTGGAGGGAACAATGTGACCAGTTAATTGCTTAATTAATGGCAGAATTTCATGTAATGTTGAAGAATGTCCATTAATTTACAGAATAAGCATATCAATACTGCTATTTAACACAATTTCATTTGCAATGCCTGTGTTTATCTTACTAGTGCACTTCTGCATTCTTACTTTTATACACACACACACACACACACACTCCACTACTGCCATGTTCTCATAGAGGCTTTTCTGCAATGATTCTGTAGTGTCTGTTTTCATGGAAAAATGATGTTAAATGTTTATGTGTAAAGGAAGTTTTCACTTATAAATATAATTCATAAGCATAGAAGGAGCATGACCCTGACAAAATACAAGTAAGGGTGAAATGCATGTATACCTTTTTTCTATTTCTAATGCAATTGGACCAGTGGCAACTTCCTGATTCATGAAGGAGAGGGAAGGCCTGAGAGGGAGAAGCACAAGGAGAGATAGACAGGGTATATAGAGGACAGAATGAAAGAAGGAAGTGAGCCAGGAGTGAAGGTGAAGGAGAAAGAAAAGACTAGACAGTGCCGGGTGTAGCAAGTGCCTTCCTTAAGCGGTTAAATAATGCTCTGAGCTTATTTTCTATACAGATTGTTCTTCTCTGTCAAATAGAATAGCCAATGGAGCCTAGTGATGATCTTTAATTCATCTCTCTATCATTACAGTTGTCTACTATAGTGTCTGTGACTAGATACACAATGAGTATTAGGCAATATGAAATTGATAAAGGTAATTCCCACCTGGTAGAGTAATCCCCCCCTTTGTATCCTTTACTTCAGTGGGTGGCCTGCCTTCTTGATTGTACAGTGTCTGATCAGTGTCTTCTTGACTGTACAGTGTATGATCCATCTCCTCTTGAGAGTATAGTATATACTCAGTGTCTTCTTGAATATGGAGTATATATGATCACTATTCCCTTGACTGTAAACTGGATTATCAATAGCCGTTATCTTGTTCTTCTACCTGTTACTTGATGATGAAATAGTCAGAGTTACAACTTGCTGTTTTCTTTTTGAAACTTGTTAACTCTCTGACGACTTCATACATGTGTGGCGCACATTCTGATTTCTCTCCTTCCACCCTCTTTGGTCTCTCTCCCACCCCTTCCAATTCTTCCACCTCCCTTGAAATTCCTTTCCCATGTTCACACCTTCTTTATTAGTTTGTGACCTACTATATTTTCAAAGGGCTGTGTGCATGACATGGGTGTGGACCAATCCATCTAAGCCTGGTAGGCTCATTAGTGGGTGAAGACAATGATCATTCTCCTCAGGCATCCGTTAATAGCAGATAACTCATCAGGAAGAGGGTGTTATTTTTTTTATTTGCATCATTTACCCTTTCTACAGTAATAGTAAGAAATAATAATTAAAACATTGCTTGGAATACACTAGTAAAATTGCCTCTAATATAAAGTAAGACGTGTACTTGAATATCGTTTCAACATCCAGATATGTCTTAATTGGGAAGATCAATGACAGTAATATCACCAAAAACCTATATCCTTTGGTAATTTTTGCATCGATATAAGGAATGCCTGCATTGAATAGATAATTTGTAGTCAAACTACTAAAATCAATAATTGTAATAATTGTAATAAAGTTAAGTCAGGAACTACAAATAGCGAATCATATCACCTTCATAATCCTTAACAAAAAAAATGGATACATATTCACTTGATCATACTCGATCAGATTCTTCACAGTTCAGGACCCTCTGCCTAGGGAATGGTGCTACTCCCAGTGGGCCAGAATGTCCACATAGATTAACCTAATTAAGACAACTCCCATAGACCAACCCAGTGTAGATAATCCCTCATCGAGACTCCTCCTCAGTGACTTTGGATTTTGTCAAGTTGACAACTATAGAAGCAAGAAGCAAAACACCACAACTAGAAAGCATTAGGTAAAATAATGCCACATTTTAACGATAATACATTTAGTATTCTTTTTCTTTTCTCTTAAAAACTTTTAAATCAGAAGTGTATTTTGGAAGTTATTACTAGGGAAAAAAAGAGTCTTGACTTTCAGTTTGGATCTTTTAGAAATTCCATGGGCTCCCAAATCCTTCAGGACAACCCGCTTCAGTCCTCTAGCTCCTCTGTGCTGAAGCCTGAGCGTAACTGTGTATGCGAACTGAAATATTAAACACATAACTTCTAATTTTAGTTCATTCTGATTTCTAAACCAGCCAGGAGCCTCCTGGTTTAGATGGTGATGTAGTTTACATTTTGTTCGCTTAAGTTGGAAAAGAGGCCAACATCTCACTAAACAGAAAAAGAAAAAAAGAAAAAAAAAGAGGGAGAGACACGATTCAAAATATGACCTAGCATTTGAGAAGTAAGTCTTTTTGTCCTACGATAAGGAGAAATACAAGTTACTAGGAAAGATATACTACTAGGCCTAACCTGGAACTGTAGAGAGGCCTTTTCTGGGTTCTTTGGGTGAACCAGATAGACCATGTATTTATTCATCTCTATAGGCTAGACTTTGCTCAGGAAGGGGTCTGGCCCGAAAGGGACCTGGAGAGCGCTCAAACTGAAATTATTCAGCCTTTATGTTTATGCTGGGCTGTGGAGTGGAGGAAGTAGTGAGTAACTGTCTGGGCTGGACGAAGTTCTTAGTGAGTGTGAATTGTTGACAATAAACACAGCTATAACAAGGACCCCGAAGCCTCAGACTTAGGAAAGGCAAAGCCTTCCTCTGGTCCCGGTGTTAATGTTGTGTATGTAGGAATTATCAACCACAGCGTCTACTCTAGGATGACTTTAATCTTAGATTGCTCCCTTACAGAGACCTTACAGAGACTTGTACATTCACCTGCATCTAATAAACTCATTCCCCCCATTCAGATGATTCCTAACCAGCTAAGTTTCCGGGTCCCAGAACCAGTGTCTAGTTTCACTGTATCCCAGGTTTTCTTTTTTGTGCCTGTGTATCTGTTCTTTCTTCATTTCCTTCTTGTCCCAGCCTGGTTTCCAGGACCAAACACTGTAGAGCCCACTACCAGACCTTCCTAACACTTTTTCTCCTAGTTAGCAGTCTCCAAGGTGTAGCTCATATCATGAATGCTATAGGTTAGAGCATGTTTTCAAAGCTACATATGCACGTTGCTGGTACTGTCCACTAGTACAGACTCTGGCTCTTTCTAGGCATCCGTGCAATGCCTGCAAATGGTGGCAGTCACCTCCTGGCAGCTTCCACCTTTCAGACACAGTCACAGGAGATCTATCGCCTACTTTTCAGCTGAGAAGAGCGACAGTGGTACCGTTATCTTGAGTCTGATCATAAAGGGGCAGGAGTACTCTGGCCTTGACTGTTCACCAGTAATTCCAGGCAAACACTTGGAAGTACCATGTTTATTGAAGCCTCACAGGGAAGAGTACAGGCCTTCACTGTGACACATGCCTTCAGCACGTACAATGTGGGCAGTGGGTCCTCCCTCTTTGAGACGGACAGATTACTTTAAAAAGTAAGTCAGGGATTGAACCAGAAATGGAACAATATTTACGTTTATATTTATGTTTAATCTCAATCTCCACCTAAATCATTCCTCTGGAGCAGGGAGTATCTAAAGGAAGGTTCTTCTAAAGCCAGTTTTTGCTATATAACCCAGTCTCAGGTTCCTAAATCAGTAACGTCTGTCCTTCCTACCGAGGTGTAGCCATCTAGTTCTTCTGATTACAGAGACCTTTGGTAAGGAAGAGTGCCAGCCACTCATACCACTTTAAATAAATAGGAACGCTTCAGCTGCTTCGCTCCACCGAGAGGCGTATGCAGGACAACCGCTTTCACGTGCCAGCCTTGACATTTAGCACGCCTGCCCCACACCAGAGCAGAGCCGAATACTTAAAGACGTAAGCCAGCTGGCACTGCTGCTCTTTGCCATGCTCAGCTCCGTCCGTAGAGCAGTGTTCAAAGCAGGTCCCAGCTCGCCTGGGAAGGTGTCCAGAGATTGTCTTTCTAGTTTGACAAATGCATATGCAAGGCTGACTTCCTCATCAATGTGCAGAAACAGTTATTCTGTCCACTTCCTTCGGGAGCTCACAAAAGTCTATTTAAAAAACATCACTTGCTTTAGGTCTTCCATTGTTGCTCTGTGGAGGTATAATTTTCTTTCTTTCTTTTTTTTTTTTTGCTTGTTTGGTGTTTGGATTGGTTCAGCTACTTCTGCCCCAAAGCCCCAGGTAGCAGGTAGATCATAGCGATAGTGCGCTACAAAGGTGAAACGCCTCGGGAAGTAGGCCATAAAGAAAAGACAAGTGGAGTGATAACTCCCCCAAAGGAGACTGTGCTTTCTCAGTATACCAATGGCTCTTCTGAGCATGTCCAACTGTGGCTCACTTAACTCCTAATTGTGTATTATGATGCAGGCATCGGTATCAGCCTCTACGATGCAAGCATTGATATCAGCCTCTTTGCACCGGAGAAGAACACGTTATTTTGTCCAAAGTTATCCAGTGCAAGAGCCACAATCTTTTTTTTTTTAATTCTCCCCTTTATTAAAAATATTCTTTTCTTATACAACATATCCCGATTAGTTTCCTCTCCCTTTGCTCCTCCCAGTTCCTTCCTACCTCTCTTCGTCCAGACCTTTCTGTCTATCATTAGAAAAGAAAAGGCTTCTGAGGGAAAAACCCCAAACGTGACAAAATAAAATGAAATAAGAGAAAACGACAACCATCACATTGAAGTCGGACAAGGCAAACTGACAGAAGGAAAAGAGACCCAAGGGGAGACACGAGAATCAGAGACCCACCGGTTCATACACTCAGGAGTTCCCAAAAAACATTGAGCAGAAAGCTATAATATATACTCAGAGGACTGGGTGCAGACCCAGGTAGGTCACATGGTTGCTGCTTCAGTCTCTGAGTTCATATGAGCTTTGATAAGCCACAGTCTTAACTCAGGCAAGCTGAGGTTCAGCTGCAACCTCAGTCTCTCCACTAACATCTTCTCTCCTCAAAGTCGGCCGTGACACTCACTGATTCATTCTCTATCAAAAACAGTAAACTCGGAGGCTACATACATAAAATAAAACACACTCACATCACAGTAGTTCACAAGTTTCCCCAATGGTTGTCTCTCTTTAAAACATCTAGCGTGGAGCTGTCTCTGTTTACTGCATATTTTGAGACATACCTCACTCCTGATTAAAAGGCATTCCATGTGCCCTTACTTGCTCTTCGCTATGAACCGAGGGAGCACAAAGCAGTTCAGAGTCAATGTTTGTGGTTGCCTTTCGTTGGAATGGGGCCAGAAACCTTGAGAACAAGTATCCAAGAGCAAAGCAGGCCAGACATTTTAACGTTGCTGGCTTATTACAGAGCCGGTCATTTGAAACACAGATATCTATTTCTCAAAAGACATAAGAGTAAACATGCAAGACAATACCCCAGGGATCTGATTCGATGCACATCCTTAAATGGTTTGCTTTATGTCAACTGAAGCTCATCTAGATTGTAATTTGTCTAACGTTTCTCACTTTATAGTCAATTAACCTCTTTTCTTCCTAAGGTGCTTAGCTGTGGAAATAGCATCCTGCCTTGCGTCTCAACATTTGAGATACTTAGAATCCATCTCCCTTAGAGATCAAGATACTATGTCTTTAATAGAGACATTGCATTCCTTTCCCCCAATCTATATGGTTTTATACCGTGTGTTTATTTCACTTTATTAATTTTCACTTTTTAAAGACTAGGACTAATTTCTTTTTAATTTATCAATTTCTCTTTCTGTGCTGAAGAAAGTTACCACATAGGCAGAGTCTGGATTTATCTTACTTTCAGTCTTTTTTTTTTTTTTTTAACTCTTTCTACCTTCAATTGTAGTCTATTTTATTTTTCTTTAGAGTGGTCTGGTTTGTGGAATTGTGTCAAATATATACATACTATGCTATAGTCAGCTCACTATGAGAACTTGGCATCACAATGATAGAAGCTGGTGTTTATGGGTGCTCTTCATGGGAGCTACAGCCCTTGGTGCCTCACTGGGTCAAGAGCAAGTGCACAGCAAAGCTACGGGCAACATTTGAAAACCACAGTAAGCATCTAGCAGAGACTTTTAGTTTACAGTCTATGGATGGAGTTGAAGCTGGACAGTGCAGGAAATCATACACTGAGTTTCTTAAGCTTTCTTTAGCAGGTTCCACAATCATAAATGTAGATGTGGTGTCTTTCCTATAGCTACTAGTAGTCCCTGGGTCTGTGTCCCAAACAAAAACCATGCTTTTCCATGTCACACTGCATTTTTGTTCGTATCACAAAACATCTCTATCCACCCCCTACTCTGCAGTTATGTGGATCTGAGCTCACTCTCAATTACACATAATTGCCATTCTTCTGTCCACTGACGTTCCTATGACCTCAGTGACCAACTCCCGGGCACCTCTGTGCATTGCAGTCATTCCGATACCTAACAGTAAAGTTGCAGGCTCTATGCTGGTGACCTAGCAATAGCCATTGCTTCTTAGGTTTTTCTATCTATGCTGGTTAATGACAAAGAGATAAGAGATATGATTAGACCAGAGCAGGACACAGGGTAGTTCTTAGTCTAACTAGAACTCAGCAGTCTATACCCTGGGATCTTTAACAACTTTATAACCTAAGTTTCTATATTTTAAAATCATCATATAATTAGTACATATTAAGCTACTACCATTTTGTGATCTGAACATGTCTATAGATATGTTTCACTATAATTGGCTTTCTTCACAATTTTCTATTATCTTATTCACACATTGGTAAATATTCCAAGAAGTGAGCCACAGGCTTTAGCTGAATCCCATCTTGACATAGGCTAAGGAGCCTTGTGTGAAACACTAAGGAGGCAAACGGCTTTGGGGAATGAAATGCACTTTGATGCTAAGATGTCCAGGTACCAAGTAGGAGGGAGATGGGCAGGAAAGCACAGGGGAAGCTATGCTTCGACTATGAGGAGCTCAGAGAGAGATGAGAAAGACATCCTATTCAGTCTGATGGGGCTATGTGCCCCATCAATCAATTAGCATGACTCTCAAGTTCCCATTCACCAAACCCTTAGTGATACAATCTGCTCTTAAGAAAGAAGCCTGGAGGGCTGGGGACACAGGTAAGCAAAACTGATAGGGGCTGTGACTGGGGACAGTGAGGGGCATAAATTGAAGGGGTGAAATTAAAGCAATCTGTCCTGTCATTTCTCACAAGTGGCAGATTTGCATTTTGTTTATATAAGACTGCAGATCCTTTAAAATGACAGACAGAATCCTTAAGAGATTTTAAGGCACGGAGAAGTAAATGACAGGTTTGTACATGGAATAAATGAGGTATCATAAATAGAAACAATTAAATTTTGGAAGTGGAGGGGGGAAGGGAGAGGGAGAGGGAGAGGGAGAGGGAGAGGGAGAGGGAGAGAGAGAGAGAGAGAGAGAGAGAGAGAGAGAGAGAGAGAGAGAG
>JANHMN010000015.1:27267614-27277951 GCA_030674055.1 Rhabdomys pumilio
GAGAGAGAGAGAGAGAGAGAGAGAGAGAGAGAGAGAGAGAGAGAGAGACTCTGACCAAGACATGGGAGAGACAGAAATAACCTAAAAAGGAAAGCTTAAAACATCTTCCCATGATCAAACTCTTTGCTTAGGTAGAAACTGCCACACCCTTATGATTGGTCGTAGAGGAGCCTGGTGCAAGTCACCAGGGCCATCAGCACCACAGTTCTGGATTTCTAGCCGTTATGAGCAGAAGTACTTTCCACTGATGCTTCCAACTCCTTTACCTGTCACCTCATTTGTTTCACAGTGAAGAGAGAGGTGGGGGATTTTTCCACCACCCTCCACTCTGCAAGAGAAGGTCAAGGAGGGGTGTCATATAATAACAATTTTTCTTCACTGTTCAGAAAATGAATCTCTGTGAACTCTGAACAGCTGTGACTTCGAGTTTTGGTCAGTGGGAGGGTTAAAGGCAGAATTGCTAGAAGGAATGGGTGTTGGTGAGGAGGCTTGAGGTTGGATATGCAACAGACCAATCTCTAGTTTACAAACAGTGACAATGTCAGCCATGAGCCAAGGACCAGGGAGGACACAACAGTGTCCAGGTCCCTAGCCATCAGCGTCAGTTATAACCCAGGTTCTTTTTCTCTTGCCCACATTCTCCACTATATAAACATCCTAGCGTGCTTACGCTTTGCCTTACAGAGCCAAGTAACGTGGAGAATTCTTTCGGAGAGACTGGAGTAGCAAAATCCTATTTGCTGCCAAAGTTGAGGGAATGCTCCGTTTTTTTCATCACACATCAAAAGTAATGATTGTTCTCCAGGTGGTTTGCATTACTGACTTTATATTGGCTCCTGCATTTGGACTCTACAAATAGACAGTTAATACATAACCAAAAGAAATGTGAAGGACACAGAACTTTTGGACCATAATATTCTCATATTCATTTGTCCCCTACCCCCAGCTGTCAAACTCTAGATTTCATGAAAATCAAAGAGGAAATCCAGGAAAATGGTAGTGTTTAATGGTAGCCTTTACATTCAAGCTAAAAAAAAAAAACCAAGCCACAATCCAAATGTTGTTGTATTAATAATAAAAAATGTTACAATTATGAAGAAATAGTTTTTTTCTTTCTTTTATTAAGTTAGACAACTCTAGTTGGGCATCTTATACTTGTATATCTTATATCCTCGGCCACCTTTGGTCAACTGTAGCTTGTTATTGGATAATTTAGAAAGGTTGATTGCTTTACTTAAGGCATTGTATTTTGTTTGGAAGCACTAATAACATTGTAAAATTTTAAAGTAACTTGTTTTCTGTACCCTGCTTTAGTAATTAAGTATTTTTATATTAATTAACAATTTAACATTGTCCAACCTCTCCCTGTCATGGGTAATATTACTTAGATTAAGAGAAAAAAAAACCCATTGATTTAGGATATGGCGATTCACACCTATAACCTCAGCCTTGGAGAACTGAGGAAAGAGGCAAGTCTGGGATATATTGTGAGACCTTGCCTCCAAGATAATATACAAATAACACTCATTCCAACAAACAGCCTACCACGGTATGGAACGTTCGTGTTTATCTACATAACTGCCTTATCACAGTCACACATCTTACATTCCCATTCCTCAAGTTCTTGAGGCAATTATTTGATCTTAAGCGACCTTTTGTCAAGAACGTAGCCCAGAAACCTGGATCAACCTTTGGAAGCATGTCTAAGACAGTTAACCATTCCTGGAGTCTGTCCAGGATTCAGAAAACAACCCGATCAACAACAACAACAACAATAACGTTACAAAAACATACTCTTTGACCCATCCACGTGGATGGCGTAGTAAAGCCCACTAAGGGTACAAACAAGGATAGAAGGCTCATTGCAATGCCGCTCTCCTCCGAGTCACTCCCTATCCCAGTGAGACGCTATCTGCTCTCAGTTTCTGAATATTCTTCCTATCCAGAATCAGACAGAGAACTCCTTTTCTCACTGGAGTCTTTCAAACACAGCACTACCATTTGGTGCCTGCGATGGGAGCCCTAGAACAGTTGAATTGCACCAATGTACGGACGTTTTACTGCAGTTCAAACAGCTGCTTCGGGCACACCTGGTACCCTCTTGAAACTCAGAGCTTCTGCTGGAGGAAACACCAGCTGACTGACGTTGGGCGGGACTCCCACTGACCCACACACCCTGCCAGGCCCCTGGCCTACACCAGTCAGGTCAGGCCACCTCAGGCCAGACCTGCTCAGATGACCCTTGATAGACCACGCTGCAGGCTCCTGCCTGTAGTTCGTCATCTCCACCGCTGACACCCCAAAGGACTTTGCTTTTCTTCTCAAGGTTAAACAAGACAAAACAAAAGTTAAAAAAAAAAAAAACCTAGCTGGAAAAAAAATCAAACAAATAATAATAATAAGAGGAAATAAAATAAAAAGATTCCCACCCCCCGCCCCCCGCAAACATTGAGAATCAGAGATTGTAATATTCCAGCTGATGAGCCTGTTAATTTCGAGAGTTAATG
This sequence comes from Rhabdomys pumilio, assembly GCA_030674055.1. Classification (NCBI taxonomy): domain Eukaryota; kingdom Metazoa; phylum Chordata; class Mammalia; order Rodentia; family Muridae; genus Rhabdomys; species Rhabdomys pumilio. The sequence continues at coordinate 27,270,122 of JANHMN010000015.1, forward strand.
ACAACCTGCGCATTCAAAGGCTTTCTGGCTAATTCCTGGCTGTCTCCCATGCCCCTCACCTGCCAGCCGCCTCTCTCTGGTGTTTTTCCAGATAGCATCCAGCGCCCTGGCGGTGGAATCCCTGATGTGGTCGCTGAAGGACCTCCGCAGCGGGCCTCTCAGGGGCCGAGCCATCACGTGGCCCTCGGGGTCCCCCATCCACCCTCGAGTGACTTCGGGCGGATCCCCAGGACACTCGTCCTTCCCCGGCGCTCAGGACGCAGGCATTGCGGCCGGCGCTGCGGCCTCCGGACGCGGCTGCAGGCGGCCTCTTGGCCGGTAGCCCAGCGCGCGCCGCGGCCACATCTGGAAAGGCTTAGGGCCAGCGGCTCCCGCGCCCGCTATCGGGATGCGCCTGGTGTAACCCAATCACCTCGCTCGCTATGCGGCGCCGCGTCCTGGAGATGCGAGCCCAACCGCTCCTTCCCGAGGTGGAGCAGAGAGTGGAGCAGGTAGCACTGTCATCCAGGTTTCTTCTCACCAGAGCAGCGTCTGATCTTCTTGGCCCGCAGGTTTTAGATCCGGCCGGTTGTGAGACCAACGTTCATTTTAAGTTGAGGTTACATGGCAGAAGAGACATGGCTGTTCTGTTTCTTAAACGGGAGCTTGAGTTTGTAAAATAAAATAGTTACCAGCTTCCTGCATTTCCTCTTTATGCGGCTCCTTTACAGTCAGTGGTTTATTCAGATAAACCCAGGCTTCACCTAGAAATTAGATTCCAATATGCCCACGTTTTACGAATCTATTTTCCCAGTAAACATAGCTGATTATTTGTTATGCCTCAAACACTCACCTCAGAAGATTTTCTTTTTAAGTACCAGGCAGTTCTTGTACACTTTGGGGAATGAAATGTGAGCCAACTGCTTCTTTTACAAGACATGTTGTGTTTCTAAAACGCTAATCATCCACTTCTATGCCCACGAGTTTGGCAGGTTTTCTGACTTCTAGTGTCTCCTTTCTCACTGTCCCTCTGACTCCACATCATAACTTTCAAGGGTTGGAGGGAAGCCTAGTACTGGCATGAGACAGTATCAAGGGGCCAGCCAGTTCACAACCTTTGTGGGAAGAGATGACTCTGCAAATGCAGCGTGCACATTGTCAGGAGCTGTGCAAATGCTAATTGTTACCGTAATTGTTGGAAGTCAAGAAGGCAAATTGCAACCCACGCTGATCTCCCGCTGCTTTACGTTTATGCAAAGCGGATCCACTTTTTTCCGTATACCTTTGACAACTTAACCATAGAAAAGACTTATGCAAACAGCGAGACTGCTCAGAAGTCGTAATGAACGTAACGAACTGTAGTAGCTACAGCTTTTAAATAACCCATATGTCCGGAGATTTACTGGTCCCAACTTACTAGTGTTCGCAGGGCTCCTACATCGGACTGTTTTGATTGCTATAATGAAATACTTGAGGCTGCATAGTTATGCAGATGTTTATTTAGCTTATGATTTTGAAGGACACTTTCAAGTGGCCCTATTAGCTCAGCCTCTTTTAAGGGTCTAATGGGAGGTGGCATCATTGCAATAAAGTGTGTGTGTGTGGGGGGGGTGGGTGGAGGAAGAGATCTTTGTGCCAAATAGGAAGGGAGAGAGTGACTCTGGGTCAAGATCACTCTTAAAACAATTCACTCTTGACAGGATTCATTCTGGATCCCCTGTGAGTTAATTCAATCCAAGATCAGCTCCCTAGAGACCTCAGATTGCCCACTGGGCCCAAGCACTTCCACATCCTCCCATTTTACTGGGGCTTAAGCTCCCAACATGTATTCATCCTTGAGGCTTGGGGGGGAGGGTGGAGAACATCTTCAAATTATTTTTAAACCAAAGCTTCTTGCATATTAAGCATGTTCTCTGTTCCCGGTTCTATAGGTTTTCACTGGACTAGGCATGAGTTAGCGGGCAGCGATAAGGTTGAGAGGAACCTTCCTGCTAAATAATAAATCTGTATGTTCAGCGAGTGTGAGGCCCTGGGCTCAATTGCCAGCACTGCAAAGAAGAAAACAAAAACAAGCAAAGACACTCCTCCCCCCATAGAAAGCCTCCACCTACTTACTAGCTGGTTCTGTTTTAAAACAAGTCCCTTTACTCCTGGAGGTATCACCAACCCAGATTGCAAGACGAACTCACAGAACAATAGTGATAGAACCAGCATGCTATTGCACAAAAACAGTCACATTGATCAATGGAAGGGAATTGAAGACCTAGACATAACCCCACATAGTTACACACACCTGATTTTTGAAAAAGAAGGAAAAAATGCACACTGGAGAAAACAGAAAATAGCTTCTTCAATAAGTAGTGTTGGTCAAACTGGGTTGCTTCAGGTAGAGGAATGAAAATAGATCCATATTTATCACCTTGTACAGAACTCAAATTCAAATGGATCAAGGACCTCCTCAACATCAGATCAGCTACCCTGAATCTGACGGAAGAGTAAGTAAGGTTTAGGCTTCACATTACTGGCACAAGAAAGGACTTTCTGAACAGTACCCTGATAATGCAGGCATTAAGACCAACAAATGGGACCTCATGAAGATAGAGTTTCTGTACAGAAAAGGACACCACCATCTGAGCAAAGCAGCAGCCTACAGAGTGAGAAAGCCTTCACCAGTGATACGTGGGTCGGAGAATTAGAACATATAAGGAACTAAAGAAACAGCATCACAAAATGAACATGATTAAAACGGAGTATGGAACTAGACAGAGAATCCTCAAAAGATGAGACACAAATGGCTGAGAAACGCATAAAAATAGTCAACCTCCTTAGCTATCAAGAGAATGACTTTGAGATTTTATTTTACCCCAGTCACAATAGCCAAGATAAATAAACCAGCACATGCTGGCAAATGATGGGGGACGTTGCAGGAGAGGGAACACATATTCATGCATGGTGGGAGTACAAACTGGTACAGCTAGAATGGAAAGCAGTGTGGAGGTTTCTCAGGACGATGAGAATTGACCTACCTCAAGATCCTGCTATACCACTTTTTGGACATATATCAAAAGTAGTAACTGTCCCCCTGGACCCTCAGTCTACCTAGTATCATGTTCTTGGCTACTTTAACAGTGCCAGATATTGGTTGTTTCATGGTGTTGGAAGATAGGTCTATGCTTGCTACCAGAGGAGAAAATGTAATCACCAACGTCACCCAGATATGACCCTTGTAACCTACAACAGCAACCTGCCTGTGAATCATACTCGTGCAACCTTTAGTACAGTTCCTCATGTTGTGGTGACCCCCAACCATAAAATTATTTTCATTACTACTGTAATGTTGCTACTGTAATGGATTGTAATACACACATCTGTTTTCTTAGGCAACCCCTGTGAAAGGGTTGTTTGACACCCAAAGGGGATGAGAACCATTGGCTTAGAGGATAACAACATCCTAAACATACATACAGATATGTTTACATACAGATATATTGTTACATACAGATAGAGGTTTTTATTTTTCTTTATTTTTATGTTTTTATTTTTCCCTGAGTATTTTTTTAAAAGATTTTAGTTATTTTATATATATGACGAGTACACTGTAGCTGCCTTCAGACATGCCAGAAGCGGGCATCAGATTCCATTACAGATGACTGTGAGTGTTAGAGGTTACTATCTCCTTGGAAGAGACTAGGAAACAGCAGCTCCGAGAGAAGAAATCTGAGGATGGTCCGACTGCAGATAGTGGATCTAGGATTCATACTCAGTATTGTTTGCCTCCAAGGCTTATTAGCCTCCTCAACAACTTGATTGGCCTTAAATTAATAGTGACAATGATTCATTAATAACCTAGGTTTAGTTGGTATTAGGCTAAGGAATAGCATTTCCTAATCTCAGCCAAGTGAAATAACTAGTTAGATCTGGAGTGGGGAAGTAACCTGCACCTGCAGTGCAGCCTTGGGTGATCTTAGCTATGGAAATTGAAGGGTAACAATTAATGACAACCTGGCCCAGTTCAGTGTCCTCTATGGAAAACACTGGGTCTCATCTCTAAATGAGAACAACTTCAGCCCAACACCTTAGCAACCCAGCTCTCCAGGCTAACCCTCTGGGCTCTCCTTGGAGCTCATATCAGAAGGATCAGAAAAGAACACAATTCATCCTTAGTATAAGTTCCATGAAGTAGAGTGATCTGTAGACTGAATCTAAGCGATTCAAAAATACCTTATACACTTATTTATTTTAGTGTGTGTGTGTGTGTGTGCGCGCGCGCGTGCATGTGTCTGTGTGTGTGTGTGTGTGTGTGTGAGCACACGCACGTTTGCAAACAAATGGATGTGACATGACATTTTTGTAGAGATCAAAGTATAACAAGCTGGAGTTGATTCTTTCCTTCTACCACGTGGGACCTCAATACAGAACTCAGGTTGTCAGGCTTGGTGGCAAGCACGTTGACCCACTGAGTTATTTCACTAAGCTCCCATCTGAGAAGTTTTAACAAAATAAGTTATTAAGAGAAGCATAACTGTTACTAACAGCTTGAGGAATGAGGGAGTATAATAATGTCTTTTCCTCTCCCTCCCTTCCTCCCTCCCTCTCTCCCTCCTTCTCTCTGTCTGTATCTGTGTTATGTCAATCTCATTTCTATCTTGCTCAGGTTAACCTCAAACTCTCTATCCTCCTGTCTCAGCTTTTTTTTTTTTTCTCCATTGCTGGAAATACAGGAACATAATCAGATAAAAGTTTTTTAAGGCCAGATAAGTGTTGTAATCAAGATGAGCATTCATTGTTAATTTTATTATAGCCAAATGTAGAACTGGGATCTTGTATTCCTATTTCTGAAGATCTTGTTGTGAGGATATTTCAACTCTATGACTAGATCTCATAATGATTTATATATCATAAATATAACATAAATACCACTTTAATTTAGACTCATGCTCCAATTAACAGCACACTGTAATTTGTATGCCAACTCATTTTAATTTAGAGCCCATTTAAACTATTATTATCATTATTATTTTCCTTCTTGTAGTCCACTAGAAGTTTCTCATCTCTGCAACCAGGTTCTGAACAAGAATCAACTAAAGGGAGGAGGTTTATTCTGGCTCACACATCAAAGGAGTGCATTCCATCATGTGGCAAGCATGACTGTGGGAGGGGCTTGGTCCTCGGCACTCACAAGGAAGGAGAAGGTAAAGGGAACCCCAGTTCATAGTAGTGTGTTTCTCTTTCTCCCCTTTTATTATTTGGGACCCAGTCTATGGAATTGTGCCACCCACATTTAGGGTAGTTCTTCACTCCTCACTCAATCTTCTTTAGAAGTGCACCTGCAGACACATGCCAAGGTGCACTCCAATTGATCTGGGTGTTTCTCAACCAAGTCAACATTGCAAATTAACCCAAGGCAATCCAGACAACAGTCATTTAGAAACTACAGTTTAGATTGTAATTCCTCAATTTACGACCCTCCAAATTTGAAATACCTCAGTTTTCATGTTTAGAAGAGGTGAGGACAGTCTGTCATAACATGTTCTGTCTCAGCTGGGCAAGTGGGAAAGTGGGATATGCATCCATTGGTTCCTCAAGATCCCCTTGGAATTGTATGAGAAGTGATTTTACAGTTTTGCAGTTCCTTATTTTTGTGATAAAATCTAATGTCAGCCATAGTCACAGCCCGTCTGGCCAGGCAAAGCTGTGATAACTTCCTGATCCCTGGGGAGCAGAGATTCTTATCTGTATTTAAACCTAGAGAGTTTGATTTAAGTAGGTCCCTAATCGTTTTTATTTCAGACAGTTATCTTGCTTTACTAACATATTATAGATCTTATCTAATTCTGTATAATGTATTAATTTGGTCTTCTAGCAGCAAACAAACTTTACAATTTTATGGTGTTTCTAGGTCCTATTTTCTTGGGGTTTGTGACAGGGGCACTTTCTTTTCCAAAGCTGTGTAGCATGAATGCACTTTGATCTTAGGATGCAACTTGGCTCTCTCTCTCTCTCTCTCTCTCTCTGTCTCTCCCTCTTTTTCTCTCTTTGTTTCTCTCTCCCTCTCTCTCCCTCTCCCTTCCCCCCTTCCTCCCTCTCCCTCCCCCTACTCTGAGTGTGTGTGTATGTGTGTGTAGAAATCAACTGTAACATTTAGGACTGCCCAAAATGCTAGTTATGTGGTTCTAGATGATATAAATGATGACAGGAGGTGGAAAGATTTAAGACGATAGAAAAAAGCTTATTAAACCCCATTTGGTTAGCCCCTGTCAGTGATCCAGCCCTTGTAACTGGACACCCAGCTTAGTAAATGACAGTTCCCGGTCTAGTATACTAAGTATGCCTAAAGGACTGCGGCTCTCCAGAAGGGGCTCTCCCTTGTGTAGTAGATATTCAAACGGCCAGGGCAAGGAGAATTTGCAGAAAGAAAGGAAACATCTTTTAGTGTGAAGAATGTCTATAATATGTGCCTTTATTTTAACAGCTAGCAGCTGACATGCAGGATACACAGCAATGATGCCTGTTTTCACTAGTGAGATCATGATGTGAACTTTTGCTCTGACAAGTGGCAATTGCATATATATCTTGATCTGTTTCTGTATTTGGAGCGGTGGGGATTAGATTCTCGGTGAGAATTTCTTTGGTAATAAACATCATTGAATGTTCTTAACCCAGGAGAAAGGGGGAATAGTGATGCCTCCAGAATTTTTTTTGTCATGACTTTAGTAAGTCTAATTTCTAGAAAAAAGCAAAGATACCAACATAAAATAAGTCATACATTTACAGTCTATGACATTTTTCTGCATATTCTCCTTGTTCTGGCCTTTTGGATAGCTACACAAGGCAGGACCCCTTCTGTGGAGTCACAGTCCTTTAGGTACACTAATGCTGAATCAGACATGCCATTCACTAAGCTGGCTGTCCAGTTGCAGGGGCTGGGTCACTGACAGGGGCTTAGCAAGTTGTGTGACTTAGTCAGACCTGAGTATGTAAGAATAGAATAGATTTTAGGTAGATTTAAAAATTACAGGAGGAGGAAGTTCGTTCCTCTTACTCTTCATTTTATTTTATTCTTCTCTTCTTACTGCTCATTTTCTTCTTCACATCCTTTGTTCTTCACAGTGCTCAATTTTAGTGACTCCAGCATCCTGACGTAGCTGTACCACTCCTCTGCTCTCTCAGAGGCAGAACATACTGTGCTTGCTTATCCTGCCTTTAAATTGTGGATACTCTAACTCATACTAGCTCTTTCATGCATCTTACTATTGAAATTGGGATTAAAAACTATTAATATCTTGCTCATTTTTAAGCTCTGGGATTTCTATTCTGAGAAAGAAGCAAAACCACTCATGTCTTCAGTTTTACCTTCATATAAAATATACTCAGTGCGAGAAATATTTGTGAAGAATTGCTAGATGCTAGTACTTGTTAGACTATAACAATTTTTACAATTGACGACACGACTAAAGCAACAGCAAAATCAAATGCGCATTTGGATGATTTCACACACTCTATCATACTCATGTAAGAATAACATAAAATTCAGAGCGAGTAGAAATTTATGCACTTCTTTTTGTTAAAGAGACTGACTGGTTATAGCCATTTAATCATACATGTTGATACACTTAGCCAAGAACTTGAACATTGTCAGCACACAATGCCACAGTGTCTTCTAAAAAGCTGCTGCACTTGACTTAGCTTCAGAGCATGAAGGAATCCTATTGATATACAAACGCATGTAATATTCATTCCCTTTAAAAACCTTAGAAAAAGCTTAAGGTAGGTTAGCACTGAAACTGAACCAAGTATATATGGAACACACACACACACACACACACACACACACACACACACACACACACA
>JANHMN010000015.1:27277961-27398789 GCA_030674055.1 Rhabdomys pumilio
CACACACACACACACACACACACACACACACACACACACACACACACGCACACGCACACACACACACACACACACACACACACAATCTGTGAGTGAAAGCTAAAAACAAGTAATTGTCTCCCATTATTGTCTTAACCTCAATTGTTCACTGGTAGGAAGTTTGGGGCCACTGAAAAGGGAGTCCAAACAAGTCCTGATAGTCTTGAGGCAAAGGTAAGAGATCAGTTAGCATGTACAGGGTGAGTGACCAAAGATGAGGGAGAAGAGCAAATGACCTCTGTGGCTCTGCAGAGAAGTTTGCCCTGCTTTTGGCTAAGTGCCAATCTCGTCCAGTCATGAGAAGGACCTCTCTAAGGCCAGTAAAGATGAGCTAGGCATCAGTAGGCAGATCCCTTCCTGAAGCGCCTGTCAGCTACTGTGAAGAGAACTCAGACTCTTTGGGGCATTTGGTGAGAATCTCTAGACTAGTTGCACCTCAACAATGAGGCTGATGAGTCCCAGATTAAAGGCTCCTCTTGCTCTCACGAAAGAAGAATGGAAATAATAAAGATACAAGCAGAAACCATTAAAACTGAAAGCAGAGAAACAAGTTAGACTGTCCAAATCTAGTTCTTTGAAGAGATCAATGTAATTGATTTCTTCCTAGGTGCGTTAGCCAGAAAAAAAGAGGAGGAGGTTCAGCAAGGTCACAGGATTAAAGTCTAATATTAAAAACTAATTGTGTGCATTAACAATGCACATAAGACAAGAGAATTACATCTGCACCATGATAATGAATGAGGAGCAGCAAGTGTTAAATTTGACACTTATGTGAGAACAAATGCCCAGAAGTTATAAAACCTTGCAATGAGAAATGAATGACGATCTAACCAAAGGAGATATACCATGCTCATGGATTTAAGGGGGTCCTACTTCCCGGAAATAGTTTTCTCAAAGCTAATCAGTTGACAATACAAAAGCAACCAAAACCTGCTGGACAATTTTGTTTCTTTTTTTATAACACATTGGTTTGCAAATGTATGAATAATTAAGAAAGACATAAAGGGCCAAAGTGACTTTGAATAAGAGAAGAGCAGTCTTGGAAGAGCTCCATCCCCTGACTTTCTGATGACCTGCAAGTAGTCATAATCTACTTATGACTTAGGGATGGAGCTGTAGACAATGGAACCAAAAAGAAGATTCTTTTTTTTTTAATTGAATATTTTATTTACATTTCAGATGTTGTCCCCTTTCCCCATCCCCCACCCCAGGAACCCCCAATCCCATCCTCCCTCCTCCTGCTTCTATGAGGATGTGCCCCCACCCACCCACTCCCAAATAGAAGATTCTAAGAGCAGATCCATACTTCACAGTAAGTTGATATCTTTTAAGTGCTATGATAATCATTTTCAACAAACTGTGCTAAAAGAATTAGATAAATGTTTCAAAAAAGAACCTTGACCCTTACCTTACAACTTAAACCAGTGGTTCTCAACCTGTGGGTCACAACCCACTTAGAGTCTAAGGACCTTCTCACAGGGGTCACCTAAGACCATCAGAATACATGGTTATTTACATTATGAATCATAACAATAGCAGAATTACAGTTGTGAAGTAGCAATGACAACAACTTTATGGTTGGGCGTCACCACAACCTGAGCTACTATATTAGAGGGTCTGAGCATTAGGAAGGCTGAAGACCACTGCCTTATATAAACATGAAGACTAAATAAACCATGAGAGACGCATCTAAAGGCACCAATAAATCCATAACACTTAGGGAGGTCCTCTAACCATATTTCAACAAAGGAATAAAGAGATTCAATTGTCACACCATAAAAGAAGGTTCATGAGTGATAATAAATTCAGAAAAGGATGCTCAGCCATGTTGACCACAGGGAAAAGCAGAATAGAACTTTCCTTAGATGCACTGCCACTGAAATGAAAAAGAGGAACCACACTATGTGCTAGCATGTGGATATTTATAAATGTTATACCTAAGTTTTATGTATTGTTTATAGGATTGGAAGGTGGTTCAACTAATTTGTAGACACTTTAGAAGTTTTAATGTATATAAACCCATATTATATACATAAAGTTAAATATATTCTGGTTAACTAATCACACTCCCATATATTATTCTAGAGAAATAAAAATATAGACTTATGTAAAAACTTGCATGAATATATGAATTATCACCTCCTCTTGCTTGTAGACAATTATACAAAAGGCATGATTATAGGACAGAGACTAACACTGTGATTTCAGAGGGCTGGTGTGGCATGTGGATGGGGTGTCATAGAACTGAGAGAAGAATCTTAGTATCCAAACTAACTGTCACTTACAATTCTCTAACAGAAGCTTGTCATCAGAACTGCACCACTGAAAGCCAGACGCATGTACATCTTCCCAGAGACATGGATAGGAGGTGGTCTTTCCCTCACCAAGGAGGAAGTGGTCTGGCATGAGTATGTACATAATCTATAGTGTTGTGATAACTGGATTAAACTGTATTATAATAAGACATTATTATTATTATTACATATTAACAATAATATGCCACTATTAGGAAAACTTGAATTTTATCATGACAGATTCATTTCATATTGAATACTGATTATTATCAACATATGTAGTATAATAGGATACAAACATTTAAACTTAATAAAGGTACGTTATTATTATACTGGGGTAAATGTTACTTGTGTGGATACATAGTACATGTAAAAGAACATTTGAATAGACATTTGCTATCATTACCAACAACAGAACAGACAAGGTTTATAGTTACTTCTCAATAAAAATAACCCAAAATCTATTCCAAGTGTCTAAAAATAATGTAACCTTAAATATTTTAAATAGAAAGGTCATATTTTAAATAAGAGAAGCACCGGGGAAAAAAGTGAAGCTCCTATTGTTCTGATGAGGAGAGAAAGCCAGAGAAGGAAAGAAAAACAAAGAAAAAAGAGAAAGAAGTGAAGCATCAGGAGCCATTGGGTTACTTTGAATGGCTCAGGGAAGAGTGGTCTCCTATGTCATAGGTGCAGGTGGACCATGTATTGGCCAGAAGGGGACTCTCGGACTGTGAAGGGCAGCAGAGACTCCTCACAAGTATCCCTTTGGAAAGATACAATTTTAGAAGGGGATGGAATCTCTTCATTAATAGTTGTTAAAAAGCAAAACAAAACAAAAATCATGGTAGCCATTAAAACAATTTGACGCCCACACGACTTTCTTGCCTCTTGAACTAGGTCTTAGAAAGCCTTTTTCCCTACTGTCTCGGCTGCTGAGTTAGCTTAAATTTCTTGTTCTGTGAATCTCTTCAGTGTGTGGCCATTGGCTGGTCTGGGTCTAGATAGTTGTTAGACATGAGCAGAGGAGAGCGGAGCCATTGAGAAACGCCTTAGATTTGCTCAATACTTTTCATATTTATTTGACACTAATGGTAAACAACTTCCAACTCGTACTTTCACTGGGCTTTTCTCTAATTTTAATTTAATGTTAATATCTCTTCACAACTGCTCTGGCTAGTTTTATGTCAACTTGACACAAGCTATAGTCATCTGAGAGGACGGGACCTAAGTTGAGAAAACACCTCCATGAGATCTACCTGTAGGCAAACCTGTAGGACATTTTCTTAATTAGTGATGGATGGGAGAAGGTCCAGCCTATTTCAGGCAGTGCCACCCCTGGGTTGGGGTCCTAGGTTCTATAAAAAACAAAGTAAGCCATGGGGAGCAAGCCAGTAAGCAGCACCCCTCCATGGGTGCCTCTGCATCAGCTCCTGTCTTTAGCCTCTCCTCTGCTTGACTTCCTGTCCTTTCTCCATTCAGTGATGGACTATAATACGGAAGTGTAAGCCAGATAAACCCTTTCCTCTCCAACTTGCTTTTGGTCATGGTGTTTCAGCATAGCAGTAGTAACCCTAACTAAGGGTTAATTATCCTTTAAAATGGTCTGAGTGAAAAAAAAAGGTCCTTTGGGAAACCTCATTCTGAAGTATACCTATCAGGTACGAAGAGAAAGTTATGTGAACAAAGATAGTTTTGTGAAATTGTGAACAATTCATGTTCACAATTTATGTTACAGTTACAGTTAGGTTGGTGACTCTCTCTCAAAGGCCAGTATGTTAAGGTTGTCTCCCAGGGTGGCTCTGCTGAGAGACAGAGGAGTCTCTAAGCGTTGGACCTACTGGGGAGGCTTTGTGTCATTACAGTTGTCCTTTTATGGAATTGTGACATCTATTCCGTTATTCCTTTTGTACTTCCTGGGTCACAGTGGGGACAGTTGTCCACACTTACACACTCCCACCGCAATATTACATGTCACCACAGACCCCAAACAGTGACTGTTCATGTCCAACAATCACCAAAAACGGCAAGTGAGAATTTGTAGGTCAGTTGTTTTAGTGTTGCGTTCCAGAAAAGGAGACTAACACCCTCTGGATCACATGCATGCTTTTGGCTCTTTTTTTTTTTTTTTTTTTTTTTTTTTCTATTTACACAGCAGGGCAGCATTGGTAAGTACCATCAGCATTTCAAGTAGAGAAAGGAAAAACAGGCTCTCAAGGAAACGGAAGTGGTTTTGCTTTTGGAATTTCATGCTGAACGAGTGAGTGAGCAGCTCACATCTGGTCTGAAGATGGGGTTGTCGATGATGCAAGAACGCTGGAAGCTAAAATATTAAAAGAAAAAGAAAAACACGGCATAGCTGGTGGTAGGAAGTGAGGTAGCAACCGTCCCGTTTAAGTGGGAAGTGTCCTTATTTAAAGCAGACTTCTTCGCAGGTAGATGTGCTGGAGCAAGTTGCTAGCATTTCATGAAAGGGCCATTTGCTCTGAAATCAGTTGGAAAAGTTCAAGCCTTTTAGAAGCAGCTGCTTTCTGTAGTTCTCCACGTTCATGCTATCTTTTCTGTACCCTAAGGATGTCATTTGTTATTTGTGATCAGAAGAAATGGTTGAGTTATAATAACATAGAAATCAATTTTAACAAAACCTGTCACTCAAAACAACAACAAAAATAACTGGAAATGTTCAACTCTGTTCAGTCATTAATCTGATATATGTATACACACACATACACCACACACACACACACACACACACACACACACGAAGTCCTTTATAAAAATTGATAGTAATAATTATCAAATGGTTTCTGGTAATGGTAACGTGTCATTTAAAACAAACAGTTCCTAATTTTTAATTTTTCATTTTTACTGTTGCATACAAGACTAGGGATATCTAGATCTTGCAGCTGGGGTAATACCTCTGATTATAAGATTTAGTGTTCTTGGTAAAAGTTATAATGACTCTCCAAGGCCAGCTGAAGCTTGAAATTTTCTTATTTCTCTCTCTTTCCCTATTTTCCTCTCTGAACACAGGCTCTCTGAACACAGGCTCTGGGCTCCAGCTGGCAGACGGCAGGATTGCATCATCGAGCCCCGCAGCCTCGACCTTGCCAACCATTTCTTTGCCTAGCCATGCCTCAGATCTTCCTTTCCAGTTTCAAGGTGCCCATCCCTGTTCCTGCTCCAGCTTCTTTGGACAACTCCAGCTTAGGTGACAGGTCCTTCGGCTAAAATGTCCAGTGTGTCTTGAGAATTTTACAGCTTAGTGTTCACCACTTATCTTGCTCAGCAGGCCGCCTACACACTGAAGGGGGACGTGCTCTCAAGCCCTAGAGAGAGGAAATCCTGAGACAACTAAACAAGCAAAGCAGGAAGGCAGCGCATACCAACATCACTTGCGCCCAGCGCGGTTTCCCCTTATCACATCATTCAAGTGCGAGGCAGAGGAAGTGGGAGCTAAAGAGAACTGAGGGCTAATGTTGGCTGCACTTAGATCAAACTGGAGAAGGGAACATGGGTCCCGTCGAGGGGAAGCTGAAGTGTGTGGTAGCCTCCCTAAAGAACACAGAGCATGTTTGGATTTACGGAATGTTTACTCCGTGTCACTGGACTGTTTCTATGGTGACTAGATTGTGAAGATGGTGTTCCTGTGTTGTTTTCCCACCCGTGTCTGAGTATCTTTGGTCCCATCACCCTTTCTTTTACTCTGAGGCATTCGGTCCTTTTCTTACCATGCTCTCTAATGTTACCGAGGGGTCTAACACCCACTTAATTGTCTTACAAAGCCCAGGATTCCTATTGCATTGGTGCTTGGTATTAATATTCTCTGGGCAGCTTCATGAAAGAAGAGAGGGTGTATGGGCAGGGCTGTAGGGGAATTTACATGTAAAAGGAACATGGTTCCTATATACTGACTTATTGAACGTTAGTGGTGGTGCAGTGTGACATCCACCCCCTCCTTCTATCCCCACCATATTGTATACTGACTTACTACCAAAACCTTAAACGGTATTCAATTTCACAGACTGAATAAGGAGTAGTTCACTAAAGATAATATAAAGATATAAAGTTAAAGGTAAATACATGCTACATAAGCCACCCTTGATTATTCTCTCTGCTGAATAAACTTATACATATGCTATCTTACATCCTTCAACTATAGATAATATGGGGTTTAGTAGAAACATTTTTGCTTACATGTAGAATCTTTTAGAAGCGATCCAGTATCATGATCATTTATTTGAAACTTTAGAAGGATTGATTATGTTATAAAATAATGGTTTCAAAGCAAAAATTAAAATTGTGTGTCTATAGAGAAAGATGGGGGCCATGGCTGTGACAGCAGCCAACAATTCTCACCCCTCAGTATTAATAAGAACCCCTCTGGAGAGTGCATTGACATTTGTGACTTCTAAACCCAAGAAATCTGGAGTGGTGAGCATGGAAGCTTCCAGAAATATGTTTTTTTTTTTCCCTTAAAGCAAGTGTTTTCTAAAATTAGGACAAATCTTTTTAAAATATTTTAATTTTTTCTATAAAACATATCATTTTCTTTTTACTCTGATAATTATTGAGTGGTATTTATGTGAAGAGGGATTTTTGATTAATGAATTGCTTCTATCAGATTGGTCTGTGGGCCTCTCTGTGGTGGGGAGGGGGGTTGGGGGAGCATTTTCTTTATTGCTGATTGAAGGAGGAAGGTGTAGTCCATTGAGAGAGGCTCCATTCCTGGGGACCAATGCCATGTAACTGACGTAAGGCTTAGGAATAGCAACTATTTTCTTAATTATACAGGACAACAGCAAGTACTGTGAAACCAACTTTTTTTTTTTTTTTGTAAATATGCAACCTTATTTTACATGCTTTTCCACACTTAATAATACATGAAATAAGTGAAATCAAAACCTCGAATTGGAATACTAAACATAAATAATGAACCAGTTAAAACAAACGCCAAAACATTGTGTCTAAGGGCTTCAAAATAGTATCCCACAGGGTTAGTCAGATATTTACGCTTACTGACATTTGTATCTTTTACGTAGGACCAGATACTGAAAGAAATTTGCAAAAAGTTAAATTCGCGTGCATCATAAAACAATAACAACAGCAAACAAGAAAACCAAAAACCAACCACCACCACCCCCCCCCCCCCCCCCCCCCCCCCCCACCACAACAAAGCCCCAAAACAAACCAAAAAACAGTATGAGGAAGTCTCCTGCATGCCTCCCTCTTGAAAATAACAAAACAAACCCTGAAGCTCCAGGGGTTAAATAGTTTCACTAAAGAAAATAGCGAACTAGCTGAAGTCATGGGAAATGGTGAAGAAAGAACAAGGGGCTGAAACCCCAGCACAGATGGAGCAAAGAGTTTCCAGATGTGCAGCTTCGTCTATGGATCAGCGCACCAGCGTGGCTTACTGTGGCTTACTCGGGTTCTATGAGGAACGAATACAAGAAGCGTTTCTTGCTCACTTATGCCTGTAATCGAACTAAACCTACTTTGCTGAAATTTCATATGCCGTTTCCTGCAGGGACATGTGTCTCATTCTGTAATCTGAACCTGAAGCGCGTTTTAGATAGTCCGAGTCTGTTCTAGACTGGAATGCCTTCTCCTGAGGCCTGGCGGTGCATATACAGTTGTCTATCCATCTCCCTTTGCAAGGACACTTTGAATGTGTCCATCCCAACTCTCTTCTAGTCTGTATCACTTGCATGTGCGCATGCCAGTGAGGATGGGGATGTGTTTAATTTTTTGTTGCTGTGGACCTTTTAGGAAAACAGTTTGAGATTAGGTGCAGAATGGTTAGTCCTATCTCAGAATCGGGTTCACAAAGTCACACTGAGATGACCTCCTTTTCCTTACCTATTTATTTCTGAGATAAGGTTTCATATAGCCACGGCTTGCCTTGAATTCCCCGTGTAGTCACGGATGACTTCGAACTTCCGGGTGTCTGGCCTCCAGCTCCTGAGTGTTATGGGGCTAAGAGACAGGGGGCACCACAAACACAAACATTCCCGTGTTTGATCCTTAGAGCTTTATGCATGCTAGGCAGGCATGTATAGTACCAACATGGCTATATACCCAGCCTCAGCCACTTCTGCTTTTTAAAGGGCCTAAACTTGGTGCACCACAATATTGTAAAACAGTGGGAGCTTTATCGCAATGTTAAGTTGGCTCCTTGATCCTCTAAAGTCACAAAATAAGAAAAATCTTATATCTGCTGGCACCCGGGCAATCCTCTCTCCCAACAAAGGGAAGCTCCCCCCCACCCTTTTTTTGTGATTTTTTTGAGACAGGGTTTCTCTGTGTAGCCCTGGCTGTCCTGGAACTCACTCGGTAGACCAGGCTGGCCTCGAACTCAGAAATCTGCCTGCCTCTGTCTCCCAAGTGCTGGGATTAAAGGCGTGTGCTACCACGGCCCGGCGGAAGCTCCCCCTTTTACCGTAAACTTTTTATCTTCAACTGGAAGGGAGTCTCAGGAAGCCTCAGGAAGAAATAGTAAGAAAAAGAAAATGCAAATCGAGTTGGGGAGATGGCACAATTGGTAAAGTGCTTGCCAGGCAAACATGAAGCTCTGAGTCTGGTTGGCCAGCACCCGGACAAAAACTGGATGTGTGGTGGCACATGCCTATGATCCCAGTGCTGGTGGTAGGGAGGCCATGTGGAGACAGGCTAATCCTAGGCTAGCCAGTTTAGCAAAATCTGAGAGACCCTGCGTGTTTGCATACACACACACACACACACACACACACACACTCCACACACTACAGACACACCCTCCCACAATCATAGTTGGTTGTGGCCCATGCTTGTTCTAGCACATCCTTCCGAGGACGAAAGATTCTATTTTATAAAAACCTACATGCTGAAATCCAGACTTAACTGAAAGAGATAGTAGGTAGATAGATAGATAGATAGATAGATAGATAGATAGATAGATAGATAGATGATATTGAGAGAATGGTAGGTAGGTAGAAGAAAACATTACAGAATTGCTCCCACATAAGCGTATTCTTTCATTAAAGGACAAAATGCATAGACTATCTCTAAAACATTCAGTGTTTCTCTTGAAGATTTTTTTTTTTTTACTTATAAATCTGTACTAAGTACCACATTCATGTTTTTGGGTTATAATCTTCTTAGATAAACACATTTAATTATATTGTTTATAGTCCTCCCTCTTGGAAGCTTACAGTGGTAGGTATTACTGCTTAGTATCTAAATATTTAATTTTAATGAGAAAACATGAATGTATAATGTACAATGTGAATTACTGGGAGCAGCGGCACTGTAATAAAATTATGATGCAGATTTAAAACAGAGCAGTTTCCTGAGATATAATTAAATTGTTTTAAAAGACATAGAAAACGGGAAACCATTTACTTGCTGCAGAGGAAAACAGAAAACTCCCAGATCTTATAAACAAGGTATGGTGCTTATAAACAAGGTATGCTGACTTGGATAAATGTTACTGAAAGAAGATGAAATGGAAAGATATTCAATGTGCCAAAACAATTTTGATTCAGAAATATGATTTTTGTCATATAGAAGACAGTATCTTTGTGAAAAGTTATGATTTTTATCAAGCATTCACTACCTACTCAGATGTTGCTAGATTTTGTGAGACTGGATAAATAAGAAAATAGAAACTGGTTCTTTATTGTGGCTAATTATGACACATTCTGAGACCCAAAGCATACTCATTGTGGCATATATTTAGACAGAAAACATATATATTAGAAATAGGAATGATGTAAAATATCAGGGAAGGATAAGCATCAGAACTCTCAGAGACAGATAAACTGTAATTATCTAGTCACAGAAATTTGGGGATGGATGTCTAAACACCCAGATATACAGAATTCATTTGTATTGTATCCATCAAAGAGAGCCAAGTAGGTAACCATCCAGACGGGTTCTGCTAGTATAACAGTCACCTCCCAAGAACGGGAGCTGACAGCCAGGGACAAACAGTCCTGGTTTTAGAAGTTCCAAATACTGTGATGCAATCTTGCTGTTCTATTCTTTCCTACCTGGAATGTGCACCATTCCCAACCTGCATTTACATTGTACCCACTAGACCTTGTTTACTACCGAATAGCTTATGTCTAGAAAAAATAGCAAAGTATATAGGGGATTCTATACTATCTACTGTCTCAAACATCCATTGGAGGTTCTGCATTCTATTCTCTATGGATAAAGAGACTACTGTACCTACTCACAATGAAATATTCAGCACCTAAAAGAAGTTACCAATCCGTGACAATCTTTGGAAGGACTTAAATGTATATTACACAGTGTGCCCTGTGTCACCATGTCCTTTGTTTTGCCTTGACCAGAAGAATATCACACTTTGAACCGTGCTCTCCATTCAATATTGCTGTGCTCCCCACTCAGTGCCGCTCTGCTCCCTACTCAATATTACTGTCAACTTAAAACTGTGGTGAAAAAAACCAGAAGTGCTCCCTTATTACCTCAGTTCCTTCTTGGTGCCCAGCACTGTGTTTAGTGATGTATCAAATGATAACTTGGAGGCTGTGGTATGCAAGAGTAGGGCAAACAAACCATTCAAGCAAGATCACAACTCATCTAGGATGAGAGACGTAAACAACTGGCATAGGGAAGGTCTGCATACCACAGCTGCAACGTTCTCAACAGTGTGAAATTAATGTGGGCGTGGGCTATATCGGTGAGGTCACAGTGAGTGTACGGCACCAGCCAGTCTTTGGAGGGATAGGGAAGAGAATTTCCAGGAGGGAAACAAACAGGAGTAGCAAAGGTCAAGGCAGATGGAGAAAATTCAGGGGAGGGGGGAATGTGAAATTGTTACTATGGCAACAGCAGAAGGTGCATGTTAGAAGAGGAAAGTCAGAAAGGAAGGGTAAGGCCAGATTATGGAAAAATGGATTCATCAGCTCAAGAGTCTTGGCATTTAAGTATTTGATGCAGCCACAGTTTGACACTGGGTCCCTTAGTAGCCTCACCAAGCCTTGGCTCCTCCTTCCCTCTGATATAGGACACAGGCATCTCTCTAGCAGGGAAGTTAGATAATTAAGTACATGTTTATCTGCTGAAAATCTATCACTGTGCAGGCATGCTGTTATTTAAACCATTCTATCATTTATGGACACACACCAACTCAAGCACCTGCTAGGATACTGGTCTCAGAAGTACAGAAAAAAAAAATGTCTCCTTTTAGGAAACCACTGGACAGTGGGAAAATACTTGACGGATACACTCAAGGAAAGCAAAGACTTAAAGTATAGGAAAACTAAAGAAGCCATGAGCAGGGCTGTTGTGCCTCATTCACCCTTTCTTAAATCCATAGGAAAGAATGGAGTTAACCTTTGCATTAAGGAGAATATTACAGCATGAGCCTTTGGGAGTCGTTGGGATGCCCACGGAGGGGAAATTTTGAAATCAAACACATTACCCTGCTGTGACTGCTGAATGGGGCTCCTTAGCGACCAATTTGGTTAGGCAGCACTTGTGTGACTCTTCTCTTTTCTACCTGGCTACAATCATTAGGACAAAATAGCTTCCCTTTTCCAGGATCATTCTTCCTCTGATTAATTCTCTAGACAGTCTGTACTCAATAACAAGCAGAACACAAGCTTTTAATTGGGCATCAAGTTAATTCATTTTTTTTAAATGACAACTCATGATTTTCCTCTTAGATAGACCATATGCCAAAGTCCTGTCTTAATCCTTCAATACAAATGGTCATTAACCCAGTGGAAGAGATGCTGATTTCAAACTCTTGCCAACAGAAAAACAAATCAAAGTTATTGTAGCCAATAGATGTTAAATAAGGGAAGAATTTGCAAAGATGTCATTCCATCTCCAAAGGGTCAAGGTTATTTTTTTGTTACGTTTAACCTCCAAATGTAATCACCTTCTAGATAAATCACAGTCAATGTATAATTACTCTGCATGCACCTCTCTCTCTATTCATACTATTAATAAAATGAGCTGAATCACTGTTCATATGTGAGAAATTCTACAAAGGCAGTTGAAGAACACCCAAGAGAAGACCGGTGTGCGTTAAACTCAATGAAAGTTCTTCTTTTGTTTTCTAAATAAAGTGGAAGTGAAGTTGCCTTTTGTATGGATCATTCTTCAGGGAAGATAAGAGTGACTTGTTCATTTTTCTACAGCAGAAATGTTAATGACAGTTGTTCTGGTTAGTTTTCTGTCACGTTGACATCATTAGAGTTATTTCAGAAGAAGAAACCACAGCAGAGATGCTTTCATCAGACTGGCCTGTGGGCAAGACTATAAAGCATTTTCTTGATTAATGATTAATGTGACAGGGTCCCGACCATTACGCGTGATGCTACCCATGGGCTTGTGGTCCTGGATATATAAAAATATAAATGGAGCAAGCCAGGAGGAGCAAGTCAATACGCATTACTCTTTCATGGCCTCTGCACCATCTCCTGCTTCCACCAGGTTTGTACCTTGAGTTCCTGCCTTGGCTTTCCTTAATGAACTGTGTTTTGAAATATGTAAACCAAACAAACCCTTTTCTTCTTTCCAAATTGCTTTCCCCCTACCATCCCTCAGCCCCCAGCAAAAGAAAGCAAAGTAAGTATGGTAGTTTGAATAGGTTTGACCCTCATAGACGCATATGTTTAAACACTTGGCCCATGGGGAGTACCGCTATTAGGAGGTGTGGCCTTGTTGGAGGAAGTGTGTCACTGTGGGGCAGGCTTTGAAGTTTCCCATGTTCAAGTTCCACCCAGCGTGGAAGACAGTTTCCTTCTGCTGCCCTCAGATCAAGGTGTAGAACTCTCAGCTCCTTTTCCAAACCCATGTCTGCCTGGACTCTGCCATGCTGGACTTCTGCAATGATGATAATGGACTGAATCTCTGAAACTGTAAGCCAGCCCCAGTTGTTTTCTTTCATAAGAGATGCCTTGGTCATGGTGTCTCTTACAGTAATGGAAATCCTAACTGAGATAGTAAGACACCAATTAAACCATTGAAGTACAAAACTCTTCCATCTGCCCATGATGGTAATTCTGTCACCTCTTCATATCACCAATAGCCAGTCCTTCCCAGAAGAGCAGTACAATGTCCACAGGACATTTTCAGAAAAGAAATATTAACTTGGTCAAATACCATGAAAAGTCCTGCTCATCAATATACTGGCAATTAACTAACTTCCTTCAGCAGTTTCTTGGTCTGCCAAATGAGCAGATTGTTCTCCAAAATATTTTTAATGCACTTGCTCTGTGCAGTATGGCTTGCTGTATAGGACCAACTTTTATAGGAATGCTTTTGGAGGCTACATTCCAAGGTCAGTTGTGTCTACTGCTTTGAGCCAGGGATGAGATGGAATCTCAGGATGGTGGAAGCTGTGATGGAGACTGGCTTAGATCATGGCATCTAGGAAAAAGAAGACAAGAGGTGGCCAGGATAAGGAATACCCTTCAGAGGCATGCCTCTAGTGACAAACTTTTTAACCAGGACCCTGAATTCCACAGTTCTATTACCTTCCAGTAATATCCTAAAATTTTGAGTGTGTTAAAGGATTAAACCGTCGGTTAGGTCAGAGCCCTCATGGCCCAGTCATGTCTACAAACCCCTCATAGATACATAGAGTCCTGCTCTGCTGCATCTCTACGAGATGCCACAATCATCTCTCAGTCCAATTAAGTTTGCAATTACGGTGGAAGGAGCTTTATAAATTCATAGACAAAAATATATCTTAACACTAAACACTGAAAGAATATAACCAAGTCAGACTTTCAGCTGTAAAGACCTAGGGGAGAATATTTCCATGCAGGATATAGCAGATGAAGCAGACAGAACTTAATAGAAAATACCTATCAATATTGATTGAAATATAATGGAGAAAAAATAGGTATAATAAATTTGTTTTACTTAATTAACAATACGCTGAAAATAAAAAATGAGAAATATTTTTAAACCTATTTTAAAAAAAATACTGTAGTCAATAATTTGGCATTTAAGAGTAGAATGCACACACACACACACACACACACACAAGAAATTCCTGATACCTGGAGGCTAATGTGTTTCTTCTCTATAACCCACTCAAACACAGTAAACTTTTCATGGATGAATTTACATTAGGTTTCAGAGAAACTGTGAGGTTATGTGTGGGCATACCCTAAATTCTTTCCTCATAAAAAAGCAGGAAAGTAGAGACCATAAAACTTAAAAAAAAATGCAGCAAGCGAGTATTTATATGCTATTTGTATAAAAATAGTTAGTCATTTTTCTGAGAGTGAAAGTGGATAGGAAATTTAGGATGTTGGCTAGAGCTGAGCCCAGCCAGATACAGACAATTTTTAGATCCTGTGGACACTCAGCAAGCAAGCTAGGGGGTCTTTGCAGTCATGGGAATAACTTCACTTAGAACTAGAAGATTCTACAGTGGGCTTGGGCAGCACTGCAGAGCTTTAACCAATTGCAGATTTTAAATGTAGTTTCAATTTATTCATGTATTTACTATACATCAAACACTTAGAGTACTGCCAGGCGCTAGGATACAGAGCTGAATGAAACAAAATTCTGTCTTTCAAGATGCTTGTAGTTTATCTGGCACAGGGGACAGAAATTACACTAATGCTATTGGGATTGAGTTGGAGACAGGAAACAGTGAAGTTCTGCAGAAAAAAAAAATCTGAAATTGGGCAGCCCTTTTATTTTTTTCCAATCAAAGCAGGCTTGGAGATTCTCACACTGATAACTGGCAATAACTATCTTTGATAATCAGACCAGGAAAAGGGCAAGTGTCTTTTTATTTTATTTTCTGGGGGGGGTGGGGAGGGGGTTCTTTTAAAAATATTTTCATCTGCATTTCCCTTTTTACTGATCAAAGGCTGCCCAGGAAATTAATACCAAATGGCACCCAGTCTGGGTTTTGTCCTTTACTGTGTTTACAAGGAGTGTGGACTGAAACGACAGAAACCCGGATTTCTCTTCTCACCCCTTTGCCACAAAGCAGTGTTTGTTTGTTAGTTTTCTGCTTTGCTCACCACAACACTAAGTTTGCAGAGAATGCAGCTCCACTCTATCGTCTGAAAGATAGCTTTCACACGAGTTCCAGACTGAATTATTCATTATCTTGATTTTTAGCATTTTTATGGCCAACCAAACAACCTCAAGGCAGGAGAACAAACATTCTAAGAAAAACAACCAAGGACTCCAGCCAACATTAGATTCAAAGTCATTTTCCTCAATGGTACCCTTTGCTCATTCATGTGGAGTAGATCTCCAGCTACCCACCATTAATTAATTACTTGGCTGAGATATTTGGCAGTTTTGGAGAAAAGTAGAGATTAAGGAGGAAGGAGAGAGAAAGTTAAACACCAATTTTAGAAGAGTGTTAACTCTCATCGCTGATATTGAATTGGAAGCCTTTTTGTGATTATAGTTGTTTGATTGAACAGGTTTCCACAACACCTACAAGGAAGCCAGTTTTTCTAGTTTCATGGGACACAAAAATAGCATTGTTGATGAAGACAGACTGAAGACCCAGAGAAGAGGATAACTAAGCAAGATAAAGAACTGCAGCAGAAAGCACACGGCCGGTTCCTAGGAGCAGAGCCCAAGGGCTGGCTCTGCCTAGATAATGATTCATTAAGGAGGTGACAGTACTGTTGGATCTAATAAACTGCAACAGACTGGGGGATAGTGCCCTAACCACAATGGCTAACCACAACAGGCACAGACGACTGTGTAAGGTGATAAAAGGTATTTTGAGATTGAGTTTTAGCATGAGACACTTCAAGGCGAACTGTAGTGCTCTTCACCTATATCTGGAGAGTTCATTTTAGTGACTAAAGTGTATCTCTTTTCTAAGTTACACCATCTACGTCATGCTTCTGTAAAAAACGAACATTCTAACTCACTGGTGTAAGTGTATTTCTCCTCCACTGTGTTTAATGTAAATATTTTTATTTATCATGAAGAAAAGCAACCTTTATCTTCTTTTTTTTCCCAATTGGACATCTTTCAGTTTCTAACTTAGTTCTTATTTACCATCCCTTCTTTTTTTATTCATTTTTTTTTTTAATAAGAAAAAGTTTATACCTCACATCAAGGCAGAAGGGGAGAGAGAGAAAAAATTAGAAGGCATTCTCTGGTTGGATGTGGTGACTCTAGTTGGATCTACCAACCAACAAATCAACCAACCATCCATTCACTAATCACAGGCATATAGAGAAAAAAGAATACTAATATATATGTATAATACATAATACTAGTATATGTATATGATGTATATGTATATGATGTATATGTATATGTACATGTATATGATGTATATGTATATGATGTATATGTATATGTATATGTATATGATCAATGAAGTTCCTAGTAGGAAACAAGTATCTCATTAGGTTCAATTGCATAGAGTTCAATTAGAGAACATTATAAAAGCCACAGCGAGGGTCTGGACAGATCCTCAGTGTTAAAAGCTGTACTGCTCTTGCAGAGTACTCAAATTGGGTGGGGTTTGCAGAGTAGCTCAAAAATTGTCTGTCACTCCACAGCTCCAGGGAATCCAAACCCTGGCCTCTGAGGACATCTGCATTCATGTGCACATATCCCCAAACACAGACACACATATACATATAATTAAAATAAATCTATAAAAAAGCAGGAAAAAAAAAAACAGTTCTGGGCAGAATTGAAGAATTCCATTGAAAGTGGAACCTCCAGTGAGAGGGATGGCAGAGGGAGTTTGGGCTGAGGAGGAACTGACAGGACCTCATGCACTCTAAGGGCAAGCAGGAACAGCTGGATCCTCTGTGAGTCTGGTTTCGGGAAGACAGGATCCAATAATAGCACTGGACTGGGTATACACTGTGATTATGGAAACATAAGCACAAAGGAAATATATTCTTCTCAAGGACTAATCTTCTGTAGATACTGAATTGTGGATATAGATATTTGTGAGAGGATTTCAGTCTCAAAGAGAAAATATTCAGGAGGGAGGCTAAAATGTGACCAACTGGGCCTGTAGTGTAATAAATAATGTGTGTGAATCAGATTTGTGAGGAAAATGATCTCTCTTCTACAAGTGCAGCTATGTAGATAGCTTTTACGTGTGTGTTATGTCCCGAGGACGCACACACAGACAGTAGCGATATAGCCTGTCTTTATGAGGCCCAGTGAACAGTGGTTATGTGCACTACTGATTGCCGTAAGAACGAGCTATGCTTTTAGAACTCACTGTGCACTAGGCTTCCCTGCTTTACAACGAGAGCAAGGCAGGCGCTTTCTTCACACTGGTGAATGAGAAGAATGAGGAAGTCGCTTAACTTGCTGGAGGCTACACAGACAGGGAACAGACGTACTAGAGAAGATAGCAGTGGCTCTGTGGTTTTCTTTTTTTGTTTTGTTTCATTTTATTTGGTTTTATTTTGTGTGTGTGTGTGATCTTGATTTTTTTTTTTTTTCAAGATCGGCCTTACCTATGTATGTCAACATTTCATCCTAAGCATTGCTGTTGCTGGGGTTGTAACCCACTATTGTGCCCACTGGGTCCATTCTCTAGATGAACACATTTAGTGACTAATACAAATAATGAAAATATCATAGATGAGGAAAAACAAAATATCCTGATATTTGTGTGACTTGGGTCTAATTCTTTTATGAATGAATTGCTCGGTCCTAAAACTATTTCAGTCCTAAGAATACACGTTCTGACATAGGTTTCTATAAGCAGTTTTAGTATGATTCTTTTCCCCAAAGAAGTCTTGAAACAAGGTGCTAAAGCAATGCTCTGTTGGGAAGAGCAGGATGCTAACTTGTGGAAATTATTCTCCGAGAAGAGTTTGAGTTCCTACAAGGAGACTCTGAGTTGTTAGCATAATTAAATTTTCATAACCCCCCTAATAGGATGCACAGAAGACATAGCTGATCAGTAAGTACTTATGGGATGGGTGCACAGAATGGTGCTGTTTTCAGTGTTTGCCTTGGAGGGTTGATCCTCAGGAGGAAGGAGCACAGGAGTAGAATTTCGGGGAAAGTTCAGCAGCAGCTGATGGGAATGGAGGTTTGGCTAAGACCATCGCGAACAACCCAAGGCTATGCAAGAGTGAGGATGTGGTGCACTACAAGTGATTTTGTTTAGAGACTCAGAAAGCCTGCTCTAGTAGATTTCAGCTGGCTTGGATGAGAAGTCACACAAGTTAAAGATAGACCTTAATAAGGAACAATAGGCTGCCTTCAGTTAGCAAGAAAAAAAAAAGAAAGAAAGAAAGAAAGGGAAAGAAAAAAGACTGCCCTTAGGCTGGATAGGAAGTTTTAATCCTGTTAAAGAACTCAATTACCCCTGAAGACTGAGTAAGCCTTCGGCTCTATTATAGTACTTCTCTTCAGTGGGAACTTAAAACCAGAGGGTCGTAGAGCTGGGAGCAAATAAAGTCACATTCATAGACCAGACACTCAGGATGTTTCCACAGAATATGGAAAGCTTAGAAAGAGAAGAATTAGATACAGACCCTCTTCCACAACTTTTGAAGCAAATAATATTCTCCTTCAAACCATATGATCTGATACCACTATTCACAGACAATTCAAATACAAGGGATTACCTTGACAGGTGAACTCACTAATTTTTAAGCTGATAATCTCTTTCTTCCATTTGTATTTTCAATAAAAATTGTATTTCCTCATAAGCACAACACTTTCTCTAGGAATTTATAAAGTAAAATTTATTTAGGAATATATCACAGACATATAAATGTTTTAATATAGGTAAGATTGCATTCAACATGAACCATCAAGTATGTGATATGGGACATTCATGTGTCTGAGGCTGGGCAAGGTGATATATTTCAGCTGGTTCAATTCTTCAGCAGGAGCTTATGAAGCACCATGAATTGAGTCTATCAACTTCTTTCTTCTGTCTGTTTTTAATTTACAGTGTGTGTGTGTGTGTGTGTGTGTGTGTGTGTGTGTGTGTGTGTGTGTATGTGAAGTCAAAAGCAAACTTCTGTCCTTCTGCCACGTAGATCCAGAAGACTGACCTCAGGCCATCAGGCTTGGCGGCAATGCCTTTACTGTCTGAAATCACTTGCTGATTCCTTTTATTCATTTACTGCAGCAAGATCTCTTTCTGCAATCCTCAGACTGGTCTGGAACTTGATATGTAGTCTAGGCTTTCATTGAATTCACAGCTGTCCTTCTGCATCAGCTTTTCAACTAATTATGGGATGGTACCACCACACCTATCCGCCTATCCATCCAGTATATATACATATATTGAGATAGGGTTTTGCTGAGTAGCCTGGGACTGCACTGAATCTGTGAAGCACTAGCCCATGCCTTTCAACTTCTGGCATGTACCATCACTCAGTATATCAACCTTGAAAGATTTGCCTCCTTAATATTAGACACAAATATTAGAAAGTGTGGCAGTCAATTTTATGTTTCTTTCTGTTACAGAGGAGAAGAATGTACAAGGTAACAGAAAACAGGTGATGCACTCTGCTTATGCTGTGCTCAATCCTGAGTTATGATGGCATTTTTGAAATATCTGAGAAATGACAGAGTGAAGCACTTCCTCCACTTAAGCAGAAGGGGAAGGAGGTGGCGCTTGGCTACTCCATCTCCTCAGACAAGCGATTCCTTCCCTTCTTTCTCCCCCCACCAGCCCACAGTTCACACCTGAATTGTTTTCCATGAGAGAATGAAAGAATTTGCTGTTATTCTGGAATAAGATGACAACATTGCTGTTATACACTTTGTTTAAATCACAGCTAGTCTAGGGAATGACAAAGAATGTCACAACCACAGACAAAGTAGGAGCCTAAGTTGCTTTGTTGTTAAGATGTAAGTGCACACATTTGACCATCTAGTTCTTGTTTAACTAGACAGCACAGCAAAATCTGTGTGAAGACCTCCTATGGCTTAACAACGAACTTTAAACTCACCCGATGCCAGTAGGTATAATTAATTTGCATGACCAGAGCCCATTCGTCACAGAATTTTATTGTTCCTTCATGGAAACTTGAATCCACTTTAATCATTTCTTCCTAGTCTGAGGGGCTCTCGATACTATTAGAGTGAATAAATCAGACACCAACTAAACACGATAGGGAAGTTCAGCTCACGGTGTTAAAGAGCTAAGATCTTGGTGTGAAAACTTCCTAGCTACAAAACAAGATCCCAGTAAGAAAAGATGAACATCTCCTATTCACACATGAAGACTGGCACGATGGCTCTCACCCCCAAACTTCCCATACAAGTTATATTCCAGAACCCATACAGTAGAAAGAGGGAACCTCCTCCCACAAATTGTTCTCTGACTCCCATAGCCATGCCATGGTATGTGTGTGTGTACACTTCCTTCCCCCAAACAAATGCATATGTAAATATGAGTAAATAAAAACTCATACCCCACAAGCTCTAAACTCACTAAAGAACTTGAAGTCATACTTTCTTTGGGTTTGACACAACTTGCTCTTAAATGTCACATGTCTATGAACTAAATGATGTCCCATGTCCGTAAACGAAACGAGATGCTTCAGGTAGGCGGTGCACATTCTAACTGGTTTTACTCTTCTTTTTGTCATTATTTTCTTTAGGTTGAACACAGAAGACAATCTTGAGAAAGGCCAAAAGATTTTAAAGCATACACTTGTACCAATTCCAGACTAATTTCTCTTATTTTCACGACCCCCATTAGTTCTTTCCCATTTCCCCACAATACTGTGGAATACTTACAAACATCCCAGAACGTGAAAAGCAACACCATTTTCATCATCAGTTTCATTGCTTCCTAACTACGTTCAATCATGCGCTCTATTTTATCCATCAAGAACATCTATTTCTGACTACTGAACAAGCCACTTGATATTAAAGAGTAAGCCTTGATAAAGACCAATAATCAAATTTCAAAGACCACACCTCATTGCATTGGTTAACATCAATTATATTCCCCCTGAGAGGAAAAAATGTAATTGAAATTAGTTGTAATGCTACAGGAAGGCCTTTGAAGCAATACAATGCTAAAAGGCCATGCTTTCTTTGAGAACAACTGATTTATTTGCTAAGGATTTGCCAACATTTCCCACAGAAATTGATGAGATCAGTGCATTTTAGATATGACTGAGATTTCAATTTTAAGGTGGAATTTTATTCTAAAATAGGTAGGAGACAAAATACAACCCAAATGTCAACTCACCAGCCGTTTCCTTTTCTCCAATACATGGGACAGCCTGAAAAAGAAGAGATGCATGAAATTACGACCTTATTAGAAAAAATAACTAATATCATTACAAACACAGTAAAAACTAGATTCAGACAGTATAAAACAACTCAGCATTGTGTAGTAGTCTGTGAAGCCATTGGACCTGGGTGTGAGAGTCACATCCTCCAGGTTGCAATGATCTTCTGGTCTGAACTTAGAATCAGTCTATATTATGCTTAAATGACATTGGTGGTATATTAAACTTACATACTCTCAGACTTTGGGTGGATTTTATTGTCCTAATCTTTGGAGGCCCACAAAGCAAATTATTTGGTCACTGTCTGCACATTTCAAGTCTTTGGCCTTTCTGTACTGCCAGTAAACCCTTGAATGAGCTACCCTGACTCTTTTTTTACGTGGGTGGAAAATCCCACGTATTTCTTAGGGCTGCTGGGAGAACTGAATGTACTGCTGAAAAAGAAGCATCCTTGCTTACTTGCTTAATATTACTCTGGGTGGTGAGACCATGGGTTAATTTATTGATATGAAAAGTTTAAAAAATTCCATTCCATTATTGTTTTTATTATTTTAAGCATAAGGGCAGGAATGAATACAATGAAATGTTTCTTTTTTTTATTCGTATTTTTTTTTACTGGATATTTTATTTACATTTCAGATGCCATCCCCTTTCCCCATTTCCCCTCCCTAGAAAACCCTATCCTGTGCCCTCTTTTCCATTTTGCTTTTATACAATTTTTTTTAAATGTTAATCAAAGGCTTTATAAGTATGGTAATGCTCAATCAGAAATGTAACTCAATACCCAACCTAGCTATGTAAACTATCTTTGACTGGTGGAGACACGTGAACTTCTGCCCAATGAAATGTTTCAATAGCTTACAGAGCATTCTGTTGACGCCATTTTTGTGGATACTCAGAATGAATTAAGGAGCCTGAATTTCTAGTTCTCAATTCAATTGTTCTTGTATAAAACAGCACAGAGGCATTAATGTGTGTGTGTGTGTGTGTGTGTGTGTGTGTGTGTGTTGCATGTAGAAGAGTGTGTGGGTACACCCATAAATGTGCATGCAGATTAGAGAGGTTTTTACAGTTTATACAACCCATCCATTGAGATTTCTATATGACAATCACTGAACACAGACTACCTAGTTCTTCTGTCTTTAGGGAATATGGAGGCCAGAAAGGCATCCTTACACTGGTGATTTTTTGTGAGTGTATGTGTGCATGTGAAAGAGAGAGACAGAAAAAGACAGAGAGAGACAGAGAGACAGACATATAGACACAGAGAGAAAAGCAGGGAGAGACACACACAGAGAAAAGCACACACAGAGAGAGGCTTCTCTGATGAAGGCTGAGAGATGCACTAATCTGTGAGTGTAGGGATACATATTTACAAAGCAGTTTGATGTATTTTCCACTTAGCAAAATAATAATAGTGGATTCTGTATGACCTCCTTAGCCTTAAATACAATCAGATAACTGTTGGTCACTTCCATAACATTCATGCCATTGTTGTACCAATGAGGATATTTTGCCATTGGTGATTGATCCCTAGAGGATGGCCTTATCTGACGTCTATGGGAGGGGAGGCCCTTGGTCCTGTGGAGGCTCAATGCCTCAGCATAAGGGGATGCTAAGGCAGTGAGGTGGGAGTGGGGGAGTAGGAGGAGCACCCTCATAGAGGCAAAGGGGAGGGGGAGAAGGGGATTGGATGGGGGAGTGTGGAGGGGTAACTAGAAAGGGGGATATTATTTGAAATGTAAATGCATTAAATGTAAATGATTCATTAAACGAAAAAGAATTCACTGTTGATGATTTCTCTCCTCCAGCATAATACATAACATCCTCTGGTACCATGAAAACCAGTCAATAGGGAGGAAAAAGCTTTCAGATCAGTATCTATCTGCTCAATTTCTCTCATGCTGTGTGACTAAAGTGCATAGTGTCTTCAGTAGAAGGGTTTTAACTTCAAGTTCGGTTAAGTGACTAAGCATACTGGCAATAGAAGGCTTTTGATTGTGGACAAGGTTGTGAATGACAAGACCCATATTACAAGAATCAACTCACAGTTAGTGGTTAGTAAGTGTATGGTGTTCTTTTAAAATTCCACTGCACAAATCCACCTAATCCTCAGAACTACCTTATGGTGTGCTATTTATCGGTTACAGTAGCTTGCTTACAGTCCCATGGTCAACTATGGAAGCTAGGACTTAGCCTTTGGCATGTTGGCCTCCATTTTACTTAGAGCATTCTGGTTGATGGAGAGAACAGGTCTGTGAAGTTCTGTGACAAGATATTGACAGATTATAAAACAGAGGTGGATATGTTTGTTTGGGACAGGTAGAAATGAAGCCATTGTCCTCTTATAGCTAAGACGTTTAAGATAAATTAAAACCCTAGCCCCAAATTACAAGCTGACTACCAACACACAAGCATTTCCCATATTTAATTATAAAGATGTATTCATAGTATATAGAATATTTCATAAAATTATAATCATTAAACTCAGTTATAAGACAAAATATTTTACCCTTCATATGCCCCATGCCTATATTTGATGTGGTTGATGCTGATTATTTTGGAATTGTACCGTGTTCCACATGATGCTTTAATTTACCAACTCACATTTCTATTAAGTAACTACAGCAGATGAATTACAAAACAGGAAAAAAGAGAGTCAAAGTTTAATGTGCCTGGACAATGATAATGTCTGTTCAAGGCAGACTCCATGATAACAACCGGATAGTCCTCCACTGGCTTATTTTGAGGTTAAATTATCTCTCTAGAAAATGATCTTTGTATAAATTGAAATTAGCTAGGACTGTAAAACATTGGCGGAATTAGAAAATGCTGATTCTTAGTATTCTGTTAATTCAAGCTTGTTGGTCATTCTTAATTACATGTCTTATGATATCTTGGGTACAAAAATCTAACAATTTTCTTCAGTGTGGAATTCTCAAGGTAGTCGATAAAGAGACACAAAAAGGCAAAAATAGTTCCACACGATTGATACTGAGTGGCAGTGGTCAGCTCTATCACTGATATGGTGTTAAAAAGAAATGATCAAGTCACAGATGATGAAAATTGCCCAGATGTGGGGCTGAAGAGGTGACTCATTGGTTAAGAGCACTTACTGCTTTACAGAGGACCCGCGTTTGATTTCCAACAGTGGCTTTGAATGAATAACTGATCTGACTCTCTCTTTTTGCACCCTGGGGCACCCACATATGTTGCATAACATATGTACACATTAGAAAAAATAGAAATAAATTTTACAACAAAAGATTATCCAGGTGGTAAAGGAATGGTTTCAGGCATCGAACCGTAGGGAAGGAGGCAATGCTCATGAGATGCCCTTTTACCCTTGACTTTTTAGATGGGCATGAGGAATAGAGTTAAGCCCTTGTTTGAAAGTCCCAGCATGTTCTATCTATCTATCTATTTTAGGGATTACCAGAAACTTCTCATGAAAGCTGGCTGGATATACTCAAGGACAAAGTAGGTGTTCATCAAACATTTGTGGAACGTACATAACAAATACAATTATTTCTTATGAGACAGTTCTCATAGAAAAGCATAGTTTAGAATTTGTTAGGGACCCTGTTTAATAGCTGCCATATGTTTCATTTGAGCTGCCTCTTCGGGAAGTTAGTTAACATTTCTGGCAATAAAGCAATTAAATGGGGTTTTCCTGCTGGCCATATGGGTTCGCTGTAACTTTGTGTTTTCTTCTTTCTCAATGAAACAAAGGAAAGTCTACTAATAACTTCCAAATGAGAGGGAAAAATCATTCAAATTTTGTTATTCTCTTCTATAATATTCAAATGATAGAAAATTCACCATTTCCATGGCTTTGAACCACCCGAAACTGAATATGTTCTGCTGCCAGCTAATAAGCTCTCCTAGGGAACGGTGCTAGCCAATGTTGGACAATTAAGGTGATTTTACACTTGA
Source organism: Rhabdomys pumilio (assembly GCA_030674055.1). Lineage (NCBI taxonomy): Eukaryota > Metazoa > Chordata > Mammalia > Rodentia > Muridae > Rhabdomys > Rhabdomys pumilio. The sequence continues at coordinate 27,303,442 of JANHMN010000015.1, forward strand.
AATTGAAAAAACAACAACAAAAAAAGGCCACTGAAAAGAAAGCTCTTTAGTAAAGGAAGAGGAAGCAATTTGCCTTACTCGGCACTTTTAAGGCAGTGTGTGGGAGCTTAGCTGGCTGCTCATGTTTTTGGATGTGAAATATGCTTAGGGAAGTTTGACAGGATTTGTGGAAGTATTACCTATGTATGTCACATCTTCTGGTTTCCTGTGAGGACAGTTCATCACTGCCTGGATGAACTCTACCTGATACTTTTGGGGACTTTACAGCCATCACTGGGCTACTGCCGACAGACAGCAGTGTAAGAAAGGCGGGTCCTATCAGAATGCCATCCAGCCCAACGTCAGCCCAGGATGCACTCCTGCACAACAATGCCAACGGGAAGATGCTAACTGAACTAGATTTTTTTCTGGGTAATTTTAGATGGAAATGATATTATTTTCCTCTATACTCAATCGATTTTATTAATATGCTTTTGCTTGCTTTCAGTTATAGAAAACATTTTTCAATTTTATTTTTGATTATTTGAAATTAGTACCATACAGTATCATTAACAAGAAAGATTTTTTGTTTGTTTGTTTGTTTGTTTGTTTTTTGACCAAACTCTTTAAAGAATAGGCAAATAACCTAGAAGATACACTTCTGGGTATTTTCTGTGAAAGAGACATCTCTTTTATTTCTTTTACATAAAGCTCCTTGCCTGACAGCTTTTGTTTCCTCTCTGTCTGTCTCTGTCTCTATATTTCTCTGTCTCTCAATCTGTGTCTCTAGTCTTTCTGTGTCTTTGTATCTCTCTCTCTCTCTGTATGTGTGTGTGTACCTCTCTCTCCTCTCTCTCTGTATGTGTGTGTATCTCTCTTTCTCTTCCTCTGTGTGTGTGTGTGTGTGTGTGCAAGCGCGCGCGTGTGCATCTGTCTGTCTGTCTCTGTCTGTCTGTCTGTCTGTCCGTCCGTCCGTGTGTGTGTGTGTGTGTGTGTGTGTGTGTGTGTGTGTGTGCATGCACATCTGTCTGTCTGTGTCTGTCTGCCTGTCCATCCGTCCGTCTCTCTGTGTGTGTGTGTGCTTACTCTTTCTCTGTCTCTCCATGCTGATTTGGAATGCTTTCAAACATCACAGATATCAATGTAGAGTCTGATGAGAAGTATGATAGCATCTATTCCATGTTATGAAGGACTTCTATAGCCTTTGAGGTAATTTTTCAGGAATATATTTATGATGGAGAATGTAGCGGCCATCAAAGTTCAGTTCTCTAAGAAACACTTTTATAATTTCTCTAATATCTCTCTATAAATTGTTTATCTAATACTTTAAGAAAACTTAAAGAAATGTCTCATTTTTAACCTTGATTTTCATAGGGAAAATGAATGTATTTGTGGGTTTGAGGTTTTTTCGGCTACGTTATTCATAATGTATACTCAGTTAAATGACTACCAAGTTTATCATGCCCACCTCTGTTTCAGCTGACCTGATACCTACGGTCTCTGCTTTATTCTTGAAAATTACTTCCTTTTTTCCCCTTCATGTTGGCTATGAAGATGCTGAGTTCTCGGCAGGCTAAGTGAATAGCCCAATACCATAGAGCCTTGGCTTACACACTGGAACTAGACTAGAACCCACTACACAGTAGTGTCTTCTCCACCACAGGGAACCCAACAGTCATATGGCTTTTCCTCTCCCAGGACTCTATTCTTTCAGTTAACTTACTTTCTTAGCTAGATAATGGTAGAATAAAGAAACTTAATTTTCTTAAAATTATCAACGACCATCCCTCTATATCTTCAGTTGTGAGTTCCCCAAAATTATTCTTCTACAGGGTGAATTGCTTTGCATTTTTAAAATCTGATCTATGAAAGCTCACAAACAATACCATAGACTGGAGACTAATTTTGAAACAGATAGCAAGTATCTTATTCTGAGAGCAGTTGATTCAGTGGGGGCGGTTTTGATTTCTTGATGGATACTGTCAAATAACAGAGTGTTACACTTTTCAGGGTTATACCTGTATCATATCTGTTCTTCATAGCACCCACACCACCCCACAATGGATGTTTTCCTGTTGTTCAGGCTTTGCCATTTTTAGCCCAAGTCACAGGTTTCTGTTGATGTGACTCCTTCTCATGGGATGTGCAGGACATCCTTAAGGGAGCTATCTCTGCTGAAGGGTGTTAGTCAATGACTCTCCCCACGCTTTCTAGAGCTTCAGCTGTTAATAATGATGTTCTGCTATCCTCATTCTTTTGTGCCCTATTTTGGTTAATCAGTTTCAGGTACATGTTAAGTTCTAACCAGCTGGACCCTCTTCTAACTAACTGGGATGATAATCCAAAAAAAACAAAAAATAAAACAAAAAAACAAAAACAAAAACAAAACAAAACAACAACAACAACAACAACACAAACCAGAAGACATACTGCAAAGGGAAGTAACATAAGTGAAAATTCAAGGGTTGGTTGAGCCTGAACAAAGAGGCCAGATGAGTAAATGTTAGGTTTGTTCTTGTCATAATTAGCTGCTGATATTAACTTTGTAGAAATCTCTGAGGTGTTTCCTTATTGGTAACAGTGTAGACTCAGTAACTATACTACGAGACTCTTTGTGGGATTCAATAAAATTACTGCAAGAGAATAGATTATTATAGAGTCCCTGTAAGTGACTGATTCTATTTGTTAATGAGGTTAAAAAAAAAAGAACTATATATCCATCAAGAAATAATGGAAAACAAGATTGTCTGCATCCTTCTCTTCTATTAGATAAACTTATTTCTGCAAATTTATTCCCTCTAATCTTGAAAATATTTATAAATATTTTCTGATACTTTGGGAAAATTACTTTTTTTTCTTAGAGACTTTCATTTAGTCTTACAAAGCTGGGAATACAGAGTAGTGTCTTCAGTACACACCTTCAATGTGCAGTCTTTCCAAAGCTGTTACTACACAAGTCTATTATTTACCTCCTCATGAGTGAGTAAAGGCTGCTATGTGACATAATTCTTACGGAGATGAGACTCTTAGTTCTCTGGATTTTGGGGGAGTGTGTATATGTAAGTGAACCCTGTGCCAAAATATGCAGAATATTTGACTGTTTATGTGACTTTTGCATGCTTTCTAAACTGTGGGGGATACCTTAAGCCACCAGTTACATTTGATAAAAATTGCTTTTTTTTTCATTGTTAAAATGAAATCATATTAAGTAAACAAATTAATGGATTTAATAGTGTTATTTCCATGGATGAACGTATTGTGATATAGTAAATTCCTCTCTCCTACTTTTCTTTTTTCCCTTCTCTTTCTCTGCCCCTGGTCCCCTTCCTCTTCCCTAATTATCTTTCTTCTACATTCAAGTAAACCTCCTCTTCCCCCTCCTATACCTCCTTCTCTACCTTCTCTCTTCCCCCTCCTATCCCTTCTCCTTCTCCTATTCCTCCTCGTCCTCCCTTTCCTCCCTCTCCTGCCTCTCCTCTTCCTATCCCTCCTGCCTCCTTCTCCTCTTTCTTTCTCTCTTTTTTGATACAAAACTTAGGAATGAAAGCATGCGATACTCGATTCTTAGTGTCTGAATTATTTTGTTTATTGTAAGATGATCTCCAGTTCTCTCAATTTCCTGAAGTTGACATTTAATTTTTATATGTGCTTAATATTCCATGGTGTGTGGGGGAGGATGGGTGGGTATGGGTGTCTGTGTCATTTCCTTTATCCACTCATATGTTGATGGATACCAGGCTGATTCTATAGCTTGGTTATTGTGAACAACGTTACAATAAACATCACAGTGCAGATGTCTCTGTTGTATTCTGACATAGATTCCACGGGAATGTTAGAGCTGGATCATAAGATTGTTCTACTTTAGTTTTTTTTTTTTAAAGAACCCCCATATTGATTTCTGTAGTGGTTGTGGTAGTTTATATTCCCATCAACACTGTGTTTTCCCACAACCTTGTCAATATTTGCTATTGTTTATCTTCCTGATGATGGCCATTCTGGCTGGGACAAGATGGAACTTCACTGTAGTTTTGATTTGCATTTTTATGATGGAAATTATTTAACATTTTTCCTATAGTTATTGGCCATTTGTATATATACTTTTTTGAAATCTCTTTTCACATTATTTGTTGATTTACTGATGGGATTGATGTTATTTTTCTCACTTTTTGGGTTCTTTGTACAATCTAGGTAATAATCCTTGGTTATATGAATAATTAGTGAATTTTTTCTCCCATTCTCTAGTCGTCTTTTCAGTCTTTTGATGATAGTTTCTTTTGGTGTGCAGAAAGAAGTCTTTTAATTTAATTTAATGCAATCCCATTCACAAATATTTCTTTTCTTTACTTTTCTTTATTTTTGAGCGTTTTGATTTCTAGCCATGAAACCATTGTCTATGCCTATATTATGAAGCATTTTCACTGTGTGCACTTCCTCCCATCATTTAAAAGTCTGCATTTTATCTTAAAGTCTTTAGTGTATTTTGAGTTGAGTTTTGTATAGACTGAGAAACAGGGAATTCATTTCACATTTCTCATGTAGATAACCAGTTTTGTTACCATCATTACTTGAAAACTAGTCTTTTCCTCATTGCATGTTAGAATTGGGTGATTATAGCTGTGTGTTATTTCTGAATCTTCCCTTCTAATCCATTGGTTGGCACATGTATTTTTATAGCAGTGCCATACTGTTTTGTCAACATGTTTTTGTTAACTTTAGCTTATTTTGAAGTTGGGTACTGTGATACTTACAGTATGTTCTTTTTGCTCAAGATTGCTTGAGATATCCAAAGAAAGTCTTTTTTATTTCCAGATGAGTTTTAGAATTTTCAAAAATAATTTTTTTGGTGAATGTTATAAGTGTTCTGATAGAGACTGTACTTAATGTACAAATTGATCTTAATAATATGGCCATTTAAAAATACCAATTAATTTTTATTGGAATTTGTCACACCCCCTCTCAAATTTTTTCAAGCTAAAATTAATTTCATATATTATTAATAAATCACTGATATACAACAAGCATACTATTACATGTTGTATATGTAATTTTGGTCAGTAGAATGGATAAAAGGCATATTTTAAATACACTAATGTATTTGTTAATGATTTAACATAATTCCATATAGTTGCCAGTTTAAAAGTGAAACAGCTGACATTGTGAATTTGTTTTCTCTTTTTCTTCACTTAGTCTCTTAGAAAGCTAAGAGACAAAATATTTCATTCACATCTATCTGGGTCATGTTGATCATTATCAGTTATATTAAAATAAAAGGTTAAATTCACTTCAACAGTGGAGTGTGCATAGCTATCCATCTTCCACCCATAAGTAGTAATATTCACATTGGTTCACCATCTGCAGCTCACAAACTTTTGGTCAAAGCACTACACCATCATATCAGAGCAGCAGAAGAGTCCAGATGAAAACTGTTTGAATAACATCCATAAATTTACTTATGACAAACCCTAACTTTATTCACTGAATCGGAATTTACTTTTATAACACCTTGCTCTGTGTAAGTAAACTTTTGGCAGGGACCCAGACATATTTTTTGTTGCATTGAGATAGGCCCCGTAAGTGCTAAGCACGGGCAAATTTGATTTGAAATATGAGTCTTTTGGGTTCCACAACCTCTGATGCCAATGATACCAGGAACCATGACAATGCAGATATTTCTTCCTGAAGGCAAAGGTTCTCTAAGTTTTATTGTAGGCCTAAGGGAACAGCAACTACCGAAAGTGGAATCTAACGAGGTAATTTGGAGTTCTAGAATACTGACAAAAACAACAACAACAAAGAGACTGTATAAGAGTTTTCAGAAATGATAATAAATATCTGAATAGTTGATGTCTGAAAGTATTGAGTGATATTAACATTGGCAGTCTTTCTGCTTCCCAGCCACTGTGATGTGAATATTGCCCTTTATCTTGATGCAGTTACTACCTTGTCAACAGACCTTCTGGCAAACTAAACATGGATAGAAATCTCTGAACCTGTGAACCAAGTTAATGCTTTTCTTTCCTAACAGCAAAACTGACATCTTCTGAGTTGTTCTGCCCTTAGAGGTTGGACACTGAGGCGAGGTATGTCCGTGTTATCATTTTCAGGCAGAAGCCTAGATCAATCTGTAAAATGTCAGAGGTCTTTGCATCCAAAGAAGAAAGGTGGGTTCATTTAGAGGTAATCTTGATGCTGAGGGCTTTTGGTTATTTCTTATCAACATAACAACTATTCGAGGACAAATGTCCCTTAAAGTCATAGACCAATTACTCTGACTTCAGAGTGGAGCCTAATCTCCCAATTCTGTGTAGATCTCAATTGCTCTAGATTTCCCTCTCTGCCTTGTTCTCTCAGGAAAGTTAATTTGGATGGTGAATGGAATCATATACCCTAGAAACCGGGGATAATTTTGATTGACATAGTCAGAATGTTCACTTTGGGTGACACAAGATACCAGTAATTGCATTAAAATAAACCACTGTCATTCACATGTCCACCTTTGATGGTCTTGTCTGTTATCATGTAAGACACAAAAGCAGAGAACAAATTTCTCACTTGAATGGGATGTCTAAGATGAAAGACAAGACAATTATAAGATAAGTCTCTTCCTATATTATCCAAATTTAATCTAACAAGACACCCATCCTCTTCCTCATTCAATAATAATATGGAGGTTAGGTTAGCACAGTGCATGGGCACAAGAGCTTACGGGTGGCTAAGTCCCGATTGCAGGTGGTTATAGACCCTCTGGTGATGCTTTGCTATAGGTCACATGATACACTAGCAATTCCTAATCTGGGGCCAACTGCAGCCTAAAAGAGGGCAATGTAAGGAAGGTTTATGTGAGATGTAAGGAGTGAGCAAGTATGGAGATTTAGCAATGGAGCCTAGAGTGGCAGGTTTTTCTTGCTAGAGGGATCCAATCATTTCTGTCTCTCACATGCATTTGTGAGGCTGATGTAATTGTTGAATGGCATGTTTTTCTTTCAAGTAAGTAAAATTAATTTTAACAACTCATTTAACTGTCAGAAGTATTCCAGGTTGGATAACTTATATGTGAAACTTAAGGGTTCACACATATATAAGGGGAGGGGCTCATGACTCCCTTCCTCTCCAAGAGAAGTTATTGGCATTTATTGATGTTGGGAGAGGGGGAGTTACTTTCTTCAATGGTGTAGCTGCTGACAACATATTCATGTTCAATTAAATAACTCACTATCTGTGCTTAGACAGGGAGTCATGATTCTATTCAGTGGGGAAGAGCAAAACAAACCAAATAATAAAAGACAGGAAAGAAGGAGGGGGAGGGAACTGTTTTACCCTGCACAGATAGTCATTGCTGGTCTCACAGTGTCTATTTAAATAATAATAATTTAAACTAAATAATTTAAAATAATAAACTATATGTATATGAAAAACATGAGACAAGGATAGTTCTATCATCCCGGGGACCCACTGGGGGTCTTGGAACATACTCAGCAAGACAGAGTGAGACAACTATGCAGAAGACAGGGTTAAGAAGACTTCTTAACCTGAATTCACATGTGAAACTGAAAGTTGAGGAAAGTGGAAAAGAGTTGAGAGAGGATCACTAGTGAGAGAAGCCATGGAAGAAAGAGAGTCGGGTTACAGTTGTTGGCCACATTTATTGACACTGGGTACTTGCTTTATACCAGCTATTCTTTTCTTTTTGTCCCTTCCTTTAACAAAATAAGTTTTATTGAGTTTGTTTATTGACAATTTCATTATCTGTATAATATGCATTCTGGTTACTCCTGCCCCCTTGCAGTGGTTTGAACTAGAAATGTTCTTTATAGGCTCATGTGTTGGAATACTTGGTCTCCTGTTAGTGGCGCTGTTTGGGAAGGTCATGGAATCTGTAAGAGGTGGAGCTCTGCTGGAGGAAGTACACCACTGGGGCAGACTGTGAGACTTCAATTCCTCTTCCTTCTCTCCACCTCCAGTGTGTGGATGAAAATATGATCATCTGTCTGCCCCTGCCTCCATGGCATGCCTTTCCTGCCTCAGTGGACCCGATAACTTAGACTGTGAGCCAAGCAAGCTCCTTTTTTTGTAAGTCGCTTTGGTCATAGTATTTTATTACAGCAACAGAACTGTAACTAATACAGCCTTCCCTCACCAAACACTCCTGCAGTCACAAATTCCTACTTCCTTCCTGTTATGTCCCCTCTCCCCATTCACACCTTTTTTTTTGTGACTAGCTGAGTTTATGCAATATCATCAGACAATGAATTTGGGGCTCTCCTGTGGAGCCTGGTGGGTTCATTAGTGGTTGGTTATAAACTGAAGATAGTGCCTCCCTTTCCTCCAGTACCCAGCAGCTATAGCATCCCTTGAGCTTTCAGTTCACAGTTGATCAGTGACAGGTCCAGTCTTCTGCAGGCCTGTTGCAGGCAGCCACAGCTGTAGTGAGATCATGAATGTCATGCAAACGACATCATTTTATAGCCTCGTCCATTTTGTCTAGCACTTACCTTCTTTCTGTGTTCCTTCTACGATATTCTCTGACTCATAGAGGGAGTGGTAGAAATATCTTTTTTAGGGCTGACCTCTCACTTGTTTCGTATTCCCAATCCTGTGAGCAGCCATGTATTTCTTTGCAGGCATAATCGCCACTCTCAGCTCTCATCAGAGAAGCACTTCTTTGCAATGAGTGGTGGTGAATACAGATAGCTATACTATCTGCCAGTGGTCCAGGCAGCTCCACAGGTGCAGCTTCAATCATCTATGAAGCTTTTTGTGGATGCAGCTGCCTTTGAATCATCCATATTCTATATGTACTTCCTTACCAATGTTCCTATAAGGAACCCCAATGAACTTTCTAGTTTACTGCTAGGCTTGGGTGGATTTTTTTTTAAAATCTGTTGTGAGTTCTTTGTCTGCAGTGAATGGATTGTTCATATCTCTTCAGAAAAAGTCACACAACACCCTGTTCTTAAATTTTTGTCTACACTGCCTCTCCTGGGTTAGAATACTTCATTTTCTATAAGTACTCTGCACTATGGATAAAGGTAAGTTAGGCAGGATATTGCTTTCAACTGCTGGCAAGAAGACACCACAACCTGAAATGTGGGTGGGAAGGAAGAAGTGAAGGCTGGATATTGTTGAGATACTCAGTGAGCCTATGCTATGGCTTGGACAGGATAAATTCATCTTAATCCAAAGTTAAATCTTTTTGCTATGTGTCAAACCTAGGCTGGCCAAGCTTCCCTCTTCAACTTCCAAATCAGATGTTATTGGCTAAGGATACAATTACCAGAACAAAGGAGGACCTCCACCTGGTGTGTGTGTGTGTGTGTGTGTGTGTGTGTGTATGTGTGTGTGTGTGTGTATGTGTGTGTGTGTGTGTGTGTGTGTGTGTGTGTGTGTGTGTAAGAGTGTGTGCCAGCTGAGGGCAGAAGAGGATGTCAGAAGTGAAGTTACTGGTGGTTGTGGTCCTGTTATAAGTTCCAGGAACTCGGCTCTTGTTTGGAGCAAGAGCAGGACACTTTCCTAACTACTGAGCCACCTCTTCATCCAAACATCATTATTTTTATGACTTTGCAAGTCATAAAATGTACATTTTTATGAGACGTATTGGATGCTTTACAGTTTACTTTCATGTAATGTTGTCTCTCCAAAGAAGCAGCTTTAGGTGCACAGTTACTGTTATTACCACAAAGTATCCAAGGCAAGGTACTTTATATGTAAAAAAAAAAGGGGGGTTAATTTTTAGCTCATGATTCTGGAGATGAAAGTTGTAGTGTACATATCTAGTCATAATTCTCTTGCTGGGGAACTCTGAAGAAATACAGTGTTTCACATGACTAACACACATCCATATGTTGTATCTTGTGGTCTACCCATCTCTTAGAAACTTCCAGAATTTAATCTTGGCAGCACCATTCAAATTTAGTCCTAACCTCTTTCCAGATTTAGGACCTCTGCCCAACAATACTTGAATTAACTTTCGAGCCTTTTACTCCATCACGGTGGCGACTAGGTTTCAACACATGGAGCCCTGGGAACTCTGAGACCACATCCAGCCCACAGCAACACCTGTCATCAAATTCAGAAGCCATTGGTTTAGTGACAATGTACAGAATTGCTTTTTAAAATAGGAACACATCAGCAGATTAAAAATGCCAAGAGACGCAGGACAGGAAGACACTTGGCCTTGATGTAACTCATGATCGGGGTCCCACTCAGAGGCTAAGGATGCCTGCCAGCTCTGTTTTCCCAGTAGCTGTTCAGCCCAGCCTGCCCCTCCCAACCAGGTCCTCCTACTATTCTTCCTCAACCATGATGAATTCTATGCCTTTAGTATCAGAGTCAACACAAAGCTGGCTTGGCTTTTGGATTATTAGGGTGACACATGGTAAATGAACTCTAATTTCTTTCATTTTCTAAGACAGGGTCTTACTCTTGTAAGAGATCCTGGCCTTTACCTGGCCACCCAACTGCCTCAGTCTCCAGAGGATCCTAGTGGGAAACGTCAGTGAGATGAGATAATCCTTCATCTCCACCTTCTTTCTTGTTGCTAGTTTAGACTATTTGGCCTCATGACTTCTGGAGTCTACTAAGTGGGTTGAGCACCTATCCTGATCACTCTTAGTTCTGAGAAACTTGGATCTTAGGGGGGGGGGGCGGTTCTCCTCACCTTTGCATTGCATGTAACCCTTCCAATGATCTATTTTCTGGAACTGGCAAAGGACATATTTGGGTTTACATTTAAAAAAATGACAAACTACCTCTTTCCCCTTTTAAATGATGTGCAATACAGCAAGGCCTTTTGCACCAACAAAGTGGTCATGATACTGATTGCCTAAAATGAAAATGATAACAAGAAAGAATATTGCATTTCTAACACTCATTCAGACTTTGCTAACCATGGAACTAAACAGGAAACAAGCCTATAAAAGAAGGAGACTTCAAGGTGTTTCAAAATTAGTAGGATGCCTGAGCAGTTTAGTGCATTTTAGAGATAGAGCAGACATCATCTCTGTGATGGTGCCCTCCCTTCTCACCCATATCTCTCTGCACAGGCACCATAATGCATCATGGGAGGCATGAGTGAAGCCGGAAATTCTCTGCTTCTGGGACAGCCAGGGGGATTTCTGATACCGTTCTCATTTCTCTTCAAATATATTTTTAAAATGGCCACTGGTAAGTTGTCCTGATGATACACTTGTAAGATGCCCTTTCTTATGTCTGAAACACAGTCTGGATGAAAGAGGTGGCCTACTTTTTTAGGTACCTTTTATGGTAGCTCAGCAAGTATGCAACATTCTTTTTTGAGTCTATTTTTAATTCCTAGAATGTTTTTGTTTTTGTAGTATTTGGGTCATAATTCCATCTAAAATGATGTATTTTCTCTAATTCTCTACCCCAGAAACTTTGAGAATTCAAAAATCAAAGATTTACTAGGGTAAGCTCAAACATATTTGTGTTTTCATATATTATTTCATTGAGATTTTAAAAATACACTTTTACTTCAAAACTTTAGTTCATTTTCATTCATAATAAGAAAAGTTAAAAGTAAAAAAATACATTAAATATTAAATAATTTAATTTGTTAATTTAAGTAAACAAAATCTTATCTGTTGACTACTTTAAACTGGCACTCATTTTTATTACTGAGTGTTACAGTTTTTAAACACAACCATATATCTGTTGCTAAAATAGACCTTAATTAATACTTAATTAATAGGTAATTAATTAAGTATAATCAACAACAATCAACATTAATAATTAATAATTATTAATAATTAGTTAATTAATACTACTTTAATTGTTTTAGTTCTAGGTTGAAAGTTTCTTGATCTTGTCATAATATTTAATGTCTGTGTCACAATCAAAATTTTATTGTTGGACACAAATTGTTGAACTGACTTTAATTTTTAAAGAATGGGTTTCATATACCCTTGACACTCTACTGTATAAGTAAACCCAGTTTAGGAGTTGAATTCTGCATTTAGGACTTTTAAATTTAACGTAAAATCCTAAAGAATGTGATGTACCTTTTCCCAGATCTCTTTTAGGTATAAAGTCTTAGCTTTTCTTCAAAGTCCTAAGTTTCTAAATGGTTTTTACTCTATATTGAAACATCTCTTTCTCATGGGAAAGTCCGTGTTAATAAAAAGAACTGCCTAGAACCACACGGATTTGAGAAAGTGGTGTCTATAACACAGGAAAGCAGCTGTACCAAGAGCTTACTGTGATAGCTTCAAAACTAGATCTATGAAGTCTTAATGTGCTTCCCTTTGAAACATGGCACTGAGTTCATCAGTCTTGGCAGAAGTGTTGACTTCCAAAGATGCATTACAGTTACTTTCTTGCTCTCTCTCCTCTCCTCTCCCTCTCATTCTCCCTCTCTCCTTCCCCTCCCCTTCCCTTCTCTTCCCCCTTCCCCTCATCCCTCACCATCTCTCTGGAAGGCTTTAATGGGGAAGCTACCTGCCATGACATGGGCAGTTCTAATGTGGGAAATAATCAGCACTCCACCCAGGAATAGCCTACAGTGATAGCCAGCTTTCCAACTGATGGCAGCCTGTGAGGGATGCACAGGTAGAGTGATACACAGCAGTCACTCCTGGACTGAATTCCTGATCCATGGGGCATAATGAGTATGATGATAAAAGGTCATCACTGTTTTAAAATGTAACTTTGGGGACAATCTTTTAAGAAGATAGTATGTATATACAGACATACATATGTCTATATTTCATATATATCTGTAGTGCAGTGGCCAAGCTAAAATTCGTCTCATGCTCTAGGAAGGAACCTATTTTACAGCTCTTTTAAAAGATGTTTTCAGGTTCAAGGCCACTCACTTATCTTTAATGTTACAAATCACAAATTTCTCCTTCTAAAATTAAATAGCATTTTCTTTGTGGTGGACCAAATGGAAAGATGCTAACAGGTTAACAGGTAGCTGCTATCTTTTTTTTTTTTTTGTTAGAGGTTTCTCACTACTCTTTGCAATGAAGCATTTTGATTGGGTTAATACGTGTTATTTGTTTAATGCATATTACTGATGTCCATGTGAATGCATATTACTGATGTCCGTGTGCCTTCTACACAGTTTAGTAACAATTTATTTCTACCCTTAGGGAAATTAGATTTTTTTAAAACTAGTATTGATGTAAGCATTCTTGGTTAGGTAGGTTATTCATAATGTATTTAAATACACACTGAGCTGAGACAGTGTAGGAAAAGGAATGGCTTATTGTTCCTGAATATTTACATATTTTTATGATAATCCTATAAGGCTTCAACTAGGCATTTCATTAGTTAGTGATAGTATTTATTTTGAAAGGAAATAGTTTTGAGATTATAAAGGAAATATAATTTGGACTTTGAAAAGTATGGGAAGCGATTCTGTTGCTGCATTCCTAAGATTAATCCAGCCATATGGTTCCTGGGCTGTGTGTCACAACCAACATATTTCCATATTGTCATGCTTGTGTTTCCTTGACTAAACTTCCTGGAGATGACTCCGAGCATTCCCAAGACAGGATGGAGAGAATTATTTTTTTTTTAACTTAAAAAGTTTATGTGTTCAGAGTGAGAATTAACCATGCTTTTCTTGTTTCTTATATTTTGTTGTTGCTGATGCTGTACTTTTTCAAATGGACTGGAGCTAAATTTCCAGGACTACTGTTAAACCCTCGGGAGCTGCAGTAGCTCATTTTATTGAGGACAGTTCAGTGGACCTGATCCTTTAAACTGCTTAAGAGTAACTTAAGAAAGACCTGGCTCAGTAGTCAAGAACTCTTGCTGCACTCTCAGAGGATGTAGGTTAAGTTCCTAGCACTCAGTAGCTAAATACTGTCTATCACTCCAGTTCCAGAGGCTATGATGCCCCTTTCTTGCCTCCATAAGCTCACCCATACATGATACAGACATACATGCAGGCAAAACACCCATACACGTAAAATGAAACAACCAACTCTTCTTTCTTTCTTCTTTAAAAGTCTCTTTCAAATGAATTTTAACATCCTTGGCATGACATGGTTTCATTTTTTTTTTTTTTAATTTCCTTGGTTAATCTGAATATCCTCAGTTCCTAAGCCAAATATCAATTATATGCCTTTATTTATAGTGAAAAAATAGAGATTTTTATTTTTCAGACCACAGTCACACTGTCATATTGCAAATGCAATAGTCTTTATTGAACTTGAAATGGAATCTGGATAGCAATTGCTTTTCTTAATGCCTTTCCAGGGTGCTTTATGGGTGTGGCCTTTTAAACTTATGTTTCCCAGGTATCAGTAGTGTAATAAGTAACCTTCAGCAGCACTTTGTGATGCTATCTGAGCATTATTTACCATAAAATTGGTTGATTTGCTTAATCACTGAATGTCAAAGAAGGGTTGAAATTACACAAGAGAATGAACCACACAAGAGAGAGGTACGGCAAGCAAACTAGAATGATTATAACAAATTTCCTTCTAGAACTCGGTAACTTGTGGAAATTGTTTCCTAAAACAATTGAGAAGAAAAGAAAGAAAGGGATGGGCATTTCAGAGACTGTTTAATGTTTTCTGAGGGGCAGAGTCTGGGATGGTTTGTTTGGAGCTCTGGAAGCCTGGGAAGGAAGGAGGGAGGCTGATGTGTCTGGGTTTGTACAGGGAGCCAGGTCTCTGGGAAGCCTGCTTCCTATGTGGCAAGAAGGAAAAGGTCACCCACAGCTTCTCTTCATGCTTCTCACAATCCTAGTCACTTGTGCAACAGCCCCAGAATGTTTCCTCAGCCCTGGAACATGTACGTACACACACACACACACACACACACACACACACACACACACACACTCCTAGGGCCGAGCTGCTGCTGCACAGCATTAAAGGAGATAGAAGAGTGGGCTGGGTCAGAAGCTGGTTATAAGGTGGAAGCTTAAACTGAGCATGCTGTCAAGGGGCTGTGCTCAGCAAACAGCCTTTCATGTGAAGACAAACAGCTGCTGGAAACCTTAGGGAAATGCTGGGGAGATGTAAGAACTCACAGACAGAATACTCCCTTTCCCCCCTTTGCAAAAAAAAACAAAACAAAACAAAACAAAAAAAACCCCCAGAACTTTTAGCACTGTTACGCATGAAAACCAGGACTGGATATTGTCTGGAAAAGTGGACACTAAGCACGGAGACTGGCCCCGCATTTTGAAGCATGATTTATGTTTCTTATGAATATAAAATGGTTCTGTGAACTAGCACTGGATGGAATTGCATGAAAATGAGCATGATGATAATTAGGGCATACGAAAGACAAAGAGGAGGGAAGAGCCATTCTCATTTAATGGTACAAAGTATTTAAGTGAAGGAGAGAAGCATTTGACGGTAATTCTGTTCAGCATTTTACAGAAGGCAATCTACATTTAGCATCTACACTGATTATCAGGGAATCAGCTGTCTTCTTCATAAGTGTGTATATAGTGTGACATAAACACTGTCAGTGGCTAGCTTTGGTATAAAAATATTGCAGGGAAAATTCGAGAAAGTAATAGAGTTTGCTATGTGTGTGGTTTTAGTAGCATGCAAGATCCCACTCACTCTGATTTGTTCTGCTATAGACTAATAAACAAATAAACAAATCATTTCTTCGTCTAGAATATCCATGCTGCGTACACCATTCATTCATGCATCCCTGTGCATTCGTATGTGTATGTGCATGAGTGTGGGTGCACACGTGTGTTTGTGCTTGCGTGCACATTGCATGCATGATTGTGTGCATGTGTGTGTGTGTATGTATGTATGTGTGTATTGTTAGTCTTTAAGGTTTCAGGCAAGCTGTTAGAGGCCCTGAGATGACTTCTTTGCATACACTGAGAGACTACTTAATGTTTAATTTGGTATGTATTTTTTCTACTCTGCCTCATAAGCCTCCTACCCCATTTCCTATCTTAATGGGAGCCAATTTGTTAATTTAGGTAGAAAGTGCTGGACCTTAATACTCTCCCCTCTTGACCTACTGAAAGAACTTAGCAAGCAAGGTGTTTCTAAGAGTGTAGAACTGGGTTCTCTGGGCATTTCTATCCCTGGTTAGCTGTGTTACTGGCTCTCAACATCACCTGCTGTCCCTGCTTTCAGATTTTTTTTTCTGATTTTGTGGAGCCACAGGTCTATATTGGAGATGATTTATGACATTTATTTTCTGTAACTTCCAAGGCAGCAGTGGTGTTGCTTTCTAAGCTTGGAGACATACTAATTAGCTTTAACGAATTGCTATGGCCACTTTGCAGGTGTTTTGTGGTATGTTTTTGGTAGTTTAGGGCAGGTATCTAAGTGTAAGGATATCAAGTGGGCTATTGCCCGACAGAGACCACTTTCAGACCTGAGAGGTAGAGATGTCTGTACTTACAGATAAGTGTAAGTACATTTTCTTGATGTTTCTTGTCCTAGGCTTTGAGAATCATGAATGCTGCTTTCTGTTTCTTCTTCTGTACTGTGTATTATCTCTCACCTACTTACTAAGGCTGAGGCTTCTCTATAAAACTATATAGTGTGCGGGCCATTGGGGTTATTGATGATAAACCAGGATTCCATATAGTCTTCAGCCTCATGGAATGCAAAGGATAGTAGTGAATCCTAGAGGTGATATGAATTATGTAGAAGACACTTTCATGTTGCGGAGAATACTGAAAGAAAATTTCAAAGACGATAACCCCATTTAGTTTTACTGTACAAGTTTCAAGAACTCTGACACCTAGAAATCAACTAGATAAATGTTCATGTGGAAGAGTAAAACCTTCCATATGCAAAGTTTGGCTTCTTCTTAAGGACATAAAAATTGAATTGGGTTAGAATCTAAGAATGACTGGGGATGACGTTATAGAAACAGGAAGTGACCAGGTACTGATTTTGAATTTCAAATGTCCCCTGTGTGTATGCAGTTGAACGAATGGTCTCCAGCAGTTGTTGCTATTGTCGGAGTGTGTGGAACCCCCTAGGAAGTGGTGCTTTACTAGAGGAAGTGTATAACTGAGATGATGATCTTGGGATACATAACCCAGTTAGGTTCTGGCCTGAGCTTTCTGTTTCCTGTAATGCTGAGATATAGTAACCATCTTCTCACACCTTGACCAGCTCAGTAGCCATAGCTACTGTGTGGAGCAACACAGCCATATCTTTCCTGCCATGAAAACGTACAGCACGATACATCCTTCTTCTTCTACAACTCATCTGTTCTGTACTTGTTGCCCCAATGAGAAAAATGACTAATACACTACATGACTAATACACTACATGAAACATGACCTGGTAGTTTATGGTTAGCTTCGAACATTTGCCAGAGCCTCATTATATATCTCCTGCTGGCTCTGAACTTGCTCTGTAGATAAGACTGGCCTTGAAATCACAGTCACCTGCATGTGCCTCCCCAGTACTGTGATTAAAGGCATCACGACTCTGAACCATTTATCCATCGGTTTTAAAGAGATGTGTTAAGGGAGCTATGGTTTTAAAAGAGAGTTCTTGCTACTTTGAGAAGAGTGTATCCAGAAGCAGAAAATGAGCTCTGAGAGGCATGAATAGTACAAGGTCAGGAAAGAGAAACGGTTGAGGTGAACTTGGGTCAGGCCAGGAAGGAGTGACCTGCACGAATTATGTATGAGTAAAGAATCATCAGCAGGTGCTTAGCAGTGCACTGATCGGAAGCACAGGGCAGAGTATTATTAAAAATCTTTAGCTTCCTGCCATGTGAATCTTTACAGAATGAAGTATTGTCTGTGTAGTTAGAGAAATCTTCTGGCAGATTGGGCTGGGTGATGAGGACTGGAACTTGGCTTTGCACAAGTTTAACTGAAAAAAATCGTAGAATTGTGAGACTTTTAAGCATCATAGAGATCTGGAGGTCAAGGTCTGGGATGATATACAAATGTAAACCTAGAAAGAGAAGCCATGGTAGGTCCTGAGTATGGAAAGGGAGAGGATTGTAGCTGAGATCGGATAGTGAGATTACAATGAGAACTCACGAATGATAGCACAGAGAAAGACGTGTGAAAATAAGACAGGTAGCATGCAGAGTAGAGATGGCCACAAGTCAGATGACAATGGAGACATGACCATGCTTCCTAGCAGAGTGCAAGTTTCCAAAAAAAATATTGCGACCATGGGAATGTGTTGGGGATGGATGGGATAGCAATAAGTTGAAGAGCGAGTGGGAGGGAAGGGATCAGAGACATTTATCCTTGAATCCTTGGTGAGGATATTGATCCATTCATTTCCCCTCTTTGAGTCAGTATTACATGAGAGACAACTCAGACCGGGAAAAATACAACAAATCAGCTTCTTGTCTTGTAATGGCTCATGGCCATCTGGCTGGGGGAAAAAAAAACCTTTTAATTCCCTCTTCTCATACTTCTTATATTGATTCTTTAAACAGGTATTGCTTTCTAGGTTAAATGAGCACCTATTGATGTCACAGAGTATCCCAATGGTTCCATATCACCATATATGAACACAGAAGACAACAGTATTGGTACAGAGCCCTGGGATAGTAGAAGAATGTCTCAAGACATTGCTAGACATTGCTAGGATACACGCTGCTGTTGGTATAGTATGTGGGATAAATGGAATCCTAGTCATCTCCAAACTGGTTCAAGACATCATCATCTTGATCTTTCTGTGGGAAGTTCTATCCACATCTGGGTTCTGCCCATCAAATCTGGTAAGAGGTCTAGAAAAACACTAAATAACTCCTAGAAATTTCCATTTGTTTACTGAGTTGGGGATTACATGAACTTCAGTTATGCATGGTGTCTCATCTTCTATGTGATTAGGAAATTCTGCTACTACTTTGATTTTTCTCCTCTTAGTACTTAAAATGTCGTTGTATAGTCTTATATATTATGAATGCCAGCCTTACTTGTCTAATCAAACTCTTTGTGCCTTAAGAACAGAAGTAGCCTAAATATTTTCTTGCCTCTTGTCCTCCTTATGTAAAATATCTTTTATGTGTCAAATAGTTCTCCTTGGCCAATGCACACAAGAGCATGTGAAATTCGTATCTAATGCTCTGCCTTTGTATGTATCTGGAACTGAGAAAGGAGTACTGATTCATATGTATTGTTTTAAAATAAGATTGATTTGGTTTTTTTTGCCTTTGGTTGATGAACTCATCTGATATTAAATTTTAATAATTAAAACAATTCAGTAAAATCTGGCTGAGGTAAAACTTCAGCAGATTACATACACATATTTTGGTCAAGTATTAGACTCAATCCTTGTAAAATTTTACAGACAAGGGCCTATGCCATTAAAAGCAGTTGATAGGTTTGCCTAATCTGTCAAGATTTTAGGAGACCTTTGTGTCTTTTGGGACTTTTGAGTGAATATTAACTATAGGTAATTGCATGGACCATCACATTTTGTCCAGTCAGCGTCAGCCTTCCTCCATGGGCTCACTGCTAATCCTGGATTGGGCTGTGGTGTTCCTGCATCATGGTTGGAGGCCCCAGATCATGGATATAAGGTACCTTTAAGGAGAGAAGGTATGATGTGGTCGTCTATTGAGAGTTTTTGGTTTTATACACCACTGTCCCCACCACCCTACCTTCACGACTTTTGTTTCCACTTTTGTCTTGTTTGCTTGCCAAACCTTCCTTCAGACTGTCTGTGACAGGACAAGCTGAGCAGGCCCATTCCAAATGCCTTCTCTTTCAAGAGATATGGCATGAGTCTGGGAACAAATGGGCCTTCCAAAATTTTCCTCATTCTGAAAAAATACTCACAGTCTGAAATTAGGGAAAGATAAACGTAATACATAGAAATGGAACAGAAAAGAGTTGTTGAAGGTAAGAATATACAACCAATGGCTTCAGAGAAGCACCATCCAAATCAGGAGGAGAAAAGGCTTGACTGACAAGGGAGAGAGAATCAAGAATCCTTGGAGACAGGTTCTTCTGGGCCCAGAGGTTTTGGTTATTTCCCAGTGTCAGTTACTTCAGAATCTTAGTCTCTAAGGTCTGTTATGTACATTTGTTGTAAGGTGGGAGGATTCTATAGAAGATTTTTTTTTTTAAGCAAGCTTAAGCTCTTCATTGAATTTTTGTCATTTTGTGATCAAGCTTCGCTAGTGTCATAGTCTGAGGAGGAAGTGTATCTTATGACAACTGAACACTTAGTCTTCAGCTGGTGGTGGTGCTATAGGAAGTTACGGAAATGTGATATGGGACCAAGCTGGAAGAAGGAAATCCCAGGGAGAAAGGTTCTGAGGGTTCTGCCTGCTTCTCAGGCCCCTTTCCTTTCTGTCTATTTTTCATCGGCCACAAACGAAGTAGCCTCCTTCTTTACATGCTTTGGCTGCCTTAATGCTTTGCTTTACAATGGACCCAGAAACATGGCACCACACCACCAGTTACTGAATCCCATGAAACCAGGAGCCGAGTAATTCCTTCCTTTGAGCTGGTGTTTGTGTTATTTGATACAATGACAAGAAAAAAAAAGTGCCTGCAGTAGTCACGTTGGTTTTTTTATTAGAATGTTTTCTCCAATACAATGCTGGGTCATACAATGAGAGCCTGGTCATATGTCAGGCAGGGTAAGTGTACCACGTTGACAGCACATCTACTATGCCTTTGAATAGACAGGCACGCTTCATTCTTAGCTTAAAGCCCTTAAAGGCAGAAGATAAAACAAGTATCACTTCCAAATTCTGAAATATATTTTACACTAAAATCAGTTTTGTTTTGGAATTACAGTTTTGTTGTTGTGAGCAATGGGTGTCACTCTGACTTGTTTTTTCATTGAGAAAATAATGACAAATGTCAGAAAGTGTGGTATTTTTTTGTAATATAATTTTTTGAGGGAGGCATATGAAGTTATGACCTGAGAACACAGAGAAGAAATTCTAAGCTATACAGTGTTGTAATAGACTTGTGTCAGTGGAAGGCAAACCTTGGAAGGGTAAGAAAGAACTTGTAAGCTAAAGACTGGTTGCAATGAAGATATGCATTTTGCTAAAACATCTATCACTGTAAAGAATTAAGGAAGGAAAAACAAGTTGGTTATGGTATACCTGTCATCCCAACACCTGGGAGTCTGAGGCAAGAGAGTCATAAGTTTGAGGACAACCCACAAAATGTTTGAGGCCAGACTGAAATACGTAGCAAAATACTATCTCAAAACAAACAATCAAGTAAGCAGACAGGTTGAGAAGTCAACCTTCCCAGTTTCCCATAAGCTGATTTCTGTTTGTTCTACAATGCACTTATATTCAGTGTTTCTATGCCCTTGTGTTGTGGGGTGCTGGAGAGTGAATCAGGGTGGTCATACATGCTGAGCACAAGTTCTATGGCTGTAATGTATGACCCCACCCCCACGATTTTCCATTCGCTATTTAAGAAGCGATGGAACAAAAGAAATCCTCAAACAAACCAAAAACCAAAATAATGTTTTAGTTAAGTGGAGGAAAGAAAAGAGAAACCACCAGAAAACAAAAACCTTTTCCATAAACACCAAATCTTAGGATGTTTTGTACCGCTTAAAATATAATTTACTTTTTGAATTTCCTAGACTTCAGATAAATACTTTTACATTATGTACATACACACACATAATATTGATATTAGCTCCTTGTTTTAAACAGTTCCATTCCTTTATACTAGTTTGCTTCATGATGTCGCACATCTAGGATGAGACCACAGGACAACATGGTCTTTCTGAGCATCAGGACTCAAACACATTAGGTTGACTTCAGTGTTCACATAATGACACCAACCCCCCCTTTAAACTGCTAAATTACTCCAACATTTTCATGACTCCAAATCACATGTAGTAAATTTCTGAGCAGAATATTTTACAATAAAATTATATTTGTTTTAATAATGCTTATTTAGAGTTGTGTGTGTGTGTGTGTGTGTGTGTGTGTGTAGGCTCAACACTTAACATTGAATATCCTCCTCAGTCATTCCTGTCCTTAGTCTCGGAAACAAGACCTCTCACTGAAAATGGAGTCTGTCAGTTTGGCTGTGCTGGCTGGCTAATGTTCTTCCTCCCACAATATTCCCCACACCAGTACTGGGTGAGTAGATATGCACCATTGGGCCCAACTTTTACATGGATATTGGGAACTCCAGCTCAGGACCTCATGTTTGTGCAGAAAACATTTTATAGACAGAGCTATTTCTGTGGAACCACACCTTAAAAAGTTTAATGTGTTTATGTGTTGTGTTTGCTTGTATGTATGTATATGTTGGGGAATGAGTGTGCACATGAATGCGGAAGGCAAGGCCTACATAGGGTCTCTTAGTATAGGGCTATTCATGTACTTGAAAGCTAGAGGTTGGCAGTCAGGGACTTCCCCAGCACATCTCTGTCTTAGGGTTTTAGTGCTGTGAGCAGACACCATAACCAAAACAAGTCTTATAAGGACAACATTTAATTGGAGCTGGCTTACAGGTTCAGAGGTTCAGTCTATTATCACCTAGGTGGAAACATGGCAGCATCCAGGCAGGGATGGTGCAGGAAGAGCTGAGAGTTCTACATCTTCATCTGAAGGCTGCTAACAGAATATTGGCTTTCAGGCAGCTAGGATGAGGGTCTCATAACTCACACCCACAGTGACACACCTACTCCAACAGAGCCACACCTTCCAATAGTACTGCTCACTGGACCAATCATATACAAACCATCATAATCTCTTTATTTTTTTGAGGCAAGATCTCTCATTGAAATGGAAGCTCACTTACTGTCTGGATAGAGACAGCTCCAGGGATTTGCCTAACTTTGCTCATATAGTGCTGGGGTCATAAATGTGTATTTTCATGCCCACTTTTTTTAAACGTGGTACTAAGTTTGAATGCAGATCTTTATGCTTGTGTAGTAAGCTCGTTACTGACAGCCATTACCCCAGCTCTGATTTCAACCATTTTTCTTTCTTTCTTTTATTTCTTCCTTCCTCTCTTCCTCTCTTCCTTCCTTTCTTTCTTTCTTTCTTTCTTTCTTTCTTTCTTTCTTTCTTTCTTTCTTAAGATTTATTTATTTTATATATGTGAGTAACATTGCCTCTTAAGACACACCACAGAGGGAATCAGACCCAATTACAGATGGTTGTGAGCCACCATGTGGTTGCTGGGAATTGAACTCAGGACCTCTGGAAGAGCAGTCAGTGCTCTTAACCACTGAGCCATCTCTCCAGCCCTCAACCATTTTTAAAAGCTGTTCTGAAGTGGATCAGCGTGCTCTTCTATCAGCATAAAGCATTGTGGGCCCTGTTCAATCTCTTTAAAAGACTTTTGGTTTTGCAGTGTTTCTAGCCCTGAGTCACCTGGGCTATAGTCAAGAAAGTACTTGAAAGGAGAAAATTAAGAGAACACATCAGAACATTCTGGAGGCCTCTAGAAACAATCGAATATATGCGGTGAAGTGATTTTGTCTTGCTTTTCCTCTGAGAAGTAAATTATGAGTTGCTTAATAAGTCCATCTGTAAACCCAATGTGGGTGATGCTTTAGAATATTTCTTGGTATTTTTTCTGAGTCCTTTCTGAAATGGTTGTGCAATAGTGACCCGCTTGAAATGCCTGAGTGAAGGCTGGAGAAAGAGCTGTAAGCTCCTTGTGTGTCCCACTGAAAGGTCCAGGAACCAATTATATAACCTCCGTGGTGTGTCTGAATAAGGCAAGTCTAGAAGAGAAAAGAAATGAACCCACATTCTACAAAACAATAGCCGTGTTCACATAGCATTTGATATCGCTGCTGCTTTTCTGTTTTGTTTTGATTTTGTTTTCCCAAGGTGGGGTTTGAACTCAGGACAAATGCTCTGCCACTAAAGGTAAATTCTCAACCCTACTTCTTTTAAAATGACAATCCTCTCCCTCTCTCTGTCTCTCTCTGTCTCTGTCTCTGTCTCTCTCTCTCTCTCTCTCTCTCTCTCTCTCTCTCTCTCTCTCTCTCTCTCTGTGTGTGTGTGTGTGTGTGTATTTGTATGCATGGCCTATAAGTAGAGGTCAGAGGACAACATTTGAACTGGGTTTTCACCTTCTACCTTGTTGAGACAGAGCTTCTCCTGTTTCTGCCCATGTACTATGTGCTCCAGGCTAGCTGACTCACTAACTGCTGCCTCTGCCTCTTACCTCACCACAGGGGTGTTGGGATTGGAGGTATGTGCCACCACATCAGCTTCTTATGTGGGTCCTGGGGGTTGAGCTCATGCTCCTCTCTGGCTTGCATGCCAACTGCTTTCAGCCTCTGAGAAATGTTCCTGCCTTACTTCTCACTGCTTCCTATAAAACTTTGAAAATTATGTTTATGCTATAATATTATTATTATATTTATGAGGATGATGATGGTGATGATGGTCATGCTTATATTTAAATAATTTTTTTCAAGACAACTTTTTAAAATTGGCGTTATATGTTTCTCACTACATGAAGAATGCAGATATTCAAAGAGGACTCAAACTAGTCACAGTAATTTATAGTCTGCTTTGGAAAAATGACCTTTCCAGTTATTAGTAAACTGTGGTGGGCCTGGTGGCAAAGGCCTGTCATCCCAGTTTATTGAGGATCACCTGTTCATGAACTCATGGTCTACAGCGTGAGTTCCAGGACACCCTGGGTAACTTGGTGAGAACCAGTCTGAAAATAGCAAGAGACAG
Organism: Rhabdomys pumilio; assembly: GCA_030674055.1. NCBI lineage: Eukaryota > Metazoa > Chordata > Mammalia > Rodentia > Muridae > Rhabdomys > Rhabdomys pumilio. The sequence continues at coordinate 27,328,012 of JANHMN010000015.1, forward strand.
AGAGAGAGAAGGCTGGAGATATAATTCAATGGTAGACACTTGTCTCCTGTGCAGAAGGAACTGGGTTTAAATCTTAGTGCTGAAAAAGTTAGTACAGTTCTCAGACTCCCCTCCCCCACTTAAAGTGTGACTTTAGTAAGCATATATAAAATGAAAATTCATATAGGCCAAAACCTATGGGTGTTGTCAATTGGTTAGATTGACCCTTGCTTCTTTGCCTAACATTGACTTCGCAGAGATCTACAAACCTGTTCATGTCACCAGACTCCACAGTAGAAAACACTCATAGCAAAACTCACTGTGAGTCAGACCCAGAATATATTCTTAGTGTCTTCTTCATTAGACTCTGTTCCAGCACTGAGCAAATGGTAATAAGCAGAACCCCCAAACCCCTCTCATGAAGCTAACATTCCAACAGTAGAAACTGAGCCATGGAAAATTGATCAGCTAATGTGATATTCAGATAAAGGTTAGGAAAGAGGGACAAGAAAACCATAGAGTGTGTGGAAGGGGCGTGGCCTTAGCCACAATAGTCTAGGAAGGCTGCTTTCTTAGAGGTGCCATTTGTGAAGCTGTGGCAGTTCCAAAAAGGAGCATGTTCTGCACAGACTTGAGAAGCAATGGTAGAAGGACAGCAAGCCAGGAGCCCTGGGCATGGAAGGAACTTGGTGTGTCCCAAGGCCAAGGCCAGAGGCACTGCAGCATAGAGAAAGATCCAGGGAAGAGGTCATGCAGCAGACACAGGCTGGATGTGTAAGCCCTTAGTAAAAACCTCCGTGGCTGACTGTGATGAGAAACAGCTGGCAGGTCTTAAGAAGGCAGAATATCTTGATGGGATTAATGCTTTAGAAGATTACTATTGCAGAGGCTAGGCTGCGGAGGCAGGAGTGGAGGCAAGAGGGCAGCTGGGATGCTGGGAAATAATGACCATGTGCTCTGGGCTTGTGGGAGCACCAGCATCAATCTTTTCTTCAAGGGTAAGGAGAGGGGAGGAAAAAATAAGGAACTACTTCATAGCTGTTTGTAGGCACGAGTGACTTTTTGGATCAATGGGCAACTGGGATGATGAAGCAAGGGCTGATTTTGCCAGTTCCAACTGGTTTATTGCCTGAAGATGTGTGTAGATGAGAGAGAAACGAGTTGTCTCTTTTTCCTGCATTAAGTGCAAAACTCCACGTCATAATTGTAGCTACGATTTATGGGTGATAGGTGTGTGTTACCTGGCACTCTAAGCTCCTCTAAGTCCAGGAACTAATGTACACCTCTCAGGTTCAGCCAGGTCTACCATTATAGTCATTACTAATATAGTTGCTGACAAAGTCTGAATCAGTTTCCAGAACATCTAGACCAGAGAAAGCAGAGTGACTTCTGTACGACATGCAAGGGAAGGCAAGTCTGACTGAAGTAGAGTCAGGAGGTTCAAGTTGCAGGTCCTCGTGCATCCCATAAACACTAGTCTGCAAGGCGTTCTGAAGACCGTGGGTCAGGAAAAGGTCTTTCTAAGGCAAGAATAGACAGGGAAAAAAGATGGCTGGAGATGGTATCTTGGGGCCTTTAGCAATTTGGAAGTTTCTTGACACAGGAACAGTAAAAAGGCATGATTAAGTTAGTTGGAGTTTTTCTTTCCCCATATTTTTCTGTAGCTTTGTATCTGTTTTGAGTATTCATATTCTCTATCTCTATTTTTTTTAAAAGGGGAATCTCACTCAGAGAGTGGGATATGGAAACCAGAGACAGGCTGAGCAACATTTTATGAATAGACAACTAACTACTCATACTGGTGAAGGAAATGACACAAAGTCACATTCTTTCCCAGATCACTCTGCACTGATTCTCCATGAGTGAGACTGTCTAAGAGAGGGTGTAAGACAGTTAAGGAAGGTTGTCCAAACCTGGATTCAAGTTTCTCAAGTCCATGTGAAACTAACAGCAATCTCCTTTTGTGATTCATTTGCCTTTCACTAAGCTTACAGAAGCTCCTGGCTTTCATCAAACTAGGTCTCAACAAGTAGAAGATGAGATGTGTTCTGCCTTGTAAAAAATAGCAACAACAAAATGCCAAATCTGATGTACTGTTTCCTAGAACCTCAGGAGTTTGTTTGCCCCAATCACAGTCTACCATAAATTCATGCTAACATTACGAGAAAAAAAAGTTGACTTACTATTGACATTTACAGACACTAGGATTTGTAATTGTGACTCCATTAACTGCAAAATAACCTGACTATGACAGAGAATGTAGTTCCACAAACAATCATTTTTTTGCAAAGCATAAAAGTCAATTCATAATTCCATTTATTAAAGTAACTTTAAAATGTTTATTTTATTATACGTGTATGGATGTGTTGCTTAAATGTATATTTGAGCTCTCTGTATGTGTGCCTGCTGCCTGTGGAGGCCAGAAGAGAGAAACTGAGATGGAGATGGCTGTTAGCCACCTTGTGGATGCTAGAATGTGAATTCAGGTCTACTGGAAGAGCGGCTGCTCTTTATGGATGAGCCACCTCTCCAGTCTGAAAGTAACTTTTTATGGATTGCTTTTTAATTTTAACCCGGAGAACAAAACACATAATATCCAGAATCTTCTGAAAAACTGTAGGTAGTCCATATATACAAAATGAAAATCTAAGAGCAGAACCATGTAGATAGCTCAGTGGGTAAAGTGCCTGCCCTGCAAGTATGAAGACTGGAGTTCAGATCCCCATCAGTCCTGTACAAAGAAGCTGGGAGCAGCAGTGATGCATCTGTAATCACAGTGTGGGAGGCGGAGACAGGAAGATCCTTAAAATTTTCTGGTCAGCTATTCTAGCCACATTGACAAGCTCTAAGTTCAGTGAGAGAACCTGTCTCAAAAATTAAGGAGGTATGTTACTGAGACAGACATCTGGTGCTGAACTCTGACCTACACATGTACACATAGGTATACACACTAACACATACACGCACACACACACATACACACACACTCACCTGCACACAATTGAATATCCATAATCACATATACATACTCACACAAAAATAAAAAGAAAATATAATTCAGTGAATTCTCTACCCTATAGGTCTGTCAGTAGAGATGGAGGACATTAATATAAATCCATAAAACATATTTCATTATCTGCCAAAGTCAAGAAGTAGGTTTTATATCAAATTTCATCCTTGTAATATATCTGCAGTCACAAAATGTTGCTTGTATATGAGATAGCATGGTTTGTTGAGAGAGAAGACAGAGTTACAATGACAGAAATTATTGTTTTATGTTAGAGAGATGTTAGGTCAGAACACATGTTTTATAGCATTCACTAACTGATTTGGATATTTTGAATTAAGAAAAGTAAAAATTCTGAGGGAAGATTTTTTTTTTTTTGCACTCTTAATGAAAAAGTAGAGTTTTCTGCATGGACGAGATTGACACTCATGCTATATTATTTAACCCTTACCTACCAAGACTGTATAGAGATAAGGCAGTCAAGCAATTCTATTGGCCCACAGAACCACCATAGTGTTCTGTGTGCCTTAGCAAGGGATGTGATATTGGGATAATCGGAAGGTTGAGTTGAAGCACTGACTTCATCACCGATGAACTACATGTTTTGACATCCATCTTGTCTTCCTCACCTATCAAGTGAGAACAGCAGTGGTTCCTTCCAGGTTGTCATAGTGACTAATAGAATACAACTGGGGAGGCCAGTGGGATGTCACCCAAATGCAAACCGACATTGCCACGCAATGTTGACAATATATCGGAAAACAGAATTAAAACAAGACCACTGTCAAATTTGCAGGTCAAATATAGTTAGAGAAATAATCGAATGGAGGCTAGTGACTCAGTAAGCCAGCTATTAAAGACAATGGGAAAACGCAAACAACACTAAACCAAGCCAAACCGATTGTCTCTGGTCAAAGGCAGAGGGGAAACTATCTTCTTTCTCAGATGAAAGGTTGAATGAAGATCTTTTCAGATCATTGCTGAATAATGAATTCTAGAATTGGATTTAGGATTTATTTTCAAATTACATTATGATCTGCCTAATATTCAAGTGATGGATGATCTAATTTATAATGAGATTAATTCATTAATCATGCTGTAAACTAATCAGCCTGATATTTTCAAAGGTCATGACCCAGAATAAAAACATATCACAGGGGACCTGTCGGCTACAATTGTTTTTATTGTCTAATCCTGTTAGAATTAGGAATAGTGAGCAGATGGAAGAAATAAGGAGACTGTATTCTGAAATGTCTCTACACTGTTCAGTTTTACCGTGTGTTTCACAGAATCTAGGAGAATGAGACAAAATAAAGAAATCTGGTTTCCCAAAGTATGGTGTTATAATGCATACATGTGTATGGTACATGCAGACCATTGATTCCACCAGCTTTGGTAAAAACAAGATGAGAGACTGTAATATCATGAGTGGTGCACCACAAGGTTCGGTGGCACTATCCAGTGCCACTCGAGGAACTTAGTGTCCTGTTAAATCGACATTTCACATAGGTTCTCTACCTTGGCTCTGATGCGCTAGACTTTAAACTAAAAGCAAGCTTTGCCCCAATTTGCTTTCCATTGAAACACGTCACTTGGCTACTGGGATGATAATTGTACCCAGTCATCGGCTTGTGGGAGGTGGTGTGTGACAGTTTGTTGGAAATCACTATGGATCATCTAGACTCGCAATGACATAGTTTTAAAAGTTATTTTGTTGCAACTGTGCTTGAGCTAGTAGTTGCCATCTCAGCTGACATCAATTCTGAAGTTAAGGGCCGGTGGACTGGGAGCCTACCTGCTGCTTTGGTGAGAACAAAAGAGAATGATACAAATGTAAAAGAGATACTATGTATGACCCAAGCCATAAATTCTCTACTGAATCCATCCGCTCAGGCTCACAAACACATAAACGATACCGTTTTTTACTTTGTAATGTCATAAAATCATCCCAGCGACATATTTATTGCATGGTTAAACAGTACTGTATCACCATATCCAATTGTGTATGGTCACTTCTGTTCCTTTAGGTGGTCTACCAGCCTCATAGTCTGTCTGAAGACTTAGACTTCCCATACTGTGGCACAGGTAGGTCATATTAACAATAAATTATAGTGATTTACGTGGTGAAAGCTACTACATAGAGTTTCCAGTCTAACAGAAACATTGTGTTCAGTAGGATTTAAATAAAAATAGAAGACAAATGCCCACTCCCAATGGATACATCTATAACACAACCCTTACATCTAAAGCTCAGGAAAATTGCAGAAGAGAAGGCTTAAAGATAAATTATGAGAACCAAAGAGCAAGGACATCTGCTGAGAAACTGTGTCATATACATCAGATAGGGGAGTAGATCTCATGACATATCAACGACATGGCTACCTAAGCAAGTCCTGCATAGTGACACCACTGTCTAACATGCTGACATGAACAGGGGAAGTCTGGGTCAGCTCAACTCTAGGTAAAGAGCTACACTCAATTAATGAATGCTGAGAAAGGAAGATACAGTCTTGCCGAGGGATGAAGCCCCTAAGTGGCTGTCCAATGCCAAGTGATCAACCCTAGGAACATACAAATAAGTGTAATACTAATGGATTCATGGGTTTTTAATCTATACATTTCTATATGTAACTAAAGAAAAATGAAAATAACAGATAATACATGAAAGCAAAAGGAAGGCTGGGAGGCAGAGGAAGGGAAACAGTAGAAGAGGAGAATGAGACGTGGTAGTAAGGATAGAAGATGGGCAAAGTATATTCAATAAATGTATGGAACATCATGGTGAAACCTATTCTAACAAGTAATAAATGCTAATAAATGGAAAAAAATAAGGTGCAGAGATCACATGTCAACAAATTCTTGTGGGTTTTTGTTGTCATCGTTGTTGTTGAAATATTTTCTTTAGCTTCCAAAACATAAGGAAACATCTTGCACGCCACAATATTTAGCAGAATACTTAACTTCTTAAGTTCAGTGAGCAACTTCAAAGTTGCAATGAGTTGGATCAAATATAGGAATGAGAGTAGCGAAGGTACGTTGCAGCTTTGCCTGCCACATGCAGTAGGCACGTGTCATGTTTTAACAATGATCAGTTCTTAGACTCAAGTGCAAGTCACAGTGACCTACGGGGAGAGTAAAAATGGTCAGCTTGTCTTTGGGAGTTTTCCTGATTCTAAGAGTTGTTGCTGCTTGAGCGTCTGTCAAGAAACACTGGCTTACAGGATCTGCAGTTGCTCCTTGGTTTGGGAACTACCACCGGACATGAGGATGCCACAACAGTGGGATGTGATAAGAAATCCTAAACTATAGCCAAGGAACTGGGCTGCCACGGTGAGATTCCAGTGGGTAAAACAGGTGGGCTCATCTTTCCAGTATGGTCCCAGTGATGCTGGATCCTTAGGCCACTCAGAAGGTGGAGCCCCAGGGAAGAAAGACTCATCCAGGATAGCCAATGACAGACTGGTTACATCTGAGATATAAAAGCAAAGGATTGAAAGCCATCCACCAATGTCTCTCCTCTTGTATTAAGGTGACACCAGGTACATCATCAGATGAGCAACCATTGAATGGGTATAAAAAACAGATTAAGATACTCATCAGTACTCTATAAGCTATATATTACAGCTTGAGTGTTCCTTATCTAAAATGCTTAGGACCTAATGGTTTAAACTTTTGAATCTCAGAAAGTATACATACATATTTAAACACTGAAGTCTATATACACATATGTGTACATGTGTTGACACATGTGTGTATATATAGATGCATATACTTCATTTAAAACTGAAATGAGTCTTTCAGGAGAAGACATTTGTCATATTTCAATTAAGTTACTTTCTTTGTCACTGTTAATTACCTGATAAAAACCATTTCAAATCTGGAAAGGTCTACACATAATTAATGAGCAAAAAGAAAAAAAAAAAGAAGAAAAAAAAGAAACTACAGTAATACTTACCCCCTGGGTAGTAAAATCCATGGCATGTAAAAGAATTTACATAGTATACCATGTTTGGTCATTACAACTGTCAGTTGGAAACATGAAGAATTGGGGATTGAAGAAAAGGGAATTCTGACTCAAGGCAGCAGTATGGAAGTTCTGCATTCTGCTGTATGTAAAACCTCCTGACCTGACAGTTTATATTCAGTACCAGAATATAGACTCTCGGCTATGTGTCTAGTCTGTCAGCTATGGAGATCAGGCTTTCTAGCCCCCTGATTACAAGAGGGAGTTTTTTTAGGATAGTTCTCACCCTCCCTTTCTTTCTCCCTCTCTGTTCTGTTCCTCACTGCCTCTCTTCATCCTGTCCTATGGGTTTTGTTTCCCTGGAGAGCACCAATACAACATATATCAATGACAAGACTAATCATCTGGAATTGCTGGGCTTCAAGGTTGTTTTTAATGTGACCATGGTGACCAAACAATGGCTTTTCCCTTTCACTATTTGAGACTGCTTTGATTTTCAGCTCAATCTCCACCATCTCTAAACATTAGAAAGCGCTCATCCTAACCTGCTCAACATCGTTGACATTTCTGCAAAACAGGCCCGCCTACCTGTTCTCTCTGCAACTCGCTGTGCTAGGAAACCACAGAGAGAAGTGGCTTTTTTTTTGTTTACAGCTCCAGTCGGTGTGAGCGAACCCAAGTTACCCACATCACCATACTTCTACCACTTAATCATGTTGTTTGCAACCAAGAGTGCAGATACAACAAGCAATTATTCTGACCAGACAGCAATGGCTCCGTGCCTGATATGGGAATATCATGTACAGGACTGCCATTCTGTATAAGTCCCAGGGTTGTGCAATGTGGTCCCCAGTCAGTTATAACCACGAGATGGAGCGAAGTACCAGCACTACATGCCTGTGTATACTTGATGCCAGAATGTGTTATACTAAAGTTATGAGACGAAGATTTGTGTCGAGTGTGTCTTTTGATGCATGGGTACACAATGCTAGGCAACTTAGGCCTGTAACTGTGTTTGGATGTCAGTATATCTGAAAGACAGATATAATTGCTTATTCCTATTTTCTGAGGAAAAAAAAAACCAGGTGCATTGAAAATACAAAGTGACCTTCCAAAAGCTCAAGCTGTCAGAAAACAAAGAAGTATTATTTATTTTACAGATGAGAGGCAACAGTCAAGGAGGTCACACACAGCCCCATCTCACATACTTGGCTTGAGGGAAAAGGAAACTTTCAAGGGTGGGGCCCTGAAATGAGCTTACTTTTCTCTCTAAGAACATCCAACTGTCACAAGCCTGAGACATGAAGAGTGGCCAGAACAATAAAACATGAGAAGCAGAGTTGACTCAGCTCAGCTAGAATGGAAACCAAAGTTAACATGGTAGAGAAAAAACAGGAAACACATGGCCATGCAAGGAAAGCTAGAGGTGACTTCAGAGAGACAGCTACGAAGAAAAGGAGTCAAGATGATAGTTGAATTAGGGTTGGAGGGAGAGGCTGGAAGGTCTTTTGGAAAAGATAAATCCATACATACATGCTCAAATGAAGATTTGCTGAGAGAGTAGAATTTTTCACTTTCACCTTTGAACTCAGTGATGATTTGGGAGAAAAAATAAGGTTTTAAACCTTTTATGGGGGTGTTTAATGTAATATTCACATGAATACTAGAGAAACTTGTGAGTTTGTCATCTGGATATATTACACCTTGCATTTTAAGTTCAATGCACAACAGGAAGCCTCCCAAAGCACATTAGGAAAGGAGGTTTTATGTGGTTGGAGATGCAGAAGTGACATCTTGAGTCTGGGGCCCTGGGTTATTCTGACATTACTTCTGGAGAGTATCATGTGTCTACAAGTTGGTTCCATTTTGAGTACGCATAATTTTTATGTTAAGGAATTCACAAAAGTATTAGGGGAGGTTTTTGAATCATATCACAGTCTGCTGATTTAGACGGGAGAACAAATAAGTTCACGATCCGAACATAAGATTTTCTAGTTAGTGGTAAGAATGACACAGAGGCTAGTTTGAGTTTTCAAACAAGTTGCGGTCTAAATGTTCCCTTTTTAATGTGCTCTTCAGAATCCAAAACTTGTTTTCTTCTAGACAGTAAGACATGAAGACTGTCAACTCTGTTGTCAAACTCCTGAAACATCATGTACTAGAATGTAAATATTTTTCATGTTCTTTGTAACATGAATCATGTGCACCCTGAAAATGGCTAGCTGTGTGTGCACAGTCCTTATCATGGAATGAGAGTACTAGACTTCTTCTCAGACAGGTTGTGACCAGGATATGGCCAGGAGGGAGGTGTCAAAGGTCTGGGCTGGTCTTGTCCTGGAAAGCTCTCAGCTTACATTCTCATTTTTAATTACTGGTGCAATAAATTGTTTCATTTGTCTCTTTTTCCCCATTACAGCAGTGATTTCTAACAATATTTTATCTCCTCTTGGGTTCAGAGCAAGAGAAAACATAAAAAATCTAAGTATACTTCTTTTGGTAGTTTAGAAAAAAAAATCTCTCAAGTTCATATGGGAGAAAGGTTGAAAATCAAGCTTCACTAATATCCATGAAGAAAACTTTACCTTTGCTTCACAGGTGAGCCAGACCTAAAGAACTCTAAGCCATTATTGGTTATTAGCAGGGTCTTTGAGACTCAGCAGAGGGTGGAGCTGTGTAATATACAGTCACTGGGCAAGACCATGCTGGCAGTGGGATGTCTGGAATTTTAACACCTCCTCTGCCATCTGCAGCCTATTCTAGGCCACCCTCAGTGTGTGGAGTTAGCTGTTAGTTAACTTAATACAAGGGTGCCAGGTCAGTCATGTACGGAGGAAAGATGGGAAATTGCCTTCTCCGGGGAGTGGGGTATTACCATAACTACTTCTAGGGTATGCGGGCTGTAAAGGAATTGGGGAAGATGAGTGAAACACAGTTCCTCTATGCATTCCTGTCCTGTGAGTTCATATGACGCTTTCTACAATAAAACAAGGCTTACTCCTCCTGGGAAATGGATGTAGGAAAAAAAGCTTCTCAGAGGAGACCCTATCTGTGAGTATATTGTGAAAATGTATAAGTAGAAGGAAAGGGGACATTTAGGCTGGCGGTGAAGAAGGTAGCAAGCCTCCGTAGCATATTGAAGATAGCACAAACATTTGAGGTTGGGTACAAGCAGGTCCATGGTGCTGGAGCCCAAGGTTCATTCTCTGATAAAGAATGCAGAAACCAGGCCGGAAATCAGGTCAGGACTTTCAGGTTGGGAACCATAGGAAGCAACTGAGTGCTATCCTCAGAAGCACAGGGAGTTACTGAATAATGGACAGATGTGTCACTTTGCATTTTGGAGATGGGATGGGAAGTGGGTTGGAAGTAGATATCAGGATAGCAGCCTGGAGGGGAAATTAGTAGGAAGGCTGTTACAGGAGTCGTTAAGGAAGATAATGGACACTACAAAGTCCACTCTTAGAGGAACAGGTAGAAATGGAAAGCATTGTTTCATTAAAACTGTTCCAGTACGTCTGGTTAAATATGAAAGAATAAACATTTCATCAGCCTTATAGCCTTCTTTCTCAAAATATTATTTATAAAGTATAAGCACATAGCTAACAAAGACAGGGTGGGGGGTAGGAAGGGAGGAAATGAACACGTGAAGAAAATGAAAACCATGTGATAGTATTTTTTTCTTTGGAAGTAGATAGGCTTTTCATTCTTCCTTCCTATGTCTCTCTCTCTCTCTCTCTCTCTCTCTCTCTCTCTCTCTCTCTCCCTCTCTCTCTCCCTCTTAGAACTAGGGAATAAACTCAGTTTAGGGGGATGAACTCTATTACTAAGTTACATCTCCAATTCTGGATAGACTGTTACTAGCGACATTGTGAGCTAAAGAAAACTTTAACCATAGCTTTTAGGGGCAGGAATCAGTGATGTGGAGACACGTCTATTGAACTAGAAAACTTCAAAATGCTCAGTAAAGAAATGCACCAGTTATCCAGGAATGCACCAAGAAGGAGGCTGTGGGCAAGACTCTATAGGGTTTTGAGAGGGAAAACCTCAAGCTATGTAGCCAGTCAACCTCCTGTCTGCCACTTCACAAGACAGGATGTATGTTTACCTTCTGGAGAGATCAGTTAGGTAGGTTCTGGACCCACGGATCCTGGGGCAGAACCGAGTACAGAAGTAGGTGCAGCCAGACAAATGGAAAGAAGCCCATGAAGGTCTGATGGCTCTTTGAATTGCTACACCAGATAGTATATGCTTTTTCACTTAGGACATGCTAGAAGACACCTTTTAAGAGAAACTCAGCAGCCAAAGCTCCAGGGAGAGATCAGGAGGTGGAGCTAAAGCCTGTTAGATTCTGTCGTATGTGCTCGTATTTCTTTGTTCATTAAATCATGAGTTTGTATTTTGTCCATACTTATGCAAAGTAAACATCCCAAAGAAATGTGCCCATTGAGATGAACTAGATGTTGAGGGGGCCTGTTGAAGAAAGGAGGGAAACCAGAACGCCTCCCAATTCCCCAATGTGAGAGATCAGACCAGGCAACAGGAAACCATAGCAAAGGATATGGGAGCAGAAAGAAGAGGCTCACTTCATGAATTCTGAGTTTAAGTTTAGGTGTGACCTCAGGATGGTAGCTTTAAGGACCCCAGCACTGTGCCTGTTCTTTGCCAACGACTTTATGCTTCAGCTAGTTTTTCTACATAGGGAGGACTAGGCACAGTGGAAATCACAATCTTCAATCTGTGTCCACAAACAAAAATAAGAATCTTGTTTAACCAGTCTGAAAAAGTCCACAGCTACTCTGACCACTCACTCTGGGTCTCAGACTTCCTTCTGTGGCCAGAAATTAGATATGTTATTGGGAGAAGGAGCTTATAAAATAAAGATGCTACACGTATCATGTATGTAACTATTGTTAAAAGTTTCTTTCTTTCTTTCACAATAGATGACAAGGCAGCTCCACTCACACAAACAGAGCATGTACAAACAGAGCATCAGGACTTTTACTTCTCAGTCAGTTTTTTTCCCATTTTATTCATATGCCCCAGTCTCTTGGAATGGTGCTACATACCTTCAGAGTGGATTCCCGCTTCATTTAATAGCCTAATACTAGCTAAACAAAGAGCTCCTGAGGGGTGACCTACTCTCCAAATAGATTCTGATTCAAACCAAATGACCCGTGCAGATAGAATACTGCAGATGCAGTCAAGACCCCGGGCTCATATTTAGAAGTACTCAAGAGGCTGAGTTAATTGGACTGCCATGATGACAAAGTCAATGTTGGCTGTAAAGAGAACTTTAACATAGTATAAATATTAGCGGGATTTGGCATAGTCTTTGTGCTCTTAGTTTTGCAAGCAGACATGATATTGTGAAGGCTGTGAAGGCTTCTAACAATATTTCAAAGGATGTTCTGTGTAGTCAAACAACCACTGTGCTTGGGTCTATGTACTTGGCAACAGCATCACTAGTGGTTGGTGTAGGAAGCTATGAGACTTAAGGCACTATGTTTTGATGGACTTTTCAGAGGCTATCATTTTAACATGGTACAGAGAGACTGGAAGAACCCTGGAGGGAGTGAAGAATGTCTACCTAGTTAAGATGTGCTTCAGCAAGCACAAATTTGCCAGAGAAATATTTCCTGTACCCAGCTAAGTCTTAGTTTCTAAGCTCTTACATTGAGACATTTCAGATATGTGGTGTTTATACCTCCCAGTGTTAGGTAGTTTGTATTGGCACCTCTAAGAAGTTAATATCTACCCAAGAGAGGTTCAATCTAAATATATAACAAAGACTTGAAACAAACAGGAGATGACTTAGAAAGAAATTTAGGAGAGAAAACATACTAATTAAAACAATATAAATGTCACAAATACTGATTCTTTCAGGAACTAGAAATTACAATGACAATCATGAATCAAATGCCATGAACTTAAGATGTTTTCTACAATAACTACTAATACTACTACTACTACTACTACTACTACTACTACTACTACTAAACCTCACAGATTGTCACCTCTGATGATGATTTAGAGCAACACTGTTAATCAGAATGTAAAATTTTTTAGGTGATTCAATTAATAAAATCTAAGCATATGTATTTATAAATGTCTATAAGCCCTGAGCACTTTGCAAAGGTTTGTACATTCATATTAAACATTGTTAGTAACATTATAGTTCCTGGATTATCAAAATGTTGCTAATTATATAAAATCACATATTTATATGAAAGTTCTCACATATGTGTATCATATCTGCTTTCCAAGAAGTAAGATCTTTATGTAAAAGTGTGAGGGGAGAGAAAAATATCAGGTGTTTTCTAAGTGAGAACTGTGGGAGAATTTATCAGGAATAGAGCAGGTGACAACAGTGTCATAACATTTCTTTTCATAAGTTTTAAGTGGTGACTGCTATGGTTTGAGTGTGCCTGGTTCCCAAATTCATATGAACCTAATTCCTATGCACTGGTGTTGACCGGTGTTGGAGACTAATACATTTTCATGGGACTCAGTTAGTTCTCTGGTAACTGAATTGTCATACAACAAGGTTGTTTCTCCATCAGTGTCTTATTAGACATCCATGTTCCTCTACTTTCTGTTATAAGCTGAAATATCCCAAGGCTTTATCAGTAACCAGGCATCTTGCTTCCTCACACTCTGGGACTTCCCAGTCTCCAGAACCAGCAACTAAAAGAGCCTCTACTTCCTGGATCCAGTATTGTTATAGCAATAGAAAACAGACCAAGACAACTTCAAAGCCTAAAGGAGAGATCTGAAATGTTTCTGAACAATGTGTCTGCTTATTTGGTAATCATGAATACAGTGTTTATTATATTCAGTGAAGTTCTATATTTATTATATATTGTCTTAGTTAGGGTTGCTATTGTTGTGATTAAACACCATAAGCAAAGCAACCTGGAGAAGGGGAAGGATATATTTCATATTAGAGCTTGTTGCTCACCATTCAGGGAACAGGGCATGAACTGGGAGGCAGAAGCTGATGTAAAGGACATGGAGGAATGCTGCTTCCTTGCTTGCTTAGCCTGCTTTCTTATAACATCCAGGAAAACCAACCCAGGTCTGGCACCCTCCATGGCAGCTTGAGGCCTCCCATATCAATCATCAATAAAGAAAATGTAACACAGGCTTGTCTGTAGTAAGGTTCTTTACGACTGACTTTAGCTTATGTCAAGGTGACATCAATTAACCAGAGCATATACAAACTAGGCTATCCATAACAAATCAGTAGAGAGGGTTTTCATCATGTCCACTTTATATGTGAGAAAATAAAATCACGAAACATTTAAGAGGCTAATGGCATAAACTAGGAAGGGAAAATAGGCTGCAGCCCTACGTTCACATTCTTCACCACCGATGACACTGATGACCACCAAGGACATTGTCACCATCATGTAAACTTTCCACTTCGGAGGTGACAGCTATTCTTCTCAACTACATCTAGCCACACTTCTCGCAGCTTTGCTGGTCTATGAACAACTCTTTTAGGTGTTTGAGAAATAAGGAGAAGCTGGAGAGATGGCTCAGTGGTTAAGAGCACGCACTGATTTTGTAGAGGACCTGAATTCAGTTCCTAGCAATCACATCGGGTCACTCATTCCAGGGGCTCTAAGAGCCTGTTCTAACCTCCGATGGAACTGTACTCACATGTATAAACCCACGGTCTCTCTCAGACATACACACAGAATTAAAAGGTAAAACTTAAATGATTTTCAAAAGAAAAAGAAGTCATATTATGATGACTGAAAATTATCTGGAGTTGTAATTATAGGGCTCCCAGCTTTATTACAAAATACCCACATGTACTCTCTTCTACGTCACATGCTTTTCTTCTACAGTGAAAGGCAGAATTGAGGACGTGCCACATAAATTCCACAATAATACTTGCCTAATTCTTCAAAGAAAAAAAAAAGTCAGCCCTAACATGCAAAAATTGCAATTGCCTGGGTGTTTATGTTGTGTCTTCTCTTTCAAAAGAAATACCAAGATAAACCGTTTGTAGTAGTTTGTAATATAGTGGTCTAATTTTATGTTCCTTGTTTTACATTAAATTTATTTTGTGCATATAACATGTATCCATTTATTTATACCAGATGTTATACGTAGAAAAAGATTAAAGGCAAAAAAGTATCAAGAGTAAAATTAAAAAAAAAAAGTATCATGATTTTTAGTCAATTCTAATGTTCTCCAAGGCAAAAAATCACAAATCCATATTGTGATTTTCATATTAAAAGTGATCATTAAATCTCACTTTAATTAATTTCAGTGTATTTAACACATACAATGCATTTTTATTATGGCTTGAATGACTTGTCAAGATGATATATATGTCTATATACATATATATGCACACACATAATATACATGTATATTATATACACAAATATATAATATATATGTATATTATATATAATATACACAAATATACACAATATATAATATACACAAACACACATACATATATTTACACATAAACGTCTTTCTTAGGAACATGATAGACAAAAATAATAATACATATATTTTACCTAAAAATTAGTCATTTTTTTAATGTATAGTTTTCATATCTCAGATGATATGACTCTGCTTGTTTAGCTCTTCTTGTTAACACTGACTGTATTGTCCTAAAATATGGCAAGCAGAGGCAATGACCCATTAGGCTACAGACCAGGCAGGTTAGAGATGTCAAGGCATGATGAGACCTGCCCTAAGAAACTCACAGAGGAGGAAGGGAAGATGGATGGATGCTCAGGGTATTTAGTTAGGTACTGTGGTTTGGACAAATGTCCCTTACAGGCCTATAGATTAAAACCTGCTGTTTTATTGGGACATGAGGGACTCTTTAGAAGGTGAAGTCTAATGGAAAAAATACAGTTCACTAGGGGAAATGAGATTCCCTACTTCCTTCTCAGCAGGCTTCTTCCTCTGCCACAGTCCATTCTTTCTCTGCCACAGTCCAGCCATAATGTCACACCTTTCTGTGGACCTTGAAACAAGGGGCCAGTGGATTATGAAGTATAATTTCAAAACCATGAGCCCAAGTAACTCTTTCTTCCTTTAAGTTGCTTATCTCTGTCATTTTGTCATAGAAATAGAAAGCTAATACACAGATACCCTTAGAAACATCTCATTTTCATCTACAAGGTAGAGCTTCTTGTGAGTCAGAAGGGGAAATATGCTTGAACTCATACCCACCAAAGATCTCATGACCTAACACTTTGTTTTTGTAGCAAAAGGACTTTTCTTCCAAAAACCTATCACCTCCTCATTTCTCTACCCTGGAAGTAGGTGTCATCGCTGTTAGTTTTTGTGACGATGGTTGAAGTAAACTATGCTAAGGATGCCTTTTGCCTCTCCACCAACATCTGCTTTTCCATGTCAACCTTTGGGCTCTCCTCTCTAGGTATTTTGAGTCTGTAATTGGCTGTGCTCTATCCTTTGAGACTTCAACATGATGCATATTGTGTAATATATAACCATATTCTTTAGGACTTGGCTTAGCTGATTCCTATCGATTGCCATTCCTACACTTGACATAGTTACTTGCACTACTACGGTATATCAGCTTCCTTTCAGGCTTTGTTTAGCTAAGACATTTCTCAAGAGCCACAGAACTAGTTAGATGCTGTTAACAGCACACACAGCAGCCTCCACTTCTCCTATCAGTCTTTAACCTGATGCTTGGCCCCAAACCTTTTGTAATTTTGTTCTAAGCTTGACTTTGGGTACAGAAAGCAGATCATTAGTTCATCCTCTTTGCCTTTGTCTGTTTCTAGTATCCAATACTGTATTGGGCAATAAGTAGGTGTTGAATTGAGTGAATGGCATCATTAGTTACCAAGGTTATTCGGAAAAGTAGTTTGTATAAAGACAGGATTCCCTTAGCAGTAAAAACTTTTAACCTAAGCTCGTGTGGACTGAAATTCATTTATGTAGGACACTCACACAATGTAGCTTGTTTCAATTGAAAAAAAGAATCTTTGATTTTTACACAAAAGACTGCAAAGTGAGTTTTTATTTTGACTCTTTTTGTTTGCTTACTTTTGAATGCCACACATTCTTAATTCATTGGCAAAGTTCAGATAGATGGGAAGAAAAAAAAATGTTTTAGATTAATTAATATTATGGTTCCAAATGGAATAACAAGAGAATGACCCAAAGGACATTAATATTATCACATTGCTGTATGGGAGATTAAAATCACGTTAAATTCTAGAACTCAATAACTGCCATATAGGAAAAATATTCCCCATGTTCAAAATATTATAATTATATTTCAGTAGGCTTTTATACTGGAACTTGATACATGTAAACAGTTTATCCTCAGAGAAAACAGTGCACTCTGTTATTATCTGTGGCCATCACCTTCGCATGTGACATGCACATCAGAGGTCAGTGTCAGGTATCTTTATACAAGGCTTGTCACTGAACCCATAGCTCATTCATTCATCTAGGCTGGCTGGTCCATGGGCTTCAGGGATCTGTCTGTCTTTCTTTTTTTTCTCTCACCAGTGCTGGGGTCACAGGCACAGCCACCATGTCCAGCTTTGGTGGACGTGCTGTGGATTTGAACTTAGATCCTCACACGTTTGTGACAAGCAAACACGTTGCCCGTTAGGCCATCTTCCCAGTCTCTAGAATAACATTTTGGGAAATTCTACTCAGCTATTCTTTTGATATCCGCAAGACAAACTAGTACTGACCAATTGAAAAACTACATTTTTAAGTGTTCGTCTAAGAACTTTTGTGCTGACGTCAAGGAAGTTGTTTTTCCAAAAAAATGGAATAGTCACTGACTTGGCATTATCTTTATAGGAGCTGATATCATCTGGCTGTTTCCAGATGGCCATTTCCTCTTGAACTTTTAGTGTAATCTTATTTAGACTTTTAGACCTAGTCCTGAACTCAGAAGCCGTCCAGGCCAACCCTCCTTTTAAAAGTGAAGAAATTCCAGAGTTATTTAGATTCCTCAGCAAGACAGCGCTACACAAATTGCACCATTGTTTTCGTTTTAGCCGAATTGTCTCTCCTTTCCCTGTACCACATGTACCCACCGTGTGAATTACGTATTAGTTATACTTCAGTGTTTAGCCATTTCTGCTGACAATGCCACCAAAGAGACTTGATTATTCATCTCCCGTTTCTTTAGTATTTTTCCTAAGGCTTGTATTATACTTGCCAAATTATGATGTCATGGTCAGTTTTAAAAGTTGTTTTGTATGTATGTATGTATGTATGTATGTATGCATGCATGCATGCATGTATGTATGTATGTATGTATATTTGCATGTGAAAACATGGTGTGAATATATAAGTCAAGGGAGTTAGTTCTCTCTACCATGTGAATCCCAGGGATAGAACTCAGATTGTCAGGCTCAGGGGCAAGCACCCTTATCTGCTGAGCCATCTTGCTAGGTTTTACAGTTAAGTTTTATGCTCACATTCTCTACCACACTTGCAGTTTCTATATAGTTTGGGTATAGAACAGCTTTAATACAGCAACTGTCCTGTACTGATAGTCCCTTGTACTAGACCCACATGATAGTTTTAATTTTTAAGTGAACCAATAATGTAGATATATTTCAGGAAGATCACGCGGCCATCACATTTAGAGCATCATCACAGACCACACTTGAGTCTTAAAATGCTAGTTCCAGAAAGTTATCTTGGACAAAGCTTTCATGGTCATAAGCCAGAGTAGCTACATACAATCCTGCCTAGATGCAAAATTCATGTCCTCATCCACTGTCTGACACCCACATTCTTCCAACAAAGCAAGTCAGAGGAAACTAGCTCATTTATCATCGGGTCAATTGATTGCAACTATTCAGCACCAAAAGTCACTCCTTACTGGTTAAATACTGTCTTTCAAATGGAGCATCTGAGGAATGAGCATGGTCACGTCGTAGGATGCTTTATATAGTAGTCAGTGATGACCTAAACAGATAATAGGTCATAAAGCTCAACCCAGAGTAATTGTTCCATGAACTTGGGCACATTCTTATTGTGCTTCTGGACTTTATTGCTTTTGTCAGTTTTCTTATGGTTTGTCAGGAATTGTGAAATTCAGAATAAAGTTATAAGACAGAATGACTCTCCTTTCAGTAGTCAAATCCCCATTCTTTGCATTTTAAGAAGTTTTTTCTTTGTCAATTATGATAATTGAGAGGTTAGTGGTAGATGTGTTGGCCACTTAATGAAAGTCCAGACAGACGAGAAACATTAGCACCTCCCAAAGCTCGATGAATATCTGGAGTTAATAATTAGACATTCTGCAATTTGTTGAAAATATTTTCAAGCAATTAGAAACATCCGATGAAAATATATAAATTCTGTTTGTGATACACATTTCATAAGATACAGACATATTCTCATAAATTATCTCATTTTATAATTCACTTTAATTGTTAAAATGACATAAAATTGTTTAACAATTGAACAATTGTAAAGTTGTTCAATGAGACTAACTTTCTGAAAGATTTTAGGCAGAAATCTGAAGTGCTAATCTTATTGTAACATTTTTTATTAATAATAGATATTCTCACATTTACCTAAAATTCTTCTGAAACAAATAGTTGTAAGTTAGTTTCTAAATTACTATTTAACTGAAGCTAGTGATATCAGAAGCCTTTGTCCATTCTAGACATATTTGGAAACAGACAACCTGAAGAATTTCATACGCACTCAGTCTGTGATCTAAAAATATCCATCTTGTTGTCCTCAAATGGGTGAACTGCTGAGGTTCCAGTATATGGTTTCTCGGTAGAGCAATGGGGTAGACATGATATTTGGTATTTTTACTTAGAATCAAAAGTTCTTTGTTTTTCTGGGTAGGTATTTTTTCTTTTCTTTCTGCTTACCAAAATATGTAAATTATTAATAAATTGTCTTTTATATTTTCTTACAATATGTATGTATATATGCATATTGAAATATATTCATAAATGTTCATGTGCTACATTCATAAATGTTTACATAATATGTATACACATACACTCATATATATCAAAATATTCTTTCATTTTGTCTATCAGCTCTTCTTTCCCAAGTAACCCCATCAGAAAACACAGGATGACAATGCTCTAAAGATCATATTATAACATCTGCAAAGCAGGAGCCAGATGCAGATGTTAACAAAGAGAAAGGAAGACAGAGAGACATGAAAGTGTTAAAAGATTTTCCTTTCAGTCTAACCCAGTCACCAAAGAACATCATGTCCCTCTCATTTTCTTTCCGAGAGCACTTCCTACCAATGTCACTAAAATTCATGGTACATGTCACCGGAAGCTTGTGAATTTTCAAAGATACTCGTTGACAAAATTATTTGAAAAGCCTATTTTGTCATATAAAACCAAAACAGTTACAGATAGCATTTTAAAACATTACTTATTTTCATTCCTCTCTTCTTTGTTACAAAGCTTGCCTCATAAGCCGACTGGAAATTCCTGGCAATTGCAATGGCTTGTTTTGTATCCTTAACCCATCAATTTGGCTTTATTGGATAATGTTATACTCAGGTAACACTATACAAATCTGGCAGAAGAAACTTAGTTCAAAGACATGGGACTAAAGTTATAAACAAAAGGCCCAGTTCTCCTGACTGCACACCTGCAGCTCAGCTTGATGTCTGTGGGAATCTTAACTATCAGGAGAGGGTGAAGTTTGCTGTAAAACACAGCTCCAGAGGAAGTTTCCCACAGAGCCTCAATGTTGAAATCAGTCTGAAACAGTGTTGCTAAGGCAGGTGTTGGAACACCCAAGACAATTTCCAAAATTGCAAAATTCTTCAAGGAATTTTCAAAATATACCTAGCTACTTATCAAAACAAAATTTTGCATAACATTAAATGAATGTTGCTATGATTTGGAGGAGAGAAACAGAGAGTGTAAATTTAAGTAATGAGACACTATTGTGTTTTTGAATGAGTGAAGGAAAGGAAGAAGGCATTTCCTGAAACTATCCATCCAACTAACCAACCAACCAACCAACCAACCAACCAACCAACCAACCAACCAGCCAACCAGCAAAACAGACAACCAACCTACCAAAACCCAGAGCTAAAGAACAGCTGGATTTAGTGGATGTCAACCAGTAAACAGTTTAAAGAATAGCACCATTTTGTAGCTTCACCATCTGAAGGAAGAAAATGGCTTAATTTGCTTTAGCCGACGACATGGCAGAGATTCAGAAGCAGTATGTAGCTTAAGTATGCCTAGGAAGTTGAGACAAAAACTGTAGAAAATGACTGCAATGCTACTTTAAGGGCCGTAGAGCAGTAGTTCTCAACCTTTCTAATGTTGTGACCCTTTAACACAGTTACTCATGATATGGTGACTCCCCACAACCATAAAGTTCTTCATAACTGTAATTTTGCTACTGTTATGAATCATAAATATTTTTTGGAGATAAACGTTTGCCAAAGGGATTACAATCCATAGGTTGAGAATCACCAGTGTAGATGGTCAAACAGGGAAAGCCCTGTGGCTTTTGAGGTGCTGTCTAGTTAAACTGGAGACCCACAGTTTCACAAAGTCTAGTTTAGGAAGAGTTTCTTAGTTGGGGGACAAGCGAGTGAAATTAACACACTTGACAGGGTGCAGTTAACTTTGGACAGGCTGTAACATGTGGTGTCATATTTAGCTGTTTCATAATGTCAAGGATGAGCCAGGAATTCGAGGTGAACTCTGATCTTGGTTAACCCTGGTTATTAGCTTACATCCTTTCCACTTCTGAGCATGGACGTATTGTTTATAAAACAAGATTGAATTATCTGTTCCCCAATACTGCTGCCTAATTATCAAAAGGATGTTAACAGTGTTGGGAAAACCAGGATATCAACAGAAGGGGTGTGGAAGAAGAAAAAGGGACTTGTACAGTGCTGAGAATAAAACTCACACTTATCCTAATTTCTGCCTCCACATCTGTGTGATTTGGCTGTTACTCTGTGGGCCACACTGACCCCATTCTATTGCTAAAGCATTCTATGGTCTTTCCTCTCTCATGGTCTTTGCCCTGAATATTTCCTGTCTGAAATTCTCTTCTCTTGGCTCTTTTCATCCATGAAGTTGGCTTCTCATCAGATAAGCATTCCAAGGTCTCAGAGAGGCCTTTGTAGATTGTGCTATCATAGGTTTAGCTAGCTCATGTCTACTTTCTCCAGTAGATATGTCTGTTTTTTTTTTTTTTTTTCTTTTTACGAGGCCTGGTGTCCTTTATTCAGCACTATGCAAACCAGTGCCACACTATTGAAGCCATGGGATTAGCATTTGTCTCAGCCATCATGGTGAGCCCGTACTTTTATGTAGGACCTAAAATTCAACCACACCATCTTACAGGCAATTCTAAGTCCCAATTTTGTTAAAATCTACATTGACAATCCACACAGCTAACCTGTAACTTGATGTTTCACACAGAGTTTCTTTGTAGTTGTAAGATTTGCTCCTTGGAATACTTGCCCCCTGAGGGCAGTGCATGTTTCCTGACTGCTTCTGCACTGTATTCTCTAAGCAAGTTCTGTAAGAACTCAGCCTGTGTCATCCACAAAGGAATGCTAAGCATTTACGTTTTACTCTCCAAACTTCTTGTGAACCTTGAAGCTACCAAATATACACTTACCCCTATTTGATGGATTAATGTGCTGACACTCAGGTAATTAATTCGGCCCAGATCATAAAACTGAAGTGGAAATTGACCCTAGCTCTTTTTCTAAAAAATAAATAAATAAATAAATAAATAAATAAATAAATAAAATCCCTCTTTCTATTATACAAAACGCCCAGGAGAGGTGAAGAGTAAATTAATGTGAATTCTTTTTGCTATGATACTGAATCTAAGGTCATTGGTTAAAGTATTTTCACATGCTCTCCCTGAGAAACAAAAATAAAACAGCAAGCCAAACAAACACCAGCAACTAGTAAAACACCATGCAAAAGACTCTTCGAACTTTGTTTTCCAATAGCCTTGCAGAACCATCTCTATCTAGCCTGCCAAGAGAGCTCAAACATTTCTCAATCTTCGGTGATTGCAACACGGATTTTGCTTGGAACTCTTTACACTTGGCAGCAGAGGTATAGCTTGAGCACTCAAGAACAAAGCTGCATGATTGTGTGGCTTTGCTTTACTTAGCTAAAGACAATCAGGTACAAAGGTGCATCCTCTCTTAACCCTTTCTGGACACCAAGAAGCGCTTTAAAAATGGAAAGGAATTCCTGCAGTAGTGTCTTTGTTATTTATGACTTAAGAGTTATAGAGAGGTGTGCCTGTGTGTATATACACTTGTATTTGTGTGATTGTATATATATTTGACCACATCTCTGCTACCATCCCTGTCCTTCACTCTAGTTGCCCTCAGTCAGAATCTTGGGCAATTTCCTGGAGGACTTTAGCTTCAGAGGAAAGAGACAAGAGCATGAGAAAAAGAAAGAAGTAAAGCTTTTGGAAGAGCAAGCAGTGCTCTCAGCCCTCGAGACATCTCTCTATCCTCTACAAGAGAAGAGAGAGAACAGACAAGAAAGTCAAGGTTTCTGCCCTGGCTTCCTGGATGACATGCCGACCTCTGCTGGAAGTCAGTGCCCTGACCTCCTCTTTGGGTTGATTTTCCTATGCTGGCTGCTCTTCTATCTCAGTCAAATCTTGCTCTCAGTTTCTATTTGTATGATGCTACTTCTCTTTTGTTTTGTAGCCCTGAGGACTGGCACAGAAATCTCTGTGCTTGTGTAGATTCCTCCTTGGATTAGGGACAGGTGATTTTAAAAATTGTCATATGTCGTTAGACTTCTTTGAAAGGAGTTAACCAAAATCTGTCATTTCCCTAACCTGAGTTTATGTAGACAACTCACATATTAAGGAAAAAAAAAAACCCTCACATTTCTAATTCATTTACTTTTATCTAATTCTCACTCATTTACATTTTATCTCATCAAAACACTAATTATTATCTGAGACTCTTCAGTTTCCTAAATAAGAATTGCCAATTTCCCATGTCCAAGATACACTTCATATTTTCTCTAGGATTAAACTCTTGCCACATTTGAAGGCACATAGTAAATCTGTGTCCAAACACTTTCAACATTTTCTTCAACTGGGACAAACGTCTTCCTGTTCCAATAATGAATTTATATTGATTCAATCTGCATTCGTTCCATTTTGTGCAATCCTTAGCAAACTAATTCTCATTCCAATTTTCGTTTCACAACTCCGGTCCTCTTACTACTCCTTACAAAGGCCCAGAAAATACCCTATAGGAATCATTCTGTTGACACAGTATGAGAGAAATACTTTGAGTCAGATTGATGCTATTTTCCCTTTGGGAGAGAAGTGTACTAGACTGTAGGATGCGGTGAGTCAGCGTCAGCCTACTCGGTATCTAGGGCTCTGTGTAAAAAGTTGATCCATCTTTTCAGTGTCCTTTGACACATAGTGGGCTCTCCACGAGGAGGAATTACTGGCCACAATTCATCTCAATACACTCTATTTTCAAAATTTCTGGTAAGTAGGATGGTTCTATTACAGGTCTGATCATGGCACACACACACACACACACACACACACACACACACACACACAAAAAAACCACAAAAAACTTTGAAGTTTTACAGGGGCCTATGCCAGAGGCTTCGGGTGTCACAGATCTCATTTTATTTCAGATCTGGGAGTCTGCCTTCCTCAATTAACCACATACATACAGCACCTTCATTGTGTATACCCCAGATCAGCAGCCTCTCCTTCTAGGCTTCCAGACATGTGTCATTTCCACCGAATATTTAGTAGCACATAACCGCCTGAAGTGGGAAGACCGGAATGTTAGGCATGTCTCACCGAGGAGTAGAATTCTTATTTTGTAAGAAGTGACTCAACTGTTCATGGAAACGTCTACGTCCCAGTCCTATTCTTAAAAATAAATAAATATCAGGAGTTCCCCGTGCGAGAGGCACACTCGGACTCAGGTTATTCATTTCCATGAAGTCACTCACAGCAGGCCTGTCTGGAAAAACACTTTCATCTCCAGCAAAAAGAAGGGGGAAGGGAACAAACTATTGAGAAGCCTTAAAAGACCAGGACTTTAAAATGCAGGGTGAATCTGGAAAAGCAACCTTTCAGTCAGGTGAATTTGGACCAAACCCAGATCAATTTCTAACTTCAGCTGAACGTGTATTGTGTGAAAACCATAGAAGTACAGACATCTGTGCAGAGGCGACATCTCTATAGCCAGTTTAAAGAGCAGCCCCAAACCAGGCTTACCATAATCCCAGCGTTTTAACACGGCAGTAGAACACTTTGGTTCCATAGTGTTCTGCCTAGAAAGCAGCTCCCAGCTCTAGACTTTGCCGTGGCAAGGGGCTGGCTCCATAAGACTCAAAACTTTCAAGACCAAAAGTTTCTGCTCCTTGGCTGGGTCACAAGGTTCTTGGATGGAGTTCATCTGAGGAATCTTTCCACTCTCTTGTGTGAAGCTTCTTCTGCAGGCTCCTGTTGGTAACTGTGACTATGCTGTGAGATTGCTTTATTCTTGATTCTTATTCACATCTCCATTCTTAGCAATGTATAACTACCCAGAGACCTGAACAGTGGGCTAACGTCCATGTCCCATTGTACTATGTGCATGGGTTAGACTTGTAGATTTCATGAGCTTCCAATAAGTCCACTGTATTTATTTAAGCTAACCATAAATTTTGTCATACTGTTACACATACCATGCTTTTTTTGTGGCTGGAGCTTGGCCAATAATAAATACATTAATTAAGTTAAATAAAAATAAATAAATAAATAAATAAATAAATAAATAAATATTGCAATTGTTTTCACCAAAATTATCAAAGGGTGTTTTTGGTTTTTTTTGTTTTTGTTTTTTTATTGCTGTTTGTTAAACCAAATGGGCAATATTTGGTCCTTGTCTTATTCATATGGTTTTTCTCTAGCTTTTAAAATTGCAAAGAATGCTTTCAAGCACTATGGTGTTTTAGTTCTTTGAAATAACACATTCCTTTAATTTGTGGTGTTCAGATTCCATTTTCTTGGAGGATATATATATATATATATATATTTTTTTTTTTTTTTTTGAGCTCCAGAAGAAACCTGGAAGTCATCCAACTTTTTTCTCTTATAGACCATAGTTAACCTTGTTGTTTGTCTATCCCCGTCCCCATTAAAATTTATATCTAGAATGTTAGCAACATTGGTCTAGCCTCTGATCTCTCTGGATTGCAATGTTTGTTGGCTGACTGGTCTTGTGCTCATCATCACTGCTTGTGCCTCTGGGTTGGTCCTTACACAGTGTCCACTGGAGATGCAAATCTGATCATGTGCTATTTCTATTCAGAACTCTCCTCTGGCCTCTCATCTCATGCAGAATCAAAGCCTATGCCCTTGATCTGTGAGGGAGGCAGACAAAGAAGTAGGTGATATATATATTATTAAAATGTCATCATGAAACCTATAAGTATACATGCTAACTAAAATAATTACAAAGCTGGGAGTGGAAGAACAGGAAGTGGATGGTCCATGAGGCCTCGGATAGTTTGTATTCTTGATTCTTGCTACGTGACTGTTTTATTTTATTCAGCACACATGCCTTCAAATATATAGCATTTCCCACTTCTTTCTAATCTCTACTCAAGATACTGATGTCAGCTTCTCAGTGAAGCTCTTTTTGCTTATTCTTTCTAAACGTCTGCACATCATCCATTCTTCTGAGGGCATCCAATTATTAAACATATGAAATTCTGTACTCATTTGGATATCTTCCGATACACTATGGGCTCTAAAATACCAGAAATTCATGGTCTCATTTATTGTTATTGTGGTCAACTTCACAGACTGATTACTACTTGACAAAGAACAGAAGTTCAACAGGCACCTGCTGGCTCAATGCTGCTGTTGCCATGGCTTCTCCTAGTCTCTTCTTCGTGCATTGGGTATTTATCACCTGTCTAAAGTCATTATCTATGGATAGCACCTGAGAGCTAAACTCTCCGTGGAGCTCCAAATGTGTGTTTAACAGCTTAAACAGTTGAACAGTTTAGTCACTGGTTTTTTCATGAGCCAGGACTCTTTCAAATAAATGACTTAAACCTACTGAACTTCAACAACTGAGAACTCAGTTATAGGGCTGGTTTCCAGTGGGGCTGAAATTATGCTTCAAACCTCATGTCACCAAAATATACTTCTTGCTCTCCCCAAAAAGCTCTGTTTATCTCTTGCCTGTATTCTTGGGACTTCTTAGTAGGAGGCAATCAGGGCTGGCCTAAATGGAATTCAAAGGAAGGAGCTTCTTTTAAAGCATCACCCACAAATGAGCTGTTTTTGAAAGCATCGCTGGACTAGGTAAGGATGAGAGAATCTTAACTTTCCCATTACTATTGTCAACATAGACACACTGACATAGGCTCTACATTTGAGAATAGTGTGGTTACATCATAGGAACCAAGTGTAGTGTCTTGTATGGGGTGAGGTCCGTGATGGCTAGTTTTTTTGTCAGCTTGACACAGGCTAGGATCATCTGGGAAGAGGGAACTTCAAATGACAGAATACCTCCATCTAACTGGGATGTGAGGCACTTTATGGCAGATTATGATTGAGTTGCCTAAGTCAAATAAACTCGTTCTTCACCAAGATGATTTTGGTCGTGGTGTTTTATCATACTAATAGGAAGAAAGCTAGGACAGGTTCCTGAAATGAAAGTTGAAGATGGTTTTCAAAGGAAAAAAAAGAGGAAAGACATTCCCTGTCTTGACAGCATTATTTTTCATTTGCTCAGTCACTGAGCATTCTCATGTCGCCCCTCCTTTACCTAATATATACAATAATCACCTCATTATAGAGACAATAATCCTTTAATGTACTTTTGGATCTGTCAATACTACTTCTTCTGTATTCCTTAAAATTTAATCAAGACATCACCATTTTGTATGTAGATTATTGAAACCACCTTGAAATCTATCTACTTCTCCAGAATCTCCATTTCCATGTATTCTGTCCCCACTCAAATGAGAGTTTTCACAAAATACCTTACCTTTGTCTGTTATCGCTCTGTGTCTGTGTTTGTGTGTCTCTATCTTGCTCCTTCCCTCCTTTCCCCCTTCCCTCCCTCCCTCCTTTCCTCTGTCCCTCCTTCCTGTTTTCCCTCTCTCCCTTTCTACCTGTCATAGCTAGGAGATACACTGATGCTAATGAACGGAACTACCGCTATTCCCTAAAGGTGCAGCAGGTGAGCTTTCCCATTTCTGCTGCTTTGCTCACACAAATCCTTTTGGCAGGAAACTTCTTCCCTTGTTTTTCTATGTAGTAGATTCATCTGACCTTAACTAATCAGCACATGGTTTTGTGCAGCATTTTCCCTTGATTCTTACAGTGTTGTGTCAGATACCCAACACAGGCTTTCCCTAGCGAGAACCATCTAGCTATAAGTGTATATCTGTGTATATCTCTGTTTCACTATCTACCTATCTCCAAGGAGACCTGTTGTATCTCTGGCCTCTTGAGCAGTGTTTGTGTACAATAGGCACAAAGTAAGTGATTATCAATAAATAAATGCAGCATCTGATTTTATAATGCATCATCATTACTAAGCAAGCATACCATAAAGAAGGTAAATAAAAGTGCAACACCAGAAACTGCCCACCTGGGAATAGTGGGCTCAGAACCAAGGATGGGAGAGCCATCTTGGAGCTCATCTCCCTGAAGCTTTGTGCATTTCACTTGTGGGAAAGAATCCTGCCTTATCACCAAGTAGATTTCACTTGCTACTTCTTTTTGAAAATGGTGAGTGAGTGTGTGTGTGTGTGTGTGTGTGTGTGTGTGTGTGTCAATGTGTGTCTGTGAGTGTGTGAACAT
The DNA here is from genome assembly GCA_030674055.1 of Rhabdomys pumilio. Classification (NCBI taxonomy): domain Eukaryota; kingdom Metazoa; phylum Chordata; class Mammalia; order Rodentia; family Muridae; genus Rhabdomys; species Rhabdomys pumilio. The sequence goes on from JANHMN010000015.1 coordinate 27,356,805, forward strand.
GTGTGTGCATGTATGTGTGAGTATGTGTGTACATCTATGTGTGTGTGCGTGTGAATGCATGTGAGTGTAAGTGTGAGTGTGTGCACATGTGTGTGCATGTGTGTTTGAATCTCTATGTGTGAGTGTGTATGCATGTGTGAGCGTGTATGTTTGAATGTGTATGTGTGAGTGTGTATATGTGTGATATGTGTGCATGCATGTGTATGCATGTATGCATATGTACATGTGAGTGTACATGTGTGTGCATGTATTTAGAAATGTGTAGGTGTATGTGTGTGCATTATGTATGTGTGCATTTATGTGTTATGCATGTGTGTATGTGTGTGCCTGTATGAATATGTTTTATGTGTGTATGCATGATATGTGTGTGTATGCATGTATGAATGTTTTATATGTGCGCATGTATGTTTGAGTGTGTGTATGCATGTGTGTGTATATGTGTGTATGCATGCATGTATGTGTGAGTGTGTGTGTGTTTGATAATGGAAAGTAGGATACTAGGTGTCTTAAAAAAATGTGATCAAGTGAGGACAAATAACTTTGCTAGAGAGTACTTTTATAGCTCCAGAAAAGTCTAAGTCAAAGGTTCAGAATTATGCTTTCTTCAATACCTGCTAATAAAAATTAAATATTTGTTGTAAGAACTTCTATCATTATGAATCATTTGTTCTTTGTGGCTGTTTCCATACACAAGCCTTGCTTGTGGGTTGGTGGTCAGTTTACCACATCTCAAGAAAACATGCAAACACATTCCTCCGTGCTGATGAGGAGGACCACACATCTTCAGATACCAAAGGGAGGAAACCTCCTCTTGGTGTTTGTGTTTGTCGCTCATAAAAAGCTGGCACCTACTCACTGACATCCGGATCAGTATAATGACATTGTTCATGGTTCATTGACTTTCTTTGTGTTTTGACTGTGTGCTCGAGTATGTCTTCATCATTTGAAGGAGAAAAAAAAATATGCCATTGACAGAAGAAAGTTAGCTGAGATAAACAAGATGTTTATCCTACAGGAACCAGCCATACTTAATCATTTTAATATCCTATTTAACACAAAAACTTTTGCTTCAATAGCAAAGGGCCCCTGTGATGAGCTATTGAGAAACCAGGGAAACAAACATTCCAGGAATGTATATATTTATATACTATGATGTGTCCTTTGGAATATTCCTAATGAGGCACGGTTGTCAGGATATATCTAGCACCAACCCAGGCACCCATCATGGGTGGGCCCAGGTCAAGAAACAGGAAAGCACACCCTCTGAAAACCACAAGGACAGCTGTGGCCCAAGCCCAAATGACAGCTATTAAGTGGAGGGCAGAGAGAGGTGACTGAATTATTAATCTCCACAGGCCTCATCTCCTCAGATAATGGCCACATTCACCAATGTCGTATTGAATACAGTCATGTATTGTGGGAGTTCCCAGCCTCATGAAAGGCCTCTTCATCTTTCAGTCTTCCCTGAGGTAGAATATTCCAGTCTTTCTGAGAATTCCTCCCAGTACATTGTTCCTTATCTTATTGTAGGACATGGCAGACAAGGATGTCCTTTCTGGGACGTGCACAGTCTCATCTCCTCAGTTAACCCAATTGTCCTGGTTGGGCAATTTCTCAATTGTTTGTGTGTTTCTTCTTAGTACAGAAAAACACACAAGTATGTGAATCAGCCTAAAGAAAAATATGTTGCAGGATTTAGCCAACACACAAAAGTATTATGCAAAGTTCAACCCACCAGGAGGATTTTCATGTCTTACTCTCAAGGAACACATTGACTTGTAGATTGAGGCAGAAAAATGAAATCCTAAAGCTCACTGTGTCTTGTTTGGAAAGTTACTTCCATAAACTCACCAAACCTTTGAAAATCTCTTTTAAAAGGTTTTAGGTTAACTAAAATAAAAAGGATTTTAAAACTGACCTAGTTAAATCACAAATGAGAGAACACACAGCTTTGAACATTTGCAGTCATAAACAAAGCATACCTATGTTTAGAAAATGTTAGGAATGATTCATAAATGTGTGGTGCTTTGTTTTATGAAAGCAGCATGCATTCTAGATTTCTATTGTCTCTCAAAACTTAATCTAAGTACAGCACTATAGTAAAATAAAATAAAATTAAAATAGAGAAAGTGTGAAGAAAAGACGAACTGTGGGGACACAGAAAGTGCCACCTTCTGCATGAGCAGGTATATATAGAAACACGAGAGCTATAGGCTTTTATGTTTAAACTAGCCCCGTGTAATTTGTCTCTGATTGGAAAAGAAATGCATGGTCAGGGGTTTTGTAGCTTTTCATGGGCTTGTATTGGAGTAGGGGACGCAACCTTCTGACATAGGTTGGCAAAGGTCAGGTTGAGTCCATCTGAAATTTCTCATTTTTTTTTGAAACTAGAAGTTCCATAATCATCACCACCATCATCATACACGACGAACATTAAATAGTAATTTATGCACTCTGTGCCTTGCACACTAGTCCAACGCCAAGGAAACAAAGTGCTTGCAGCATTTTATGGAGTAAATAACTCATCAGAGTATTAGATCACGAAGGAGGAAAAGCAGGAGAAAAATTTAGTGGACATCAGCAGCAAAGTATCAGAGAATAATGATATTCCACTTGTTAATGTCTGAAAAGGGTTTAAACTGTATTACTTCATTCCTGCCCCAAGACACAACACTTAAAGGCGGATGATTGTCTACAGCCTTGACATCTTCCAACTGAAGAAGAGTGAGCTCTGCCTTTACTGTGCGTCACGGACCATTTTGCCTTACCCTGAACATTCTTCAACAACGCCGGTCAGCATTCACTTGTTTTCTTCAATAATAGGGAAAGAGTGGGATACTGCAGGTGAATGGGGCCAAATTCCTAGGATTTGCCACAGACAAGCGTCTTCCTTCCTGTATTTGTCTAAGCCTGTACTTCCTGGAGAACTGGCTCAGCAATGTGTGGAAGCAGGGCTGATGTCTGGAATCATATACAGGGTGAAGCTCCACGCCCCTTCCTCTAATCCAGTGGTTCCCAACCTTCCCAATGCTGTGACCCTTTAATACAGTTCCTCGTGTTGTGGTGACCCCCAACCATAAGATTATGTTTGTTGCTACTTTATAAGTGTAATTTTGTCACTGTTATGAATTGTAATGTAAATATCTGTGTTTTCAGATGGTCTTAGGTGACTTCATGAAAGGCTCAGCAACCCTTGGTAGGTTGAGAGACGCTGCTCTAATCTCTGCCCAGGACTATTTTAATCAGCTAGTCTTTGAATATCGAGAAAGAAATGATTAGTGTAGAAAATGTAAGATCAGAGTTAGCAATGGTAAGAAATTGGGACGTTAGATACACTGGTATATGTGGGGTTAAGCAAAGGCTGTTTAATTGATTCACAGCTATCAATGGGAGGGTGGGGACACCCATTTATTCCAGTTTCCATCTTTCTTAGGATAATGCCTCATGGAATCCTTTAGAAGCATGGGATAAGTAACACCCTGCTTTCATCTGTGTAAGTCATTCATGATAAAGCAGGCTCTTTGTAGCCAACAGTCGATCCTAAAACTCAGTAAAAGAATCAAGCTGGTAAAGAGGAATCTCACTGTGCAAACTATTTTTTACCTGTTTAGTCTCGATGACTGGCCATTTATCGAGATGTGTATGCATCAGCAGAATATACATATTATAGAATAAAGAAGAAAAACCCACTGGAAACCATCAGGGACAAAAGTAGCCAAGGAGCTGCACAGAGGTTTCACACACTTGCACTTCTTCCTTTCTTCCTTCCTTTCTTTTTTTCTTTCTTTCTTTGTTTTTTTTTTCAGACAAGGTTTCTCTGTATAGCCCTGGCTGTCCTGGAACTCAGAAATCCTCCTGCCTCTGCCTCCCAAGTGCTGGGATTGAAGACGTGCACCACCACTGCCCGGCTCACTTGCTAGTGTTTGGTTTTTTTAAACTTTAATCTTTGTTGGGAGTAAGTTAGGACTATAGAATACATCACAGATTTCTAGGGCTTGACCAAAAACATCTACTAATTTACACCTACAGTTTCAAGTCTGAGACAGCATGTTGTTTTTATTTGATATTTTTGTGCCTTGCACACAATCTTGAAATATAAGATGTCTATTTTGTCACATAACTGAATGACTTGGAATTACATGTGAGGACATAATGAGTAATCACACTTCTGCATAGCATTGAAAGATGCACATTGTTTAAAAATAGTCTTCCAAAAATGTATAATATGAACAGTTATATGGGCATTATGAAAGTTGTCAGCCATGAGAGTCTTCTTCATTGAAAGGAGATTTATGTGGTAAGCATTTTTGCAAAGCACTAAGTCTTCCTAGATGACCAACTTTAAAAAGGAAGTATGTAAAAATAATAACAACATATTATTAAGTGAATTTATTAATATTTCTATGAATTCCTAACCATATGAAATGAAATTACATACTCCCAGAGGTCTGCTCTTGTCTGTCCCTTGGTTCATGTTTTCTATGCAACACACACTTGCGTGTCATAACGAGTCCTGGAAAGCTCTCTGTGAAGTTTGCTTCTTACCCTTCTTGAGGACTCACTTCAGTCTGCTTAGGCTCGGCACACCAGAGTGGCAAACTCAACTGGGTCACTCCAAAAGACAAATTCTGAGTTGGGAGAAAGCAAAATTGCCTGACACTGTGACCCTTTTGTATGCATGAAGTGATGTAATTTGACCAGAAGATGGCAGCATTTAGAAAGAAAAAAAATAAACAAGCAACCAGAAGGCAGGTCCTGGGATTAAGTTATTGGGGCGGGAAGGAATTAAATGTGTTTGAATTTCTACAAAAACACAAACGAAGGGAAGCAACATTATTGTGAACTGTAAAATACTTGATTACACAAAACATAATTTGAACAAGAAATCCGAAGTTTCTTTGGTAAAAAGAAGATGCATATACAACTTACAAATATTATTTTACAGATTTATGGACATTTAAAAGCTATGTATTAAACCTATTCTAAGACAAGCCATCTGACTGTATGAGTTTGTTTTATTTTCAACAATACTGAAGGTCTCTCACCATCCTGAGACAGTAACAGAACATTCTTTTATGCATCTGAGTTTTGTAACTTTGGTTTAATTTTAAAAATACACAGGGCAGCCAATAGCTCTAGTCTTTACAATATTTCTTCCAGTCATAGAGTGGATGAGATTACACATAGCTCACTATAATTTTTTTTCCTTCGTGAAACTGAGAAACAAACTCGGAAAATAATGAAGAAAATCACAGGCACTGAGGGGAACAGTAACAAAAAAATTGAAATAGTTTTAAGTTGTGTGCTTCTTGGTTTTAAAATATATGCAGTCAAGATTTTCTGGCTCCAAGACACTATTTTTTCATTTGTTATTTGTCTGTCTGTCTGTCTGTCTGTCTGTCTGTCTGTCTATCTGTCTGTCTATTCATTCACTTTACATCCCAATCACAGCACTTCCTTTCTGCCAGTCCCTTCCTCACAAACCCCTCCTTCCATCCCTCCTCTCCTTCACCTCTGAGAAGCAAGGAGGTCCCTCTAGTGGAACCAATCTACCCTGTCACCTCAAGTCACTGCAAGACTAAGCACATCTCAAAACAGTATTTTAATGACAAATACTTATAGGTATTCCTCAAGAAAACATTATGGTCAATATTCTATTATTTCAATAAGTTTAAGAGAAACGTTCTTTTCTCCTGAGTTTGAACGTGCACAGTATCCATGGGGCCGTTCCTGCTGCCCATACTGCTGACTAGACTCTGTCATCTTTATCCATCTAAGCCAGCCTGACCTAATTCTCTCCTCTGCTGCTGATTTGGCCATTAGAGAGTCAGTAAGATACTTAGCATCTAGGGATTTCTCTGAAGCTTCCAGGTCTGCCCCCAGACAGAACTTGTCATGAGATAGCCTCATCTTTGTGCATGAGACCATCTGACCAGGATGAAAGAAGCATCTTGAGCTTTCCTTAGAACTGACAGAAATCAGACCCGACGACAGATAGACAGACAAGCTGCGCGTGCCAATGCACACTTTTAAGCCCAGCTTTTGGGAAGGTAAAACATGAGACTTTGTATGTTGGAGAGCAGCCTGGGGGTACATTCTGGGCTGTGGTGCAGCTCGGTGGTGCAAGGCTTGCTTAGCATTTGTAAGGCCTTGAGTTTGATTCCTAGTATTGCCCTTTCTGTCAGTCTAGTCAAACAGATGAACAATTGGAGTTATTATTCCTGGAGTAATACTATGATCTGCTTTAAACCAGCTGTCATATGCTGTTTTATTGTATCCACATTTGGTATGTGAAACAGTGTCAAGTGTAAGTCACTGTACAAACGGTGTTGAAATATTTTGACATGTCACCTGATAAGTTTGTGCTCTGACACTATTTTTAAAGAAACTTCTTTCCTACTTTTCTGCCTCTTCTGCAATTATAAATCATTATACATTGTCAGGATGCCTGCATTTATTTTTATTCTGGTTGTACAGAGTTTTAGGAGTTCCAAAAAGACAGCACCATGACCTTGAGGTTTTAATACCCCTCCCAAGTGCCATATACCATTGATGGTAGCATTGAGGCAATGTGTCCCTGGCGTTCATATCACAGTTCAGGACAGATCTTTGCAAAATTAAAATAGTGCCCAAGCCTGAAGATGACAGGGTTAATATGGAAGTGAATTATAATGTGGATTAAATCGTAGAACTTGAAAAGGTAGGTGGAGGGCATGAACCCCCTTCAAGGATATAATAGAGTCAAGAATCAGCATTAGGGTATAGCCCAGGGGCAGAGTACTTGGCTACTAGGCAGGTGGGCTTATGTTCAGTCTCTAGTGTAAACAAAACAGTTTATTTACAGGAAATTTACAGAGGAAATTCAATTTTTAGAGTCAGTGAGTGAAGCCTGATAGCACACAGCTACATTTTTTGGGGGTGCTGGAAGGGTAGCTCAATGGTGGGAAACTCAAGGCTAGTGCTCATTTCTCAGTGTAGAAAAGAAAAAGAGTAATTCAGAGGATCTGGGAAAGAATAGCTTTCAAGTGAGAGTTAAAATATCAAATCAAATCAACTCTTGCCCTAATAGAATGTGTTTGTAGGGTGCCAGTCCTCAGTCCAAGGCTGATGGGAGGAACTTAAGAGGAAAATGTTAGACAAGGAAAGCCCTGTAAATGGTGAATGCCCCTTGCAGAGGGAGGAACACAGGACCTGGTTTGATTTGGGCCATGGGTGGTAACAAGCTAAAGGAAGCAACTCCATTGATCCCAGTTGGAGTCTGGGGTCTGGCCCGAAAACACAATGTTAAACATTTGTCATGGACCGCAGTTGGATCACAGGAGACAGTGATCTATCCACAAAACCTAAACAGAACTATGGCCAGACCTCAGACAGGAGATGCTAAGAGTGTCATATAGTCCTTGTGACTGTACTAGAAGTAAATGGCCTACAAACATGGGGCTACAAAGGCTGCATTAAGAGAACTACAGATGAAGTCACTAATGTTATTCCTAATTGCCCCAGGCATAGTCACTTGGCTTAGTTGCCCTGAACATTTCCTAGAACTGGTTTGCTTAATCAGCAGAAGACAATATGGCTTTCAAAGCTAATGTGTTAAAGCCTCACAGTACCTGATTGGTCTTGCTAAGGTTGCTCACTCTTGTGGGAGGAAAGTGCTAGGTCTGAGGGACATTCAGCTGCCTCATAGATGTACAAGTTCAGCCTTTGTTCTCTGTTAGCTAATTGACATATTTCTGTATGAAGACACAGCTTCGTATGGACAGTTAGACCACTGAAGATTTAACAGTAGTATAGATTCTAAAGCAAGGTATTGCTATGGTATCCCTTGGTTTCATGGTATGATGTCATAGTCACTGCACACATGTTGCAGTGCACATGTGTGTTCAGAAGGCTGCAGCGGTGCTGTGAAATGCAGCACAGCCAAGTGATATAAAAAACATCACTTAGTCATGACACACTTGATTCTAAATTTGCTCTTGATTGATGCTCATTTGAAACCTTTTACTGTTGCCAAATTGTTTATCCCCCTCTACATTGAACCTCTGAGCATGTCTGTGGGGATTATCTTGATTGGATTAATTGAGGTAGGCAGATCCACCCATTGGGGGTGGAGCCATTTCCTAGATGGAATCAGGGAATGTGTTAATGAAGGAGGAGGTGGGAGTGGGAAAGGCATCAGAATATCCATTCCTTTCTCCCTGCTTCTTCATTGAGAAACCAATGCGAGCAGGTGCCCAACTTCAAATCTTGATCTAAAAGAAATTTCTTCTTTAAGTTGCTTTTGTCAGGATATTTTGTCACAGTTAACAGGAAATGTAACTATGATGTTATGTCAATTAAGTCTTTGGTGAGAGTCTTGGGAATCTAAGATTTGAGCAGGGCTGTGAAGAAGATGATACAGGATACTCAGAGTGACAGACAGAAGAAGCAAATTAACTTTCTTTGTGGTCACAGTTAAGGTGGCATTCCTAGAGAAACAATAAGATATAGTGGCTGGGTATCAGATGGAAAAATCTTCCTTTGTAAGTCTTTGTCTTTCATTGCTAGCCTTCCTAGAATCATGCAAACTTAAAATTGGTATGCTGCATTCTGTGTACATTAGTTTCATGCATGTGATTATCATTACTTTTTCTTTTCATTCTTTGTTGTCCATCCTATTCAATGACTATGCTCTTTCAGTTTCCCAGGCCATGCATCTTGGCCACTTTCAAACTCTACCAGTTCTACTTCCGGTCATGTGACCGATCTGCACATTCCTTGTTCCTTGTCCTTGTCCTCTTTGGGCTTTCTTGCTCTATGGCCTGAATTTTTATGCAAATGTCTACCTGTCCTTTCCTTAGCTGTCTATGACAACATTCTCCAGACTTTGGATGAATTCTCCTACAGTGCTTGTAGGATTCAAGTTCTTAAAGATAGAAATTAATTTGTTTTCTTGTTTAAATATCATCCCCACATGATCATTAAAATAGTGCTCTGTTTTTCTCTTCTGTTAGTGTTCTTGTTTGCCCTGAAAACCACTCCGGCTACATTGTCTGTTACAGCCATGTGAACCATATTTTAATAAAAGTAAGTTGCTTATGATGCCCTGTACAACTTGCTTTTGGTGGTTTTTACGTGAGATTCCATGTTTCTTCCCCTGAGAAATCTTGGTGATTGTTCTATCTTCCTCTTGGAAGTTTTAAGTAAAGGTTTTCCTAAATTTGAGAATAACATCCATTTGTTATAGATTACAACCTTTTTTTTTTTAAACCAAATGTTCAGGTAGCTGCCATTTGTGTCAGCTTTTACAGTCCCTTAAGGAGAAAGCCATGGTGTGAGTATTGGTTGATATTTTGAAATTCCTTCCTGAGATTTCATGGCTGAATTCCATGGTGCAGGGGAGTAGTGGCTGCCAATGGCTGCAGCTGCCTGCCCTGTTGAGAAATGTCCTTGATCTGAAGAGACTACCACATTCAAGGTTACATGATTTCCTAGGGGCCATGAAGGACCAAAAATAGACTGGTGCAGGAATGGACAGCAACAGCCCTATGGCTTCAGTGTGTGACAAGCCTGAAGAGACCCCGAAGCCCCAGAGGACCAGACTGACTCTGCTGTTCCCCAAGCCCCAGAACACTGTGTTGACTCCACTGAGGCTGTAGTCTACTGCACACCAGCCAGCTCACAGCAACTCTGCCTCCCTCCTGTCCTTGCATGTCTGTGTCTTAGAACACTAATCAGTAGCCATCTCTAGGCAATTTCTGGTCTTGGGGTTTGACTCCAAAGATTCTGATGAAGTCTTGTCTTTACCTGCTTCTGATTTTTCCTGCAGTGGCTCATGCACAGATTTCATAACTTTATAGCTTTTGGAGAAAAAAAACCAGTTTGCTCTTATAGCAGTAGTAGCACTAGTGTTCAGCTACATCAAAAATTAAAAAGGCATTTGCTTAATTAAAAATAAGGGATGATTTCATAATAGATTGATTAAATAGGCATATACATGGCTAATAATTTGATCTTTTACCTTTTGATTAAGATAATATGTTCAGTTATCTTACAAGTGTGAAAAATTAAATAGTATTAGTAAAAAACCTTTCCTTTGACAAACATGCTATTTTTGTTCTATATGACTGAGAAATATTTAAAATGAAAATAAAATATATAGAGAGCTTCCCACCATAGCAATGTCTAATGATATATTTAATACAGACAGAAAGCTATAAATATGTTACCAGTGGGGCAATTATCACACAGTTTTGATGTATGCTCTAAATATCAAAAACAAAATTAAATACTTGGTTAATATTTGCTTGTGCAATAATTTTAAATCAAGATTCTATTTGTTCTGAGATCTAAATTTTTGTGTGAATGTGATCAAGATACACTCTATACATGGATGAAGTCTTCTAAGACTAAGTAGAAGAAAAGAATTAAGAAATGTCAAGAATTAAGAAATTTGTTAAACTGTGCTTTATTTTAAAACACAAAGTACTAAAAGTATTAAGATTTATATCTAAAACTAGAGGTCAGAAGTGGTGAGTATTCAGAGCATCATTATCATGGGGCAGGGCTAAGTGTGACCACTCTGATGTAGTGGGCTCTCTCATGCTTCGGTTAGGTTATTGCCCCTCCAGGGTTTTTGGCTCAGTGGTCTAGGAAGCCTAGGGATGCATATCGTTTGCTGCCTGTAAAGAGCTTCCATGTTGGAGACTTCCAGAACTCACACAAAAATCCCTCTCTTCTGTTTGTTTAGTCTGAATTTTAAATGAAATTTGTGCTCCGGATGGTTCAAAGGTCAATGCTAACAAAAGATAACAGTACATCCTAGTAGGGTAGAGGGAGGAGAGCCATGCTGTGCTGCCTCAGCGAACACAGTGTGAACAGCCACTGAACCGTTGGTATGACTCTGCACTTCAGAACTTGAGCAAACACTCATTTAGTCAGTTACCTTGGTCGAAATAGACTGGCAGCACACCCACAGGAAGTGTATCCAGCTGTCCATAGGACAGGGATAGTTGGTTTCATGGACAGCAGTGGATCCATTAACCTGGTAGATTTGAGTCGCAGCATCTTGTGCAATGATTTTTAACACAGTGGAAACTCAGAGACACACCCGTAGCAGCAAGGACAGCATCACGGTATTAATTTGAAAACAGAGCACTAGGTAGAGAAAATGGTCAGTAAATATCAAGAGCAGCTCCAATTTTCTCTTCTCCCTCTCCCTTCTTCCCTCTTCTCTCCTCTCTTCCCTTCCTCCTCTTGTCTTGTCTTGTCTTCTCTTCAGCCACACCTCTTTCAATAGACTTTTGAAACGTTTCCCAGGTTGCTTTGGAATTTATAATGTAGTACACCCAGTCTTTTCCTAGCGATTCTCCTACTACACTTTTTCCAGTGTTAGTACCATAGACATGTGCCATTATGCCTGTGAGGGTCTCAGGGCACAGGAAGGATAAATAGCATGCAATTCCCCGCTCTCAGAGTTTTGTTGTATGACTTGAACTGTTCAGATTTATGACCTTTAGGATACTGAAATGCTTGGTAGATATATATTTTTTTCTTATTCACTTAGAAATTGGGTATGTGGTAGACCCTGCCCACAAATAGTCAAGAAGGGCCTCTGTGTAAACTGTGTCTACTTGATATTGAATATCCACATGGAATTGCTGGTTAAACATTCCACTGTCTCCCAGAAGTAAGCACAGAGGTGGCCAAAGACCAAGGGTAGAAATATGTATCAACCTGTTATCATCAGAGTAAAAAAAAAAAATATGGGAAGACACTGTATGTAAAATTAGAAGGTTGGGACAACCAGGCTGGGTAGGCAAGCAGAAAAGTCTGTGAAGATGGCTTAGAGGTCATTATTTCTTCTTCATTATTTCTTGAGTTATGCTCCTGGCTGCTGTGATGTGGCACTTTGGTGGCTTGCCATTCCATAGCACACAGAAATAACTGGAAGCTGTTATTTCTCTTGGATGAAAATATGAACTGGATTCAAGAACTCACACAGACATGCAGGGCACCAGCATTTCTCACAGTTAAAACAACATGCAGGGTACAGTTCATCCAATCACATCTTGGGCTGTAGAAATGACTCTGCAATGCTGCTTACTTGTAAAGGTAAGATGTGTGCTTATTGTTTCTTGACCTAATGAAATCGATGCAGTACACACCGTTCTCCACTTTAGGGTCTTTCTTTTGGTTTAAGGAGCTTTTTCTCTGTCACCTTGTGCCCAGACCAATGTCACCAAAGCAGGAAAGGGAGAAAGGCACCAATGTTAACTCATGAAGTGTTTCAATGTTCAAATTCAAAGTTTGGAATTAAGGACCAGGATGATCAGGTACAAATTCAACTCACTCTTGGCAAACAGAAACTCCTAGATTAAAAGTGAAAAGCTGCCTGTGCAAAGGGGCTGGTGCAGGCAAGAAACACACTCCAGAACAGCTTTTCCTGTGTCACTTGCAGATCCACAGGAAACAGATGTCAAATCCGCATACAGAATGGAAGAATTTTGCGTTGATTTTTGAACATAAAAGCAATGGCTGTGGAGAATGTGCTTCTCAAAGCCCCATATTAGTGAACTACATATTTAATTTTATTTACAAATGCAAAATGTGCGAGTGGAATCCGTGATACTTCTAAACTGTAGAATTCTAAGCAACTCCTCGTAATGATCAATGACTAATGTCATATTTAGGAAAAATTTCTAGCTCTCCATTGGAAGAGTTTCTCTTTCAACAAAGCTGAAAATTTTGCTGTTTTTCTTTCTCATAAACAATATAATTTTCGTGGACATTGGCAAATGTTTCTTTAAAATTCCACATGCTTTACATTATTGCTTCACAATGTCAGGACAGAATCACTACATTAAAAGGCACAAGCATCAAAGACATTTTTATAAGAAGATGATTACCTTTTCTTTTTTTTAACTGAAATTGTAAACTGTACTAATTCAAATTTCTTGATGTTTGAGATGACCAAATAACCTTTCTTTAAAAATACATGTGTTGGGAGATGAAATGACTCAGTGAGCAAAGATTCTTCATTGAGCCTGGGGACCTGAGCTTGATCCTCAGAACCACATGGGAAGAGGGAACTCACTCCTGAAGCTGCTTTTTAATCTTTGCATGTTTACCTGGGCACACACACTCCCATGCACAAGTGAGTTCACACGCACTCGCGCACACACACATGCTATTTTCTTAGTGCACAAAAACTAACAATGTGTGACATGAAGTGGTATTTAAATTTCTGCCAGGTTTTAATGCTATCACAAGTTTTTATTCCTATAAGACTTCAGCAAAAAGAATGCTAGCAGCTGTCATGTGCAGAGATATATCTTCTGCTTTAACTTTAAGGAGTGTATCTATTTAGTTAATGTGTGTGGGTCTATCTGTGTATGTTTACAATGCATGTGCATGTGTATGTGTGTGTGTATGTGTGTGAATGTGGGCATGTGTGCATGCAGAGGGTAGAGGACAACCTTGGGATGGGCCTTCCTCTGCCACCTTTCTTATCTCCTTCCTGTTTATTCAATGGGCTCATTAGGTGGCATGGTCTAGAGATTACAGGGATTCTCTGTCTTCACCTCCCATCTTACTGTGGAGGTGTTGATATTAAAGATATCCAATTTATGTGGGAGATTTTTACATGGGTTCTAGAGATCTAAACTCATATTTTCATACTTGCACGGAGAGCACTTTTACCTCTGGAACTATTGTCTGAACTATCTATCATCTATCTATCTATCTATCTATCTATCTATCTATCTATCTATCATCTATCTATCTTTTTGAGATAGTTTCTATATGCAGCCCTGCAGCTTTGGTTACTCTTGAACTCACTATCCTCCTGTCTCAGTCTACTAAGTGCTGGTCTTACTGGCACATAACACCTTGCCTTTATTAAGACAGTGTCACCTGGGGATCCATCCTGTCTGCAGACACCAAACCTAGATGCTGTTGCTGTTGCCAAGAGGTGCTTGCTGGCAGGAACCTGGTGTGGCTGTTTCTTGGGAGGTTCTGCCAGCAACTGACCAATGCAGATGTGGATGCTTGGAGCTAATCATCAGACCGAGCTCTGGGACCCCAATCAGGGAGCTGGAAGAAGGACTGGAGAAACATAGGGGAATTGCAACCCCGTAAGGGAGAATAATGTCGGCTAGCTGGACTACCCAGTGCTCCCAGGAACTAGACTACCAACCAAGGAGTATCCATGGCTCCAGATACATATCAGCAAAGAATGGCCTTGTCTGACATCAATGGGAGGGAAGGGCCTTGGTCCTGTGAATGTTTGATGCCCCAGTGTAGGGAGATGCTGGAGTGGTGGGGTGGGAGAGAATGGATGGGTAGGTAGAGGTACACCCTCATAAAGGCAAAGGGGAGGGGGGAGAGGGGAGATGTGGGATGGGGGCTTTGTGGAGGGGTAACCAGGAAGTGAGATAATTTTTTTGAGATGTAAATGAATGGAATGATTAATATAAAAGAAAAAGATAATGTTTCTAAATGCCTTAAACTTTAATAGCATTCATTAAGAAATGGGTTGATAAAATGAACCAATAGTTTCAAAAGAAGAAAGCAAGTGTTCTCAAAGTATTTAACAGGTAGAGCTATGGCTCAGAGGATAAGAACACTATTCCAGTAGAGAACCTGAGTTTGGTTTCTAGTAGCCACATGAAATGGTTCACAACTGCCTATGAGTACAGTTTGAGAGGATATGGTACTCTCTGCTTCTGCAGGCACATGTATGGATGTGTATAACACACACACACACACACGCACACGCACACGCACACGCACACGCACACGCACACGCACACACACACACACACATGTGAGGAGCGGGTGCCACGGCACAGCCAGCTAAAATGGCGCCTGCAGAGTTTCGAGCTCCGCTTCTTGATGGTTTGCGCGCCGCCCTCCTTTCCCTGACAAAGCCAAGACCGCAGAACTATTGCGCAGACTTGCTGCCACGCAGAATCGGGCTATTTGAGGTGCACCAATGAGGCATGCCCACGTGGCAGGTGCTGAATGGGACAGGCAGGGGTATAAAAGGATGGACGTTAAGGGGATCAAGGGCTTCCAGAGAGATGATAGTAAAGGATCCTGAATAAACTGTGTTGAGAAGAACTCCGACTTGCGTCGTTCCTGTCTGCTGGTTGGATAGAGAAGTGACACACCCACATACAATCAGCAATCCATAGCCATCAGGGAAGTGCAAATTTAAATCACTTTGAATCCCATCTGCCTTGATTCAGAACAGCTATCATCAAGAAAACTGATAGCAAAAGTTGGCCAGCATGTGGGTAAAAAAGACTTCTTCTATAATAGTGAAGACATAAACTAGTGCAGCCATTATGGAAATCAGTATGGAAGTTTCTCAAACATTTAAAATTAAAGTTACCAGATGATTCAGCTGTACCATTCCTGGGCATCTTCCCAAACTCCCAGTTTACCACAGAGATACACATAGTACGCTCATGTTATTGCTATACATTCCACAATAGCAAAGAAGTGAGACCAGTCATCAACAGATGAAGGTATCATGAAATTATGGTACATACACCCAGTGGATTTTACTAAGCTCTAAAGAAAAAGGAGAGTTTCAGGAAATTAAACAGAGCTAGAAAGGTTTATATTAAGCAAGGTGACCCAAATTTAGAAAAACAACAAACAACAACAAAAATATGTTCTCTATCATATATAGAGATTCTAGTTTGTAGTTTATATGCAAATATATATAGGAGATCAAGGAAAAGGTGAAAAATAGTGGAAGTTGATTCAACTCATTGACTTAGAGCTATTGTTGCTATCTAGAGTCTACATAACCTATATTTGGCTTTTCCCCTCATAGTAATTATAAATACTGAAGTTTGATTATTTCTACTCTTTGTGACATCTCCAACTAAAGGCCGGCTGTTAACTCCAGTACGTAGTCCATTTTGGTAAATTTCTAAGGTCCCCTAGCTTGTTCAAGATGTACTGGTGAATTCTGAAGGTCCCTTTAGTGGTTCAGGATGTAACCCAAGCTGTTATGTCCCAGCATGTTTAAAGGATTCTAGTTCTCATCACCATTATTAGAATCTTGGTGGCATCAGGCAACTCAGGAGATCTTTGGTGGGAGATGAAGATAAACCAGCATCTTACATTTACACAGCCTTGTGGTGTTTTCAGTTATTCTTCACAGTACAATGTTAGACTGATTCTGCTCCCCCAGGTATGCATTTTTCAAATAAAATATCTTTTTTTCCTGTTATCTGAGGTGTAGTCTCTCTTCATAAAAGCACAGTTAATAGTGATTAAACTAATATATGCATTTTTAGACATCCTTAAGATAAATGACTAAACCAAAATGAGTTTGAGGCAGAGAAAACTTGGTATACATTCCTGGAACAAAATAGGGGTACTTCCTTTGATCATTCTTATTTATGTAGTCATGAAAATCGTTGTCAGAGAGAAACAAAGGCAACCAGACCAAGAAAGAGACAGTGAAGTTATCTTTGTTTGAGGATGACATGATTCTTTATGGAGAAAATACCACAAAACCCACCAAAAATCATTGTAACTGATAAGTGAATTCAGTAAAGATCTAGATTACAAAATCAAGAAGTATTTTTATGTATCAGTAATAAATGAGTGAATTTTTTAAAAAGGTAAATCTTTGAGGAGGAGTGGGGACTTCACTTCTTTATGAGTATAATGAGAAACACTTAGAATATCGTTAAAGGTTTTAGGTTCTTCTCCAAGATTCAAGACTTCACTAGCTTTGGGCAGTTGTTTAGGTTTCTAGCATCAAGTACAGTTTTCCTCTTGTTGAGTTGGTCACAAATCCAATTAGAGATTTGTTGGTTACTACCAAGGTATATGTGGCAGTACTTAATCCTTAGGATTATCATGTCATATGGCATATAGGCATCATATCTTGGTAAGATTATTGGTGAAATCCCATTTAGAACAAGTATATTCAAAGTATCACAGAAATATATTACTCAAAAAAATTTTTTACTAAAATAGTAAATGAGAGCCAGCAAGATTGCTCATGTGGTAAGGGTACTGCCACCAAGGTTGAATGAATTCCCGAGTTTAATACCTAGGGCATTCTTAGTAGAAGGAGAGAACTGTTTCTTGAAATCTGTCTTTTGACCTCCATATATGCACATATGTATGTATCCACAAAATAAAAAATAAATGAAATCAAAGTATTTCAAGAAAGAGGTAAATTATTTCCCCGTGGAAAATTTAGAGCAATGGAAAAATTATAGAACTCATATACAAGAAAACAGAATCATCTCACACTCATCATCCCAGAAGTCTTGATAAAATGTTCATCCAAAACAACACTACAGATTACAGAGTCACTACAACCAAAACCAAAACAATGTGAGTGGAAAACATGAGACAAAGAGAGAAAGAAAGAAAGAAAGAAAGAAAGAAAGAAAGAAAGAAAGAAAGAAAGAAAAGGCAGAATGACCAAAGTATCTGAGCTTACTTTTCTGTCCTAGTCCAAGGTCATTATTATGTCTGAAGCCTACTTCCTTGTTCTAGCCTAAAATTTAGATTACTGTCTGAAATTACTTCTTTGTTCTAGACTAATATTTAGATTCCTGTCTGAGATTACATTTTTGTTGTAGCCTAAGATTTAGATTCCTACCTGAAATTACTTCTTTGTTCTAGTCTAATGTCAGATTCCTGCTTGAAGCCTAATTTCTTGTCCTTGGCCAATATCATATTTCTGCCAAGCGGCCCATTTCCTTGTCCTTGGCCCATGTCAGCTTCTTGCCAAACAGCCCCAAAGTCTGTCCACCCCTCTCTCTTTTTTATTTCGTTAACAAGACTAAGCCTGTCTTAGGTCATTCTGAGAAGAATGCCTTCCTTACCTGTCATGGAATATGAATTATCAAAGGCAATGCACTTTTGTCTTAGGTTGGTAAGGCTCTGTGCAGAATCTTACTTATCCTTGGCTTGACAGCCTGTTAATTTAATAATTCTGTCTGGGGGTACATTTTCAGGTTTAAGCCATGTACTTTGGCTGCCAACATGTTGATGTTGTTAAAAATAAGTTTAACATGGTGGACAGGAATAAAAATATTCCCAGGACAAGAAGGGCTAGCTATTCCTGAGGTTTGACCAAAATGGAAATACTGACCTCAGGCTATGGATAATTTTATCGGTATTATTGGCAGTATCAAATCTCAACAGAGCAGCATTTTTTAAATTCATAATCTCACTATGCAAAGTTAATATACCCAGAGAGGTGTTAGGATTATGCCAAATATCCTACAGGTATCTTTAAACTTTTTTCTAATTGTAATTACAATCATTGTGAATTTCAGAAGTAACACTACTCTAATGATATTAGTCATGACACTTGGGATGGCTCCTAACTCTTGAACCCTGAACCTCCCTCAGATAATTTGAATGGGTTCATGTAATTTGGTTTAATGCCTTGCTTTTTCTTTGACTATTTGTGTTTATTGTATTGCTTGTTCCTTGACTATTTGAATCTACTGTATTGCTAGACCCTCAACCTAGAACTGACCTTAATACATGCATGTAATCAAAATGGTATAAAAGCATAAAGGAAGAGGGGTTATAGAATAGGGGGATCTAGGAAGAGGAAATGGAGAAAGAGGATGACATCTGTATTGTAAATAAATAAAATATTCAATAAAAAAGGGGAGGGGGAAAGGCAAAATGTGTGAGATTTCCTAAGCAAGTAGTAAAAAGCTAAGGCATCATGATTCTTGAGTTTAAAATGTACTGCAAAGCTGGAGTAATCAAACTACCATGATTCTGACATAAAACAGATATAAACCAATGAAACAGAATACACTACATCCCCATAAAACCAACCCATAGTTACAGCTAACTGATTTTGACAAGTGGCCAATTGTATATATCAGAGAAAGAATATTCTCTTCAAGTTATTCTTCTATGAAAACTGAGCAGGGGGGTAAATAATGTTATTAGATTTCTATCTCCAAAGATATAAAAAAAATTGACTCAAAATGAACAAAGGATCTAATGACTCTAAACTTAGGAAATAATTGAAGAAAATATAAAGAAAACACTTTATGACATTATTGGAGATGAAACAAAGGTGATGTGGTGGTTTGAGTGTAAATAGCCCCCACAGGTTCATGTATTTGAATGCTTGGTCTCAGTTGGTAGAGCTGTTTGGGAAGGATCAGGAGGTGTGGCCTTGTTGGAGGAGGTGTGCTACTCGGAGTTGTATCTGAGGTTTCAAAACACATAAGCCATTATCAGTTAGCTCTTTCTGCCTTATGTTTGTTGTCTCAATATGCAAGCTCTCAGACAAATGTCAATTATACTAATTTGATCATGGCCCAAGACATGCATCAAATTATAAATAAGCACTCACATAGAGAAACAAAGCTTTTAGAGAAAATGTAAACTGAGTTAAAAATGGTTGTAAACACCACCTATTATTATATTATTAGCTATTAAATTTATACCTACCTATTAAAATTACATTAATCATATAATTTTTAGACAAATGGAAAAACATGTGATAGGAGAGTATCCAATCCAGAGCCAGCATCACTCTGTCCCTCAGATTTTGTCTTGTCCTAGGTGTTTGCCACACAGCATACAAATGCACAGACTCTAGACTTGCACAGATATGAAAACCAATTAAGTGGAACACCTAATGTTAGCACATGTTAAGCCATAAATTCTGTATTTCAATCAAAACATAAGAATAAATCCCATCAAATCTGAACCACAAAAACCTGTAGTGTCCAGACTGAAAACTTTTTATGTAGCATCTTTATATTAAATTATAGATAATGAATTTAAGCCACCAAAGACACAAAGACAGTGTGACATAGCACAGGGCTCCACAGGTCCTTAAAGAACTATATAATAGTAAGCCAAGGAAGTTTATCATCAACAAAAGAACAACATTCCATTAGAGTCTGCCTATTAACACTTGTTGCTATTGGCAGTCTTTTTTACTGAATCCTCAAACCAATACTATGCATGTCTTTTATTCCCTGCTCACCTAGCACTCTCATAGTATTGTGGCATTTCCTTGCCTTTTACCATTTAAATGCCTACCCTCTTTGATAAAATGGAAGACATTAAAGACTTGGCTCACATATTGTTCCTCTGAGGTTTTGCTTTTGCTTTGTTTTTGCTTTGTTGTTTCAAATTTGGCATAATGCATAGTATATGTAGATATGAGTAGATGTTTAGAACCAAATGATCTGCATATAAATGACAAGGGGAAATTTAAGTCCCGTTTATGTAAATACTAAAGTCACATCCATCTGTTATTTCAACACTGTACTTTGATTCCTCTTAAATCCCAGTGAACCTACCATGTTTCTAACTCAGAGTATTCCTTTAGTCCCATTTTAGACCTGCCTTTATTTTAAAGACAGGAAAACAAACAGTACAAACTCATTTCTCCATGTTAAGCTAACATGGGGATTAAAAAAATATAGCTCTGTGATTTTCACAGAACTAGGAGAGGTTATTTTGGAAGTGTGTGGACTTTAGATATTTGAAGCAGCAATTACTGCCCCATAAATGTTACCTTTTAGAGTCAAATAACTGTTTTGCCTTTGCAATTCAAATTTTACTTAAAGGAAAATGTTTCTCTTCAGAATTTACTGTGCTATTTTATCCTCTATGGAGACTCTTTCTTTCATTTGTGTAGATGGCATTGTAAAATCATCAGGGCAACAAGGACAGTAACTTACAGTGTATTAAATATTAGGTTTTGAATGTTCTATGTCATTGAATATCCATAAAATATGATGGAGTGATTTTATGATGGAGTATAATTCTGTATATCATCATATTATTTCAGACAACATTGTATCCATCTATACATTAAACTGTCATCAAAGCTTAGAAGTTTTCTAATGAGTATGTGGTGTGGTTATGATAACAGCACCTGACAAACCATTTCTGCATTTCACACTCTTCGTTCCTTAAAGTTCTTCAACAGAATTCATGGATCATATTTTGCATAATTCTGAATTCATAGCCTGCTTTAGTGAACTACTTTTAAAATTTTAAAAATAAACAGCATACATTTTCAGCATGATACTTCAGTAAATAGTATCAAATTGATACAGCTAAGAGTCCAATAGTCTTCTTTCCACACTGAATAGAAGGCCATCAATGTTTACCTCATGTTTGGCAACATTGACTGTTGAGTCTGGGATTGTGTACAACTTACCATGGCTTTGGGTTTGGTTCCAGAATTGCTTGCAGGAGTGGATGATGGATTGGTGGACTCTGAAGACAGATTCACCTGTGTCTGATTTACTGCAATACTTTCTGTTCCACTTTCAAATCCTGATTCCAGATCCTGTTAAAAGAAAAACAACAATGAGAAAAGGCACACAAGTGTCTCCCACATGCCCATTTCCTCCTACAAGCAGATTTCATTTCTATGTGACCTCCAGTAACTCACTTAGTATCACATAGGTAACAAAATGCCTTCTAGACTTCCTCATAGGGCCTTGTAGATGGCAAATAAAAAAAATCTTTTCAGTCTTAGTTCAAAATGTGAGTAATGCTTTTTTTCTTTATTATAACCCATCAATAGTATTGAAAGTTAGTTTCCAAAGATGGAATGTTATAAGAGATATATAGCATGTAAATGAATATGAATAATGACACTGCTTTAATAGGTATATGCATTTGTGTGTGTGTGTGTGTTTCCCCACACGTGGATATGTGAAGTACATAATTATATCCAAATTTCTTGTGCCTAGAATGACTTCAGAACAGACTATTTTTTATGTCTTTTCATGGGAAACAAAAACCATATTATTCTAAAAAATATAGGTTTCTTGAATTTCAAACTGAATTAACATGAAACTGATAGCAGCAACAAACAAACAAACAAACAAACAAAAAACCAAAAAAAAACCAAACAAAAAACCCCCCAAAACAAAACAAAACAAAAAAACAGAAAAAAAAAACCCCAAACCAACCAAACAAAAAACCCACCAGTTTATAAACATTAAGTGTTTAACTACAAGTAGTAGGTAATTCATTTACTTTGCCTTATAAAAATATTATTATAATGGTTCTTTTGCATTTATTTTGCCTTCCTCTTCATGACTTATTGTAGTGGGCTAGCTAGAGTCTATAGACCATCCAACTACGACACAAAATAGTGGGAATCTTGTGATTTGTCATTTACATAGTTGTTCACATCACAAAATAAGTTTTCACTGTTTTTATTCACTATAAAGAAGAAAATGGAGGCCAGATGATTCTTAGGGAGAATATTAACAGAGATTCAATAGGAAAGTTAAATAAAGGATCTGAATAGAAGTAGTAAAGGGCAAAATCAGGAAGACGGGGTATTGAGGTCTATAACAAGTAACTGATGAGGAGACAACTGGAGAAGAAGCAGACATCAAAAAAGCAATAGGAATGTAGGAAGCAAACCAATCCATCGATCCATCCACCCAACCACCCATCTACCCATTGTTTTCTTTTTAATGTTAAGTATTTTGTAGTCACCCATGTCTCTCTGGACCCTCTGTGTGACATATGGAAATGACTGAGTGATCTGTATGGGGTTCTGTTTCATTTATTAGTTGATGCCATCATCAAACATGTTTCACTTGTAAGAGAGACCATATGAAATAAAGGGGCCCTATTGTAGCTGTGCTTAGTGGGCAATGACATGTAATCCTAGCTTCTTGAGCATCTAGGGCAGGGAGATAGTTGGTTCAAGGCCAGTCTGGGCTACAAAGTGAGTTTAAGGGTTGTGTCTCAAATTAAAAACAGGGCTGGTGATAGAGGAAAGTAGAAGATAGCTTGTCAGGGCTGAGGATCCTCTTAAGTTTTTTGAGAAACAAAACAAAACAAAACAAAACAAAACAAAACAAAACAAAGCAAAACAAAACACTAGTAACTACAGCAGAACAGACATAAAGGGATTCTATTCCACTAGGAAAAAGAGTAGGGAGCAGGCAGCTCACAGGGACATGTCGTCGCAGGTTCGTTGGGGTGCTGGATGGAGAGGAGGCAGTGCTGAGAGCATTCTCGATGTCTTGGTCTAGTTGGTCCAGTTTCATAATTAGCAGCACCATGGAGTCCAGCCGTGTCCTGTCTCGATCTTCCCTGGTTTCCTGAGGAACAGTACATGCTGTTACTAAATCTGAAAGGTCATTTCTTGGAAAGAATAAAACATTCCCTGTTTTTCATGGTGACAAAAAAGACACTGAATAGTGGGCGGTCTTCTATTTGACAGAGAAGAGAAGGTCTCCTCTGGGTATCAATGGGCCTTTTATGAAGAAGATGCTGATCTAGTGCTAAGACTGCATTTTGTATGAATATTTAATATATGAAAGAGAAATAGAATGACTCCCAGTACTTATAGATATTTTCAACATCCTAATTAATTATTATTAGGAGAACTTATCTATGAGTCTTATTTTTTAGAACATAAATTTATTATTTGTGATTCTAATATTTGTGAATTTATACTTAAGAAGGCATATGAAAGAATATTTGCATCAGAATATTTTAAATTTAATGAAATACTGTGAAATAAATGAAGTAAGGCAAATTTTGTCTTGCATGGTCAGTAGTTCTCCGTAGGCAACAATTATTTGCCTATTACTGATTCTAGCTATGAAACTGCCAAGATTCTTTTTTAAAATCTCTTTTTATTCTTCCAAACACTAAAAAATAAGACCCCACAACAATACACACACACACACACACACACACACACACACAAATACAAGGGTGTATTTGCAGATTCTGGACTTCTTTAATGGGAATTTAAATTAATTCTGTTCCTATGGTCCATAAAAAAGAATTTCATTTCATTAAATTATTTATTTATGAATCTAGTATACATACATACATGCATGCATACATACATACATACAACACACATACACATACTGCTTTTTATCTTGACTACTATAGGATTTAGACATGTTGTTGGAAAGACTTTGATGTGCGGTAACTAAAGCATCTGCTGTCCTTGTAAAATTGTTTGGACACAGATCTATAGTTCCTGTGTGGTCAAACCAAGTCAGTTAGTATTAGAAATCTCAACTCCTGGTGCTATGTTAGGGGCGGGGCTGATTAGGATATTGAGGAAAGAAAAAAATAGACCACATAAAACAGAAAACAGACAATTCTTTGGAAAGATACTTTGTTGAAAGATGCAGTGGACTTAGGTCTAGTTCTTTGAGTGTGAATCATATGACTCAAATTGTCAACTTCCCATATCTCTGAAATACTTGTTTGATGAGAACCAACTTTAAAAGGACCACTCATGGCCAAACTCAAGGAGGGGAAATAAGGTCATGATGGGTCCTCAGTGGATTCCAGGCTGGGGATTTGCTTCAGCAACCTTTATATTTAATCCAATAATGATGCAGAACTTTGTTACACACAAAGCAGTTCTTTTCACAGTGTAATTCTGCTTATAACTTGAAATAAAGTTCTGGAAACATTACAAATTTTTGCATCAAATTTGCTTACAAGTATTCCCCCCAAATGGGAACAATCTTAGTATAGAGTCTCTTATATTCCAATGTATTTTTTAAATATAATTTCCTTCTATTTTGAACCAAAGATACATTTAGGAAGGTGGATGTTTATACATCTCTGGTCTACATGTGACTTTCCTTAGCTGTCACTCACATCTCAGTTATAATAGCCCCAAGGACAAACAAATTCAAGCTTTCTGCCTAGCAGACATGGAATCAAGTTCTACACCACAGAAACAACACATTTTCAGGAAAAGTAATGAGTTTAATACAGCCAAGAAATAATAACACACAGGCCTTGGAAAATAGAAGCTGATATTTTTTCCAGCTACTAAGTTAATGTTGGATGCAGCATTACATCCGCAGCTACCCTGGACCCATTGGTGATGGTCTCAAAAGGAATCTGTCTTTGAATTAACTGGATATAGAGATTATACTCTAAAAATATTTTTATATCCATTGGCTGAGCATCAAATTATTTCAGTGGTCTGCCAGAAGGATAAAATGAAACAGTCTTGCCCCATGATATTCTCTTAGAAAATTAAGCCTATTTCTTTCCTCTGACCTCCATGGGTACCTTCTTACTCACCATCCATCACATTACTCTGAAATGTCAAGAATTTTTATGCCATACAGGCCTAAACCTGCCAAAATAGAGTGACCAAAAATCCAATGCTTTGTATAAATATCCTTGTCCTTATTTTTAAACTCAAGTTTTAATATCTCATGAAGTTCTACTTTTTTCATATATTCAGGGCCAAACTCCAGCAAATAGTTCATGCCTGAATATACAATGGTGTATTTGTGGATTCTGGGCTTTTTGACTTCTTTTTATAGAATTTAATTTCATTCAGTTAGTTTGGTCCATGAAGAAGCGTTCTATTACACTAAATTATTTATTTAAGAATTGAGTATTTCTGTCATGTTACTCTCTCAATTCAAGGTTAATATGATAAATTGGCCTCCTCTACATCTTATCTTTCCCTTTTAAATATTATAGCTATTTTAAGTTAGGCATCATTAAAGGGACTGGACTGAATAGCCATCAGCAAAGAATACAAAACTCCTGTTGTCTTGAATGTTATAATCAATCTTAGGGAAATAAACAATGAAAATTAACAGATTTATAAACACTTTCAAATAGAAACCAGTGTAGAAATTTAAAAATAGGATAATGAGATAAATAACTACAGTGTTCCTATCTACCTATATATGCCCACAATATATTATTTAAAACAACTATCATATAATATATTAATTAATATACAGCATAGTAATCAGTATATTAACTAATATATAAAAATTACTATAAAATGTCAATAAAATATATAGTATATTCAAGAAAAGCTTTCTGTGGCAATTTAGAGTCAAAATGGAATGGGAAGAGAAGGAGATGGAGAAGAAGATGGGGTAAAGATAGAGACAGATGATAGAGGGATGCAAGGAGAGAGATAGAGAAGGAAAAGAAGGAAGAGGAGAGGCAGTGGAGAGTCAGGAAGACAGTGGTCCACATGGAAAGAAGAGTGATACAGTGGTAGAGAGACTGCAATAAAGTTGGCCAATGAGAAGCCAGGGTTGGAAGGACGAAGGTGGAGATGAAACAGGAAGAGGGAGCAGTTGTACAAAGCAGATTCTGCTTGGAAGGTAAATGTAAGGAGGAAAACTTACTCTTTGCAAAGCCTAGTTCATGAAAAGAACACATGGAGTGATGTTCTATGTTTGATAAACTCTTTGATTTAATTTTAATCTTAGCAAACGAAGATAATTGGAACCTCAGGCACATTTGATATCCAACAATGCCACATGATCAATAAGTACAGTTCTTCTAAGGTCTTCTAGTTTGCGCCTTCATGTGCTGAAGTCTTAACTGTACACACAGTTTATTGATTATAAAGAGACAATAGGTTATTTATAAGAAATCTGTAATACCTATTTGACTTCAAAAAGTAATAAGACTAACAACTAACAAAAAAGGTCTCATGAGATTAAAAATACAATGTATAGAGCCAGCCTACAGAATGGTGGATAATTTTTGCCAGATATATATTCAGTATATAACATAGAGAATACACAAAGAAGTTAAAAACTTAGCAAGAAAACAGATATTCCAATTAAAAAGGTGTGCTATGGAACTAAACTCAGAGCTCTCAAAAGTAGAAATATAAATCACTAGTACATACTTTAAAAAGAATTCAGTACCCTCACCTATTAGGGCTATACAAATTAAATCTACTTGTGATACAGTTTCACCCTAGTCTGCATGGCCATTGTCAAGAAAACAAATGACAACAAGGGCTGGTGAGGAAATGAGAAAAAAGATCTCTTATTTACACTTCCACTGTAAGTGGGAGTGTAAACTGATTCTGTCACTATGTAGATATGGGTGGAAATTTCTCAAGAAGCTTACAATACAGCACTCATATGATTCAGCTATATCATTACTGGTCATACATGCAAAGGAATCTATATTCTCTAACAGAAATATCACATTATATGTGTGTGTACTCATATACATATATATTTGTGTGTATATGTGTGTATATATGTATATGATGTATATTTATATTTATTGCTACTCTATAATACTTAGGAAATGGAATCTATCTAGATGCTTATTAAAAAGTGAATGGATAATTAAAATAAGGAACATATACACAGGGATATTTTATTCAAATGTAAAGATAAGTAAAATTATATAATTTGCAGGGAAATGGATGGGGTTGAAAAGTATACTGACTGAGGTTACCAATATGCAAAGGACAAATATTATATGTTCTCTCTTAAAAGTGCATCCTAGCTTCTCATGTTTACATGTGTATTTACTAGAGAATAAGTGTGAGTGGGCTGAGAAACCAGAAATGTTCCTAACAGGAGACAAAAAAGGCTCTGGGAGAGAGGGGAGGGTAACCAATATGTATAAAAGTGGAAGGAGGAATAGTAAGAGAGATACAGAGGAGATAGGGATGAAGAATGGGAGAGGAGGACTGAGGGTTCCAAATATAAATAAATATTTAAGAAAATGACACAAAGAAACCTGAAACTTTGTAACTAATTTAAAAAGAGGTAATGCAGTTATATTCTTTAAAAAGAGGTGGGCATATAACATACGCTGGCAAATCTTGAGCAACTGGCTCTTCAGATAAAAGCAAAGTGTATATGTATGCATTTGCCTTCCTGTAGTGTAGCAGTCTCTGGATGGGTTTCAAGGTATCATGTATACATGACCAGAGGCTGAATAAGGGAGACTGCAACCAGCTCTTGTGAGCTGGTGTATTGGGTCTACAGTAAGTGGGACTAGGGACCAAAAGGAGGGAGACAGTTTTGAATGAAAAAACTATTGTGAAACTAATGGGAATTTTGGTTTACCAACCTAAGGAAGTTAAAATAATGCCTTTAATTTATTTTACATACCTATTTTCCATAGCACTTGCTCCTGTTTGCTAGGTAAAGTATGACATCAACATAAATTCTGTGTTTTTCTTAATTATTCTGCTCCCTCCCGTGTCTACCTTCCTTTTTAATCTTTTGCTTGTTTGGAAAGATCCTTATGCTTCCTTCCTAAGTCAAAATGTAATATCTGGATAAGGAAACAGAACTTTTGAAGTCATCTTGTCTGACTTGTACTCAGCAATCACTTGGTGAAAGTTTGCATGGTTATATCATGTGCTCTTTGCTTTGTTTTGTACAACATAACCTATTTTATACTCATGCAACCAAAGTCTTTACGATGCTGTAGAGTGAATCTCTATCCCCTCTAATGTCCAAGCTTCTTCTTCAATGTCAGCGGCTCTCAACCTTCCTGATGCTGTGACCCTTAGTACTGTTTCTCACGTTGTGACACCCCCCATCATAAAAAAGAATTTTACTGCTACTTCATAACTGTAATTTTACTACTGTTATGAATTATAATGTGAGTATTGGATATGCAGGATATCTGACAGGTGGTCCCCAAGAATCTTCGAACCCACAAAGGGGTTGTAACCCTAGGTTGAAGCAGAATAAATATTATCTATTCTATGAAGTTACTTTTCAAATATTTAGAGAACTCTGCTCTTTCCATTTCATGATTTTTCTAGTGAAATGTCCACAGTTTCCTTCTCTGAGTTGGGAAGACTATTGCACATCAAGCCAAGGGTCAAGTGCATGCAAAGCACATACTTTGCAGTGGAGCTATCCTCATCCTCCTCACCTTCTTAAGTCCTCCGTCATATGACATAGTTTCAAATTGTCCTATAATTTCTGTTTACTCTTCTCTGGATACAAATAGTTCTCCAGTTGACAATTGGAGAAATTGTCAAATTGACAAATACCCAGAATTAAATATAATGTATTCTGGAGTCCCATATGGCCTGCAGGATAGGCAAGGACATCTCTATGCTCATATAGGCGCATAGTGTAGAATCTAGCATATTCAGAACACACATATGCAGAGAGAGCCACAGTCTTTTTCTTCCTATGCGGACAAAGCACTTGCTTAACTATGCTGAACTCAAATTGAGAGCGTGGTATATGTCACTTTTCACCAGCACACACCCAGGTAGAACAGAAACAGAAACATCCTAATGTCTGGACACTGTAACTAGCTGTGGGCAAAATACTGATAATGTGTGCTGCTGTTATTGGTGTTTTACTTATCTCTCTCTAAGACACGGGCCGATGGAGTCTAGGCAGATTGGAACAGGACATAACTTCTATTCGATATGAATTGCTGTACATGTTGAAAACTCAACAATGCTTTCTACTTAGGCTGGAAGAGATACGTTGTCTGTGGGAAGTGACGGTACTTTGATTATAGCGGTGTCTGGGAGGATACAAATCTCCCAGAGGCTTCTGAGCTCGTTAGGTTTAAGTGCTAGGACTCTTCCTGATGTTTTCCTTCTACCCAGGGAAGACAACCCGACTGTGTTTTCTTATCCAAATGCTCTTAATTAAACAGCATAGCTGAAAGCACTCACACATGGTGGTAGGCAGGAGGTACCCACTGCCAGACATCAGACAGACTGAAGACAATATAAAGTCCAGAGAAAAACGTCTCCATCAGCCCACATTGGCTCTGTTCTAATGCCAAGCATGTGGAAAAGAACAAAAAAAAATCAAGAAAATAGTCAATGCTTCCAAATCATAGTCATTTGGCAGAGCAGATTCAACACTGACTGAATGCTTAGCTTGTGAGGGAGCCCCAGCCTCCTGTAGATAGCCAATCAATGCAAGGCTGGGCCAGGAATAGAACCACGACTTCCTGATTCTGAATTCAAGGCGCTAGCCCAGACACTGTCTTTAGTTTCATATGCCTCTTCCTGGCTCTTCTGGGCCAGTGATACTCCTTGCTCACCCATAAAAGAAAGGGACTTTTCAGCAATAGTCTTGGCTCCATTTCACCCTGAATTATTTGATCTGCAGCCAGCTGGAATAGTATGGAATCTCGTATTAGTGTTGTATGTTTCATTTGATAATAAATTCCTCTTTCTAGACTTTTCCTTCTTAAAATAATATCCTGTTTAAAGAAGTAGAAAGTTATTTAATCCTGTTTTTTTTTTTTTCTTTTCCTTCTGGGAGAAGTGAAGATTTTCATATGAAATGACAGTCAGAAGTTGGAGATAATGTAATTCTCCACTGTCAGCGTTTCCAGGCAAGTTAGGAATGACAGCCTTAATTTTCATTTTGTTTTTCAGTAGGAAATGTTGGTCGACTTGGAGGAAGCAAAAGAAAACCTCTCCTACTTGCCAGCATACTCTGTAGAATTCCCAGTTCTTTGTGTAATGTCTTTCATAACATATGTGCCAAAATAATTGTGATGACAGGTGACTGGGAAAAACTAACAACTTTGCCATTTAAAGTTCACATGAGGAAACTAGGTGCCTGGAATCCAAGCACGTAGGGGTCTGTGGCAGATGGGTTGACAGTTTGGGGCCAACTGGGCCATACTTGCAAATTCACTCCCAAACAGGCTCAGATAGTGAGAATCTGTCAGAAACTAACCAACCCAACCCAACCAACCACCCACCCAACCACCCAACCAACCAACCAACCAACCAACCAACCAATCAACCAACCAACCAAAGCAAAAAAACAAAGAAACTTACATTGTTAAGTGGGATCTTTTAACTTACAAGCATCTAGTATAATATTATCTGAATTATTATTCATATTATAATAATTATTGTTATAATGTTATATTAATTATAGTTTGTAACATTATAGGAATCATTATAGTCATGCTTCATTAGTCTGTTTTATTTATAAGTCAAAGACAAAAAGGGGTGTATCCTTAGCTTGAAGTTTGAATTGCATCTATGGGATGACAGTGTACAGGTAAAGCAGTCATTTGCCAATGTTGAAAATTACTGTTCTGGTACATGGATCAGAGTTTCTCAGTCCAGGGCCTCCAGTAGCAATGGTGACATTATCTGAGAACGTTTTAAAAAGGCAGGTATTCCATCTCCAACCAGCCAGCACTCATCGAAATGGCCATTGCCATTGCAGCCACTGCAGCAACACTAGTATTTAAGAGCCTGGGAAAAGCTCAATGTTGATAGACTGGAAGAAGGAAAGGGAGGAATCCATGATGGCAGAATTGGAAAAATCGGAGTCCTCTGATACCTATCTAATTATCCATCAATACTTTTAGGCCAATTCGATTCTACAAATTACCCCAAAAGTTACATTTTTCATTTAAATCTACATGGATTTGGATACCTAGAATAAATGCATCTTTATTAAAAGCAGCCCACTGACTCATATATGGGCACCATTATTTTATTAATATTACGTTACAAAGAGCTGGTAAAACCACGTGGTTATTGAATTGTTTTTCCTTCTGTTTCCTGTCTTTATGCCTTTCTCCTGTCCGACCCTGAAAACTTTTACCTGCTAACAGGGTACAGACAAGACCACGCTACTCAACTTTTATGAGCTCCACAGTTATAGTCAGTACATACAAACATGTAGTGATGGTGAATGGTGAATGCTGTTAGAAATCGCACAGAAAGACCTTGTGACAAAAAATGAGGAGAATGGAATTAGATTCTAACCAGAGGAATTCCATATTAGACTGCATAAAATATATTAAAGGACAAATGAAACAAATAAATGCCAGATGGATTATTTCTAACATTCCAAATCTGCTTTAAATCACCGGGTAGTGATTAAGAGCAGGAAATAAATAAATAAATAAATAAATAAATAAATAAATAAATAAAAGCTGCCTTCACTAACAAAGACTCAAAGGCAGTGTTCTTACTCAATTAAGATACTGACACTTAGGGAAGCATTGAGGTTAATGGTGAAGCCATGAAACATCTCTGTAAAACTGAGCAAAGTAAGAATGCTTGCTATCACACATGCTAGGCAGCATTGCACTTGAGGTTCTGGCTTTTGCCACGTCACAATAACAACAAAACAAGATGCTTATGGTGCAAGGAAAGAGGGTATGTGGCCCAAGAACCCTGAAAGTAAATAGCTAGACATTCTGATATTCTATGGCCACCAATCAAATAATTCGGCTCAGAACGATAAACTTAAGAACAGGCTTGTCCCCTGCTGTGAGTTATTTAAAGATGGAACAGAGAAAAAAGAGAAAGAATAACAGCATCACTGTAGCAACAAAGCTATAGAAAGCAACTGAAACGGAAATACAACCCCAAAGTTATTGGAAACTCAAATGTTGAGCAAACAAGAAATGTCACTGAAAGCTAAAAGAGGACTGAGAAAATGGTAGGGTTTAACTTCTCTGGACAGGAAGTATGCAGAATAGTTTTCAAGTTCTTTATTATTGTGTCAATTGTTCCTCTGAGTGGAATATCAAAGCTCTGCAAGGATGATATCAGAACCTAATCTACTTTAAATATTCTAAGAACCGCAGGGCAGTCGTCTGCCAAATTATCATACAATAAATATTCATCAAATGAATAAATAAAATGTTAATTATCTTTGGATTAATTTATAAATTCACAGAAGTCCAAAGCGTAAAAAGATTACAAGTTTTGCAGATTAAAAATATTACTTTTGTAAGGCTACGTTTTAAGGAATTAAATATTTATTTTATTATTTTTATCTGTATGAATGTTTTGCCAGAATTTATGATTGTGTCCTACTTGCTTGCTTGGTGCCATTGGAGGTCAGAAGAAGGTGTTGAATCCCTTGAAACTTGAGTTATAGAGTTGTGAGCTACCATGTGAATGCTGAAAATCAAATCCAGATCTTCTGAGAGAGCAGCAAGTACCCTTAACTGCTAAGGATACTTAGTATCTGTAGAAGATAACTTTTAAAAATCAACCAATCAACCAACCAATGAGCCAACCAAAAAAACAAACAAAAATACAGACAAACATATAATCCAGAAAGAATATACTTGGTATTTTTCCAAAATAACTGATACGTTATTTAAAATAAAACAAAACAGAATTTAAGAGAAAAACACTACACATGAGTATGTTTGGCACTTTTATCAATGATTTCCTAAACCTCAGCCTATCAAATTTTCTTTCATTAGGTGAGTAAACAAAGGAATATTATTCAGCACTAAAACGAAATACTTATCATCCATCAAAGGACTCAAAAGGAGCTTAAAGACACAGTACTAAACGAGGCAATTCAAGCTCTGAAGGCCAAACATCAGAAGATTCCAACTTTATGAATTCCGTTGTGATCAAACTAGGAAGAACATTAAAAGAAGGTGGTTACCAGAAATTAAGAGGAAGGAAGGAATAAAGAAAAGGCAGAGTACAGAGAAGGTTTTAGAGGAATGAAATTATTCTGTATCACAGTATAACCATGAGCACATATATCATGTATTTGTCAAGACCCATGGTGTACACTCCAATGGTAAACACTAATGAACTTGAGTCACAGTGACACTCATGTGTCACTGTGGGTTCTCTGATTATCATGAGCACACCACTCTGGTTCAGCACGGACCAGAGGAGAGTCAGTGCGTGTAAGAGAGGAAACAGGACATTTGGAATTTTTTGTTTTTTGCACGTCTGCTCATCTAGAACTGCTTTGAGAGTTCTATTAAAATAAGAGTCAGTGAGGCTGTGAGATGGGTTAGTGAGTAAAGTTCTCAGTGCAGAAGCCCAAGGATATGAGTGTGGATCCTTAGCATTCACATTGAAATGTCATGTAATGTGGCAGGCCTGTAACTCCAGTGCTGTTGGGACATGCCGAAGATCCCGGGCCAAAGGAGGAGATCTAAGGTCAATTAAAAAAAAAAAAAAGAATCCTGTTCTTCTTCTATCAAGGCTAGACAAAGCTGTCTAGCTAGGGGAAGGGGATCCAAAGAGGTAGGTTGATATCCATGAAAAGTCTCTCTTTCTCTGAGGAGAAAGGGAGAGTGCATAGGAGAAGGAGGTGAGAGGGAGGGACTGGGAGAAGAGGAGGGAGGGGAAGCTCTGATTGAGATGTAAAGTAAATATATTAATTAATTAATGAAAAAATCATGGATTGATAAGTAAAGAAAAAATCCTGTCCTAAAATAAGATGAAGAGTAATGGAGGAATACCTTGAAGTCAATCTTTGTCCTCCACACAAGCACCTATCACACACACCACACAGACACACACACAGACACACACACACACACACACACACCACACACACATACACACACGTACACATACACACCACACACACACACACCACACACATACACACACACACATACACACCACACACACACACACACAAACACACACACACACACACACACACACACACACACACACACACACACAAAAGACAGAAGAAAATCTCCAAAGAAAGCAGTATCTCTCTTGTCTGCTTATATGAGAAGGACTCTTCACCCTTCTTGTTTGCAAACTGTCTTCTGAGAAAGCTTGGGTGGATCTTTCTAGCATGGACTGATAACTAAATGAATTCCTATCATGGTCTTCATTGCTGGTTAAGTGATTTTCTATTTACTAACAATGAAAAAAAATCACCACTTCTAAAAATCAATGACAATTTATTCCAGGACACTCATCACTTATTTTTTACATATTCATTTCATTCAATAGTCTTTAAAAATGATTATCAAAAGAATAAATTAAAAGAATAAATCATCAATCTATAGTATTAAGCTTTTGATGTACTTTGCCACCAGATCAATTTTTAAATTCCATTTCAGCAGCAGTCATTGGGTCTTGATACCAAGAGTAAGTTTCAAAACTGTTTTTAATTAATTATCAATATGTTTGTAAGTTTAAATATCTAATAAGCATCTAGGTAATCTCTGGGAATCTATACACACCAAAATTTCTATAGGAAGATAGCATAAACTTCTACCATGGAACATTTACATCTGAATGGAAAAGAACTTATTGTATTTATCGGCTGATGGTTCATTGTAGGTGTTCTTACAGGACTCAGTGAAAGACACAACCACAATCTTTGTGGCATAATACTCTTTGGGGGAAAAGGACATTTGAAAAATGGCCTTTTGCTTGCAAAATATTGAGGTTATCCCTCCTCCAATTCTCTGAGATTGTCAAGACCTGTTTGGTTATCTTTCTCTTGTGCATAGGAAAACCAAACAATGTTTTTTTTCCTTTTCTTTTTTTCAATATAATACTAACACTTAACCCACATTTCTGCCTAGGCACCTATCTGGTACATGGGAGAACACTTTGTCTTTATTTGTTGATGTGCTTGATTGTTTCTCATGCCGGTAAATACAAAAGTTTTTTTCTATCCAGAAGGAAAGTTCCATAGCAGCAGTTATGCTTCCTTTTGTATTTTACATTTATTTATTTTTTAAAGATTACTAGATATTATCTAGATGATTATTAAATATTTAAACTTACAAACTCATTGTTAATTAATCAAAATAACTTTGAATCTTACTCTTCGCATGAAGACCCAGTGACTTCTGAAATAGACTTTAAAAATTGATTTGGAGACTGAGTGCATGAAATGCTTAATATTGTAGGGGAGGAGATTGCTTCTTTTGATTAATAATTATCAAAGAGAGTGCTGGAAGAAATAGATATGTCCCATGGGCAGGCACCAAATGCTGACATTATTACCAAGGCTATGTTCTGCTTGCAGACAGGAGTCTAGTATGCCTGTCCTCTGAGAGGCTTTACCAGCAGTTGACTGAGACACATGCATATACTTAGAGTCAACCATTGGACTGAGGTTGGGCACCCTATGGAAGAGTTAGGGGAAGGATTGAAGGAGCTGAAGGGGAAGGCAATTCCGTAGACCAGCAGTATCAACTAACCTGGACCCCTGGGAGCTCCCAGAGACTAAGCCATGAACCAAAGAGCATACATTGATCGGCTGGTCTGTGGCCCCAGCACATATGTAGCAGAGGACTGCCTTGTTAGGCCTCAGTGGGAAAAGATGTGTCTAATCCTGTAGAGACTTGATGCCTCAGGGAAGGGAGATGCTGGGAGGGGCTGGGAGGTGGGAGGAAGTGGGTGGGTGATGGTTAGATTGGCAGGGGAGTACCCTCTCAGAGGCAAAGGGGATGGGAATGGGGTGAAGAATTCTGAGAGAGTGGACTGGGAAGGGGGGGGTAACATTTGGAATGTAAGTAAATAAAATAATTTCATAAAAAGGATAAATTTTCTGGAATAAAATGTCATTGATTTTTGGAAGCAGTGATTTTTTTTTTGCATTGCTAATAGTCATCAAAGAGAGTGCTGAAAGCATTCTATATATTAACAAAAAAGGAAATTCACAACTCTTTCACAAACTTCCTGAGCTTGGACTAATGTTTGGTTGAGGGTCTCTGTGTCTGTTTCAGTCAGCTGTTGTATGGAGCCTCTCAGAAAGCAGTCATTCTGTCTGCAAGCACAACATGGCACCAACAATAGTGTCAAGGATTGATTCTTGCTCATGGGATAGATTTCAAGTGGGGCCAGCCATTGGTCATTCTTTCAGTTTCTGTGGCATCTTTGTCCATGTACTTCTTATAGGCAGGACACATTTTGGGTTGATGATTTTGTGGGTGGGTTGTTGGTGTCCTTATCTCTTCACTGGGAGTCCTTCCAGTTCAAGCTCCATATCCTCCACTGCCAGGAGGCTCAGCTAGAGTTGCCCCCATAGGTACCCTGGAGCCTCCCAGTTCTTGAGCACTTCCTAAAGACCTCCCTCCCCCAGCTGATGTCCATTCACTCTCTTCGCCCTCTCTCCTTGGTTCTTTTAGCTTCTTCACAAGGAAAACACAATAGCAGAGAATGCTAACTCATAACCCAGGAAACTACCTTTTCTGTACTGTATTCACCAACAAATAGATGTTTTACTATTGAAGGCTTCATTTTCTTTATGAATGTTTAGCCTGATCTTGGAACAAGTTTGACCTATTTTCTTCCTTTTGTCCTGATCTGAGATGGAACTGTGATTTAATATTTTTATATTTTTACTGAATGACTGACTATAAGGTCAGTAACACTGTACTGTATATAGAGGAATAACCAACGTCTTTCTTCTTTTAAGGGGCTTATGTATGATAGACTCATATACTACAACAAGCCAAACTGCAGTGAACCCAAAGCTAAAATTCTATCACAACGTCAGACACAACCCCTCCAAACAAGGAAAAGGATTGTTGGTATAATAGGCTCCTGCTTGTCCAGGTTGAGCTTTCTAGAAAAGGTAACATTACACCTGACCCTGAAAATGGACTGAGTTTTGTATTATGGTGTGAGGATGAAATTCTTCTCACTGGCTCAAGTATGGACTGTGCATGGCCAGCTGCTCATACTAGTTTGCGAGTTTGTGGAAACATGTTGGAACCAACAGGAAAACACATTCACTGGAGGCCTGCAAATGAAGGTGGCATGTATTGTACTTTTTCCCTTTCTCTCTTTGGCTTTTTATAAGGAACTTCAGGCACACACTTCTACTGCCATGATCCTCTTCTTAACACAGATTAAGAAACAATGCAGCTAGCCAAGATGGACCAAAGTCTTTCAACTGAACCCCTGAAAACATGATGCTCAAAAGCCCTTCATCGCTTTAGTTGTTTTGCTAAAGGTATTATAATACAACAATGGGAAAATTAGCTCAATCACGATGGTGAATGGAATGCATAGAAATGCATAGTGTAGTGATGAGATAATAAAATGAGAAATTCATAAGATAGTGTTATGATTCTGGCACAATACATAGTGAAAGACTATCATGTGGTTCCCAAGTTTTGACACATTTTCTTAATGACTTTTCATATCCATAGTAGTGGAAATTCAATAGAAAGTATAGTTTGTATTTTGAATTTTCACCTTTTCCTGCACTCTTTGCTGAAGCTAAGCTATAGGAAGGTGCTGAGCAGCAGACATGTGGTACAGTCCCAGTCAGCTATGCTCACACAAGATCAGCATCTGACTCTGCAATCAGTGGCCCTTTTGTTATGAGGCTGAGAAGGGCACTGGCTGCACAATTCATCACTGCAACATAACAGCCTAAGAGGAGAAAAGACTATTAGAATTTATGATTTTAGTTCATGTTATTGACCACGTTGTGGCTCATAAGCATGAGACCTTCCATCATGGCAGTCAGGAAAATGAAGGGAGGGATGGAGGGATGGAGGGATGGAGGGAGAGATGTAGGAAAGGAGAAGCAAAGGAAAAAGGATAGATAGAGAGAAAAAAGAGAAGGGAAGAGAGAAATAGAACAAAGAGAAGAAAGGAGAGGAGAGGAGAGGAGAGGAGACAAGACTAGGATAAGAAGAAGGCACCCAGGATCCAGCCTCTGAGGCCTGCTTTCTCCTTCTAAGCTCAATCTCCTAAAGTTTTGAAAACCGAACCAAAATGACACTTGAAGCTAGCAGTGAAAATTCAGCACACAAGTGTGTGGGTGACCTTTCATATTTAAACAACAACAGGTGTGTTAAATGAACTTTTAACTTCTATTATTGTCAATTTTAGACATTTTCCTCTTAGGTTGGCTTAATTGGGAGGGAACTTTATTGTAAACTGAATACATAAAAGAGAGTTGAATTGAAGTTTTTAGGTGTGCCCAGCTTTGCTCATCTTGTTGCTTAGATTTTTTTTTTCCTGGTAATTCACCAATTCTTTTTCAAGTCTTCATTGTCATGTTTTATGAACCAAATACATGCATTTTGTAAAATTTTGTAAAAAGTTAAAAGAAAAAAATATGTTCTTCTACCTTTTCAATTAAAGTCCTTCTACTGCCTCCGAGGGCCACATGTTCATAAAATCTATAATGCTAAAGTAGATAGAAGCTCGCATCCCTAACCAAGAAACTATCTCCAACTGACATCCACTTGCAGAGAAAAAGTTAGTTTTCTCTAATGCAATCTCACTGGGTATATAAGCCACTCTTAAGAGCAGGCCCTATGCCCATGCACAACATGGATTCACTGATTATTTTTGTAAGCTTTTTGTCTCAAGC
The DNA here is from genome assembly GCA_030674055.1 of Rhabdomys pumilio. Classification (NCBI taxonomy): domain Eukaryota; kingdom Metazoa; phylum Chordata; class Mammalia; order Rodentia; family Muridae; genus Rhabdomys; species Rhabdomys pumilio. The sequence goes on from JANHMN010000015.1 coordinate 27,395,639, forward strand.
TGCTTTGTTCGGGCATTTTCTTTTGTCTCCCTATTCTACTCTGTCTCATACTACAAGGTCATAATACTTTTATTAAAATATGTACAGCAAATGTTGATATTCCAAAGGGAGTCTCTAGTATTTTATAAATCACGTTTCAAGGGATTTCTGGATTCTTCTTGCTCCTTCAGTATACTAGAAGATCTATTAATAAGAAAATAATTTTTTCTAGATCTAGTCACAATGAGATAAGGCTAATATATAAGCTTCACACGTGGTTTAGAACTTCATCTTATAAGTGTATTGGAATTATATAGTTATTTTTATTTTATGGCATTTTAGTGTCTTAGAGATTAGACAGAGATAGAGAGACAAACTCATGTGGTCTGTTGTTCTCTTTCCTCTTTTTAAAATTTTTAAAAATTTATTTATTTCATATATGTGAGTATACTATACTGTCACTGTCTTTCAGACATACCAGCAGAGAGAGAAAGAGAAAGAGAGAGAGAGAAAGAGAGAGAGAGAGAGAGAGAGAGAGAGAGAGAGAGAGAGCCTGGAGTTGGGTGGGTAGGGGTATAAGTAGAACCCAAAGGAGGTGAGAAGAGAAAAACTGTGATTAGAATATTTTGCATGAACATTTTTTTTCAATTATAAAGAAAAGAAAAATCCCACACTCCTGTGCTATTTCCCCTGTGAAATTCAACACGAACCTATATTTGTCATTTAAGTGATTAGCAGAAGTAAGCACCCAGCATAAACTGTGAGAGGCGATTGGGCATTTGGTAAAATTTCACCTCAATGTTTGTTGTAGACAGTCATTGGCTCTCAGTGTTGTAGAAAGCATTGATGATTTTGTGTGTGTGTGTGTGTGTGTGTGTGTGTGTGTGTGTGTGTGTGTATACACATGTGCAAACTGCTAGGCATTTTCTCACTCCTTACCCATTCTATGACTCCTTACCCAGAAATGGCATTTCTACATAGCTTCCACTTTGCCATTATTTGATTTGATAAAATTATTTTATTTAATTTGATAAAAATCTATTTGGCTACAGATGATTTGTCAATGGCTAAAAGGTCAGATAAATGAACAAACATATATCTGTATCAGAATCAGTCACTGTTACAACTAACAAATGATTGAAAATACATGTTGTGTTACACGGAAGTTAGCAGAAGAACTGAGTATTTTTATACTGAATGTCTCCATGTGGACTAGAAGTGTTGATCTGTTACTGACTTAGACAATCTATCCAAGGGGAAAATAAGACTTAGGATCTCATTATTTGAAAGATTCTGTTATGTGCAGAGCAAAATGTAATCCAAATGTGAATTTTACTACTACGACAAAAATAGAAAGCAAATGAAATAATCCTAAGCAGTGTCTTTATTTTATTAAGTAGACTCTTAAGAGGATGCTTCCTTCTGTAACTTTAAACAGAAACACAACAGGATTATTCTCACAGACATTTCTTGAAAACTTGGAAATTAAAATTAAAACAGCACAATTCATTGCTCTGCCCTGAAAGAAATAAAAAATGGCAAAGATCAAATGGTAACGATCAAGTCAGATCTCCACAGTTTGACTGTAGGTGTTCTCTGGGCTCTTTGCTCAGGCATTGGTGACTGAACAAAACTGACCTGTAAGTGAATTCATTATAGTCTCTGTATATAGACAGCAATGTGTCACACTGGTGCATATGGGATAAAAGTGGCTGTAGGTACTATCACATGAATTAATTGCTAATTTTTGTCAGAGACAAAAAAATTTGGATTTATTTTCACATACACTGTCTCCATGAACACTATTTTTAAAAACCATCTAAATATTCAGGGTATGTTTCTTCTTCCAAGTTCCCAGAACAAAATGTGCAGAGAGAGAAGGCTCGGTCACTATCTCTCAGGGAGATATGTAAGCATCACAGATGTGCAGGCAAAGATGCCTTTTCCCACACACTCCATGGCTCCTCTTGAGCACAGGAAGGAAAAGAAAAAAAATCCTCTAAAAAAAAATTAACCACATGTTAGTACTGAAACCCTGCCAGGAACACAGAGAGCTCTAGGGGGTTGTTTCAAACCTATACTGATAGAGCCTTGGGATGGAACAGGGAATGGTGCATCTTACTCTTCGTTTACAGACCTGAGACTTTTTATTTATAAGGAAGAGTCAGGAAACAAATGGCAGTGAGAAGATGTTACTAGCACCCAGTCTGACCTTTATATATGAGTGCAGAGTATGGTGGAAGTGGTTCACTGTTCTATCCGTCTTAGTGAAATCCCAAGGATGTAGAATGGCCACTTGAATGGAAGATGATGGTGTATGTCTAAGTTAGGTTTCAGTTGCTATGACAAAACACCATGACCAAAAGCAAGTTAGAAAGGGAGAGGTTTATTCAGCTTATGCTTCCACATCACAGATCACCATCAAAAAAACTTAGGACAGGAATTTAAGCTGGGCAGGAAACTGGAGGCAGCAGCTCATGCAGAGGCTATGAAAGAGGGCTGCTTACTGGCTTGTCCCTCATAGCTTGCTCAGCATGTTTTTTATAGAATCCAGGGAAGGCTCCACTCACAATGGACCAAGCCCTCCCCATCAATGACTAATTAAGGAAATACACTACAGGGAGGCATTTTCTTAATTGAGGCTCCCTCCACTTAGATGACAATAGTTCATGTCAAGTTGACATAAAACTATCCAGCACAGGTGATTATGAAGTTTGCCTGATGAATGAAAACACAGCCTTATACTGAAATTGTTACATTTGGGTCAATTTCACGATTGTAATATGTCATATCACTAACATCATCAAACAGAATGTAGTCTAACCTGCATCAAAGACAACAAAATTCCCCCCAAACCAAATCTTAAAAAACTAAACCCTCATCTGGAATAGATTGACTTGATTATCTACAAACTAAAAGCTATCCAGGCTTAATGTTCTACCTAATCTTGAAGAGCACGGAAATGAAAGCCATTATGTGTACAAGCAACTCCATCAAAGCAGGCAGCCAGTCGCTATGCAACAAGTACTTTTTCTTTTCTTCTTTATTTTCTGAACTTACCAGTGGTCTCTAGATTGTACATTCTATGTAAATCCACAGAATTTATTTTGTCAGCTATCTATCTATCTATCTATCTATCTATCTATCTATCTATCTATCTATCTATCTATCT
>JANHMN010000015.1:27410482-27421400 GCA_030674055.1 Rhabdomys pumilio
GGGCATGACAGCTGGCAGGCAGGCATGGAGTTGGAGCAACAGCTGAGAGCCTACATTTTGATTCACAAACATTAGGCAGAGAGAGAGAGAAAGAGAGAGAGAGAGAGAGAGAGAGAGAGAGAGAGAACTCTAACTGGGACTACCATAAGCTTTTGAAACCTCAAAGCCCACTTCCAATGACATATCTTCTTTCTCAAGGCCATGCCTTCCAGTCTTTCCCACACAGTTCCACCAACTGGGAACCAAGTATTCAAAGATACCAAGTACATTTTATATAACACAACATAGGTTTAACATCTTAAAGACATTATACGCATTTTAATCTGATTTTGCAATGATTTGAATTTCCACATGCTACATGAATCCTTGATATATTTGGAAGACTCATGGCAACATGGATTACTGAATTTTAATAAATAGATAGAATATGCATAAAAGTACAATGTTGAAAGAAATCTCATCTTTGCTGAGCACTTTTGGTAGATTTTGTAAACATGATTCACGTCCCTTGGCAATTGCTCAGCCATGTTGTGTCATTGTGGGTCTCTACTTCCACTCATATGGAGAAAAGGCCAGTCGTGAATCACAGAGCCCTGCAATGCAATTGTATTTCAGAGTTGTGCTCATGGACTTGCCTAGGGTGGGAAGAAGGACTGCCCTGCTCTCCTGAGAATTCTCTTGGGCAGTGTCCTTATAAAACCAGTCTCTTCACCTTTTTCCATCCATTCTCCTCCTAGTCTCTCTGAATTTTAGAAATGACTTATCTTTGGAACATTTTCATTATAGATGATGTAATTTAAATGCACTGTTATGGCAGCGTAAAGACAGACTTGGAAAAGAGGAAATGTTTCTGTTTTCTTGGAGCTACAGGAGATTTGAGGCAACCGTTTTCCTACTCCAAGCCAATTTAGCCATTTTATTTAGAGACCTCAGTGAACTTCATTCACTGATGCCAGTTTGCAAGCATTTTGTGAGTTACTGAAGAAGCCAATTTAATGAACACACTGTACCTCACAAGCCACAACCATTCTAGAGGTTAACCTTATAAAGCAATTAAGAAAAATAATCCCTGTATTGTGAAACGACCCAAATTCAGAGGTTGCTGGACTTGACAAAGATTCTTTTTATGCAGAAAGTTAAGTATACCTTTGGGCTGGAGTAAATCATAGTCCTTGGAGATGTGGAGGTCGGCACATGGCTTGACTCCAGTGAAGTCAATAGGGAAATGGGGGAGACTTCTGTCTTGTATAATAACAGGAAGGAAAAGAAAAAGTCATTGCAGAATTTACAGAGCAAAATACTCAGTGTCAATTGAGTAGTAATTGCCTTGTTCAAATAGCACATGGTGGTCACGCTTATTTTAGTTACACTAAGAAGTGGGCTTTTTGCTCTTTGATTTGTTATGCCAAAGCAATATACTTTCTGCACTGCTATGTATTCCAAACTAGATTTTGTCTGCCGTACTGTCAATCACAGAAGATATTTAGGAATGTGTCATGGGAGTTTAATCCTATGTCATCTTTTCAGAAGCTAGTAGCGACAGGGAATGATGTGATATGAAAAAGAAGAGCAACAAAACAAAAATAAAAACCTGGGTTGTGAAGACAAAAGGGGTATTGTCTCTCCAAGAAAATGTTTTGGTTTGGTGACAGCCACTACTCTACAATTATAATCACATGTTTCTCCAACTGTTATTATTGTATAGTCGATGATCAAAGATGTTATTGTGACTGTTGAATTTTGTCCCAGAACTTTAGAATAACTTATAACTCCTTTCATGCCATTTTTATATAAGCTGCTCTTAAGGGTGGAAAGAGAACATTTACACTGAAGGGTTGAGAAATGAAATAAGTGGCTTATTCTGAAATGAAATTAAACTTCGAATGGTAAGTGCACTTTGCCCTGAAATTATGTAGCTTACTTTTTGATTTTCTTGATGACTTTTACCTTAAAACTAAAAAAGTCTTAAGCAAGTTATTCTTTCAACATTAGTGGCCATGAACACATTTTCCAAATGAAATTATTATCTGGGGAATAAAGAATACATCTTTGCCAAACTTTCTTAACGTAGAAATGTGATAAAGGCAGATTGGGAATAAATACACTTGTAAAAAAGATACATAATTACGTTAGATTTTGCCTAAATGTGATTATTTTGAAATTACTTCATTGAGTATTTATTGATTTTGAAAATTAATTTATATTAATTATACATATTAATGGATTTTATTGTTATTTCCAAATATACAAGCTTGATCTGTCCTGGTTGGTTTCCTTTTCTGTCAACTTGACACAAGCTGTAGTCATTTTGGAAGATGGACTGTTGATTAAGAGAACATCACTAACACACTGACCTATGGGCATGCCACTACCACATTGACCTATGGGCATGCCTGTAAGGTAGTTTCATGATTAATGATTGCTGTGGGAGGACCCATACCATTATGAGCGGTGACAGACCTGCAGATGGTCCTGAGTTGTACGAGAAACCAGACTGAGCAAGCCATGAGGAGCAAGCCAGTAAACAGCACCCCTTCATGGCTTTTGTATAAGTTCCTGCCTCCAGTTCCCAAATTCCTGTCCCTGACTTTCCTTAGTGATGGAAGTATAAGCTAGAAGCATAAGATGAAATAAAGACTTTCTTCACCACAGTTGTTTTTGGTTAAGGTGCTTTGTCACAGTGATAGAAAGACAACACTGAGTCTGACTTTCCACTGAATCTAGAATTCAGTTTTGTGAAGGCTTTAACATGTTTTATATGAAAAAAATGCAGTAACCCGAAAGTGTCGTCTAATGAAAAATGCTTAGTGAGTTTTATTTAAAGTAAATTCTTTTATATCTGTCCATGACTTGCTGGATCCGAGTAAATTAGTATAAAAAATGATAACACAATAGGAACTCAGATTTTTGTTCTCTTATAGTTTACACTTGCTAGCAAAATGTCCAGGTATCCTCATGTCCAAATTAATTATGTGATTGTCATAACTCGGAGTTTTTACTTTTCACCTCTTTCCTGATACATACTCACCAATTCAGTAATTAGGAGGAGGTAAATGGCCTGCTGAGTTTGTTGCTTTCTTCTTCAGCAATATCTCTTCAATTACTCCCAATGCTTTCAGAAGGAAGATGTCCTTCAACTGGTATTATACATATAGCAGAAATGACAACCACGACCAAGGAATGCCTACTGCACTGCATATCTGACCAACCCATATTATTATGACAAATTTGCTAACACCTCTAGTTGTTGATTAGTCTGCATACACTCCTACACTTGGAGCTTGGTGGCTCTGGTGCTGGGGAGTTTCTTATGTGCTTCTATGGTTTGTATTTGCTCCATGTTACCTTCATAGCTATGCTGGCTGCAATTTCCGGATGACAATGGCCATGACCAAGTGATCACAGAGATACCATAGGCAGCTTACAGTTTCTTGTGCTTTGCACCTCTCAGAAGGAATCAATGGTCATGTCCCACTCCTTACAACATCCTCACACTAACCTGATCAAGCAATTGAATTCTTATTTTATAGAAGAAATAGCAAATAGCTAAGTGACTATCCAAACCATAGAGTCTGGTAAGGATTTTTGCTCAGAAATATATTTAAAAAAATTATAAATAAAATATTTTAAAAGAATATTTAAAAGAAATATTTTTAAAAAATTATAATTAAAATGGCAGTTATTTAATAAAATTAAGAAAAAATACTATGATTATACAAAAAGCATTAAGAAACTCAAGATCCTCTTTATGAGTGAAATGTGTGGGGGCCAAAGGAAAGTTATATGCAAGTCAATCCTTGCCTTTGCTTTGTCTAAAGTCAGGATTGTTGGCTATGCAGCTGTGCTAGCTGGCCCTTTAACTTCTGGGAATTCACTCAGCTCTGCTTCCCTTCACCATAGGAACGCTGGATTATAGATGTTTGGCTGCACCTGGCTTTTATGTGGGTTCTGGGGAACCAGACTCAGACCCTCAAACTTGTAGATCAAGCACTTTACCCACTGAGTCATCTCCCTAGGCTCTGAAGATTTAATGGTCAAAAAGTATTAGGAAAAGAACACATCCTTTCTAAATATTCTGTCTCTGTTTGTTCATAGTAATTACAAAAGTAGACACATTTCTCAGATGACAATTAATAGAGTGGATAGTCCTGGATATTCTATTATTTTTACATAGAAATGTTTACTGAGTCTGAACTGGACAACCAATTCATTTGTCTAGCTCAAGGAAGCAATCTGTCACAAGAGATCGCATGACTGTCCTCAATGGAATCTGCAGAAATGCCACTAGTCTGGCTGTTTTAGTTATTTATTTATTTAATTACTTATAATTTGAAACCACACCGTGGTCTACTTAGTCACCATTGCAAAACTACTAAAGTTTAATGTAGTACCAAAGATGCCTCGTTTAAGAGATCTTAAGATATATGAGTTACTGATTTATGCTATTAAAGGAAATGAATACATTCTGAGGCTGTAAAACACGATTGTCTTCTTAATGACCATTTTCTTGGTAGCCCCCCAAAATGAGAACATACTGTGAAAAACTTCTAAAATAACAGTGCCAAGCTTAAAGTGTTTCCCTTGGTCAAATGGTAAAACTAAAATGCTTTCACAACCTCTGCACTAGGATTCCTTGAGTAAGATTTTATTTTATTTTACTTTTTATTTTTCATAAAGGGAGTGATGAAAAAGACAGATTTTTTTTTTTTTTGGACTACGTGCAGTTTGGCTTGCTCTTGGAGTTAACCAAAAAAAAAAAAAAAAAAAAAAAAAAACCCTAAAAAACAAATATTTATCCAACAAAACGCTGAGAATCATGTCTCCTGGGAAATTTACACAAGGTCAGAGTTTTAGGAGCATTAAAAAAAATCCTGTAATGCAAACGAGCATGTAATATGAGAAAGCAAAGAAGCTGAGAGGAAAAAAATTCAGATTTTGTTGGCTAAAATATCTATTCAGACAAAAGGTTACTGTTTTGCTAAAATACTATATTTCATTTGCAAAAACAGGTATCTGAATAGCACATTATTTTCTTTATATATACAAACACTCTCACACACATCACACACACACACACACACACACACACACACACACACACACACTCCTGAGAAGCAAAAGAGTAGTGATCCAATTTCAGCACTATTATAAGGAAAAGAGTTAAAATTTTAAACAAGACTGTCTGATGGGTATTTATTTAATAAATAGAGTTGTTATAAATAAAAGTTTATTAAATCTTGTAGGATGCACAGGACTGGGACAACTTGCTATAGATAAAAGGTTATAAAGGGGTGGTTGAATTCTGGGAAACGTTTCTTTTGTGCATTACTGAATCCCCATATTCCAAGTGCATGGTCATGGAAGACTTATGACAATTATTTGTTGAATGACTGAGAAACCATGACACACAGACAATAAGTGAGAACTGATTTGGTATCAGAACCTAGGGTACTGAGGTTGAAGTGGCTTTTTAGTTTATTAATAACTCCTTGTGGTTTCTTTACTTATTAAAGCAAATATGATAAACAAGTACAACCAGAATGAAAATATTTGTCTTTGGAGGAGATAGTAGATGGTTGTACATGAAACTCACAGATGTACATAGTATACACATTGTACATGTGCTGTCCAGGACATATATGATTGTGCTCTTAAGAGTTCCCCATCCCCCAAACTTTTCAAAGGCCTCCGGGACATTCAGGATAAGTGTCAAGGACACTCGGAGCAGCTCAGAGTCCTCTCATCTGTTCACACTACTCTCCCTTACTCTGGTCGAGCCTTCCCTACCTCCTCCTACCTATCTTGAGCTCTGTAGCCTATAGATCTTGGGATTCCAGTTTTTTCCTCTCATACACACCTAGGATTCATACTATTTTCCTCGTTTTTTAAAAGTATTTATTTTATTTATATGAGTACACTGTAGCTGTCTTCAGACACACCAGACAGGGTATTGGATCCCATTACAGATGGTTGTGAGCCCCCATGTAGTTGCTGGGAATTGAACTCAGGACCTCTGGAAGAGCAGTCAGTGCTCTTAACCCCTGAGCCATCTCTCCAGTCCTTCAATGTTACATTTCCAGTGTCTCTTCCTCCAGCCACACTTTGAACATCACATTCCTACTTCCTTCCCTTGCCTCTCTGTATCCATACATTCTGTTTCCAGATGTTTTTATGGTACCTACTCCTTCAGAACAATTTATTTTGTGAGAGCAGGGGGTCAGTTTTGCAGTTTTTATTTTTACTTAAAAAAAAAATCTCTCTGCTTATTTCCCTATAGCATCCAGAACATTCTCTGGAAGGAAATATTCTGTGAATTAATGAATGAACATGGGAATGAGCGAACCAAGTTAACATAACATTAGGCCTTTCAGATGGAAGTTTATCTATTTTCTTTCACTTCCAAATTTTTAAAGGGGAATGCCATGTGATGCATATGACAACTAATAAATGAAGTTGCAACACTTGAAGACAGGGAATAAGGAAGTTTTGTGTCTCTAAGGGAATGAGGAACTGGGGAGGGTTTCTGTGAGTGGGAGACCTTGAAGGGGGTTAGCATTGGATGTAAATAAATACAGTTTTAGAAGTAAATAGAGTTTAAAAAGTAAAAGAGGAAATATTTCTTCTTAGATAAACAAGGGGTATTTTATTTGTTTTTATAATAGTAAAATTTTAGATTAAGTACTCTTAAGGTATCGACTGTTTTGGTGTCCTTGGCCATTTTATAGTTACTTTTTATCTCTGTACCTTTTTTTTGTGAATATATATATATATATATATATATATATATATATGCATTACATATACACATATATGCATTATGTCTATCTATATACATATATGCAATATATATATCTGGACCCTTAGTATAATACAGATGCTTATCATATGCAACTAGCAATATCTTTTGTTAGTTGCTACCTTTAAGAAAGTATAATCAGGTGTGGGAAATGCAGGTAAAATTATCCACTTGTAATCCCCTCTTTGGAGATTCCAGAACCTCCTGATGGATGCTTCCAGCATACTAGACTTTATAGCAAAACTTCCAGTTGACATTTATCAGAATGTTCAAAGTCAGTCTCCAGCGTCTGTGATCTCTACCATGGAAATGGCTAACAACCCCACACCATCTCTAAGTTGATACAGGAGCCTCTTAGAGGGCAAGTGACAGCGGCCTGGGCCTGAGAAGGGAGGCGTGGCCTGGGGAGAGCTGGCTGTAAGGGAGGGTTTGACTCAGTTCTCATATTAAACCCCGCGGGTTTTTCTTCTTCACTCTGTTGCTTTATTTTGCATTACAAACGATGAAATTCAAGTCCTCACAAGCACTAGTTACATTTTCTACAGCTTTCCTGGAGAGAAACCTCTTCCACCAATCACTATCAAGGCTCTCAGTACAAAACCCAGGGTGCTTTCAGGAACTCCATAGCCGTTGACTGAAATAGTCAACGTTACTAAGTAAACGCACAGATCAACCCACACAACAACACAGATGAAGTTCTATCCGTATTTGTGTCCAGCTTTGGCTCTGCCATCTACATTAAGTCGTTATTTAACGCTGCAGTGCTCTGCTGTTCTGGTCCACTGTCTGGGTTTCTTTTCAGCTACGTTTGCTTTTGTGCACAGGATCATGTTTGATGCTATAAAACACTGTAGTTTTAAACTGTTCTGTTTTGACCACAGGGTCCTCAACAGCAGGAGTCACGTGCCACATTTATTTCAACAGCAGGAGTCACGTGCTACATCTATTTCTTTTATTTGACTCATGAGAAGTAACAGGCCTCCCAGTTCACACCACTTTTGTGTCTTCTCAGATCTGAAAGTGAGGTCTGCTTCAACAACAGCTTCTATTCCCACAGATTGAGCTCCCAGCGCAATGTTGTTCTGACTCCAGTGATGTTGCAGAGTACTCCAGTGCTGATGCAGAGTACTCCAGTGATGTTGCAGAGTACTCTGGTGCTGTTGGAGAGTACTCTTACTGTCCATTAAACTGCAAAGGATGAAGGCAGCGTGTCCACATTTGTGGCTTTGAACAGCCTTACCACCACTGTATTTGTAGCTGCCGTAATTGAAAGCATTGTCCACACCTAAAACACAACCTCAATTGTGGACTTAGGAAATCAATCATTCGATTTAAAAAATGAGTTAACCAAATCTTCAGTCTTAATGTACTGAAGACTGTGGATGGACTCCCTGGTTATCTGAAGTGCTAAGAAGGCATTTAAAAAACACTGAAATAATAATTTATTCTTTGTTGCCCCCGCAAATGACACCACAGTATAATTGAAAAGGCCTATTTGATATTAAGTCATTGCCACAATTTTGAAATCATAAATCTTGCTGGCACTTGGTGTGGTCACAGAGGAAAGGGCTTTAAGTGACCTTTGGAAATCTTTGAGTGACCTTTGGAAATCTTTGAGTGACCTTTGGAAACCTCCCAGTCTATAACTGCAATCTTTTCCTTCAAGCAGAGTTGGCAACCTTTCAACACACATCTTACCCCATCACGTTTGATGAGTTCTGGAAGGGGAAAAAAAAAGCCCCTAATTTTATTTCACTTAGAAAAAGTATGCTGTAGCTTTTGGGATAAAAACAACTCCTTCATATTATATACTTACTGTTGATTGTGTACCTTGGTATGTAGATCAGTTTCCCGGTGGTGGGGTAATGTAGACTTTTCCTTTAGAGGAATGACTCCAACTGATTTGCTACCCGACAGAGGATATTAGGCCTCTGTTCAATTCCTTCATAATGGATCCATTTCTTCTATTCAGCTAGTGAATAATCACCCTTTTCTAATAACAAATGGCTTCTAAACATCCCTACAAACAATGGTTTTGATTTTCTAAAAGTAGAATTTCTACAGGTCTCTACAGTTCAAGTCCTCCCCGCCCCTCCTTGCTCCCGGGGGACTCTCTGAGCTCTGTGAAGTCCTGTGTTTTCATCTTTCTTCCTTCCCCTCCCGCTCTTTCCACCCTCTTTTCTCTTTCTTTAGGACAGGAAGTAGAGCCTGTTGACCTCCTCTGGATGCATCCCAATGTCAGAAGGTGGTCCTCTCAAAAAAAAAAAAAAAAAAAAAAAGATTCCAAGCTCAGAAAATTCTTCCTGATTTTATTTTTCAGATAACTGTGTCAATAAATAAATTGTAAATGTTATTCCTTTCTCTGCTCACAGCTGTATAATGACTGGACTCCTCCGTGGCTAATTACTGAGCTCTTTGGTTTTCCTCTCAGAGAAATTGGTGTTATCTGCCTGTGCTTTGGAGCTGTACTGTGTTTTACTGACAGGGTCCGGGTAGGGGTGTGGTTGGGGGTGGGGAGGGCACAGAGAATCCTGGGCTTGAGAATACTCCCTCATTAGTGTGTTGTGTGGAAACTCTGGCCTTAGCACTTAGGCATAGGCAACTTCTGAAGAGAAGCTGGGATGACTTTCCTTGCTCTTGCTCGGCCAGGCTCAGTACTGACCCTTTTAATTTTTAAAGAAAAAAAAAAAAAAAAGAAGAAGAAGAAGTCATGTTGTAGGAAAATTGCTTCCTGTGAATAAGCATAATGGAAGTGGAAGAATTCAAAAGCCATACAAAATACTCTATAAAAAGAGTTTTGTGCATAACCCCTTTCATACATTGATGTGTGGGAGGATGTCCTGGAGAGCCCACACCCGACTCAGCCAGCATTTCCTTGGGTGCCTTGTGTATGGAAGGCCCCCAGATTCTTCTCTGCTTGTTCCTGAACCATTTTCCAGTTCCACTGAGTTGACTTTCTAGTGACCTTCTGAGCTCTCCTACCCCCAAGCATTGAAATCAAGGTCATTGGCTGAAGCTCTGGCCTGTTGCTTGAGCATTCAATTAAGAGAGACTCAGCATGAAAAATGAAGTCAAGGAGGCGACCTTGAGTAGAGTGGTGTGCATTGATAACCTGAGGGTTGCCCAAAAGATGCTGATCTGTATTGTATCGCTTTGAAAAGACCCGTCAGTCTACTTGGTTCAGAGGAGTTAAAGATCTGTTTCTTCTCTTCTAAAAGGTACCAGCTCCCAAAGTTCCTTCCTTGTAAAGTGCTTTCCTTGTTGCTGATAAAAAGCTGAGTCAATGCTGTCTCATTACCACGTGAATTACCACGTTCACAGAATCATCCTGAACTTCTGAGTGTTCTATCCAGACACCTTATGTGAATTTTTGAAATGAATTTTGCTAGAGCAGTAAAAAGTCATTTTGCAACAAATGAAAACACAGAACAAAACTTTATAAACAAGCAAAAAAAAACCCAAACACCAAAACAAACAAACAAACAAACAAACAAAAACAAACAAAAAAGCCAAACCCATGGCTTCTACCTCAGAGGATTTCCTAGGTCTGAAAAAAGTTAACGAAAACTATATAGTCCGGTGTGGGATGCAGCTTAGTGGTCTGGCTATGCTTAGCGAGAGCAAGGCCCACAGTTTGATTCTTAGAACCATAAAAGCAAACAAAATGAATGAACCCCCAAATATGAGCAGTTCAAGGTAATATGAATCCCCTGAAGACGGTAGATGTAAGGCTACAGGAATACGGGGTCTTGAGAAGGCATGGATGGAATGTTTGGGGAGCTGAGAGGTGAAGATCAAATTCACGGTGTTCAAGGAGAGACCTTCCTCCTCTCTTTCTTCTAAGAGCTTCTGCTAATCCAAGCTTTTATATGGGGTACCAAAGCTAGGCAGCCCAAAGAAATCCCTGAATAGATAGCAAACTCCAGTACCATAGTGTAAACTCTGGAGACAGATGTCTTGCTTTGTGGGATTAAAATGATTTGTTTCACAATGTATTTGTAAGGGAAACCAGGCTCTATGGAATGAGTATACATATACATACGCATATGCGTGTGCGCGCGTGCATGTGCACAGGCACACACACACACACACACACACACACACACACACACACACACACAC
>JANHMN010000015.1:27430854-27527060 GCA_030674055.1 Rhabdomys pumilio
TACATACAGATAATTAATTCCAGGTTGTCCAATAGAGCCATAGTAACAACAGCTATAGGCATATTATTTCTGACAAAGATGCTCTAACAATATATTGGAAAAAAGGCAGTGTCTTTAACAAATGATGCTGAGAAACTGGATGTCCTTATGTAGGAGGATGAAAGTCGATCCTTATCCCAACCTTCACATGGAAACCAATACTAAATGAATAAAAAAAATCTTAACAAAAGAAGTGCAACTCTGAAATAGCTAGAAAAGAAGTAAAGCGATCATGTTATAAACCCAGGTAAGAACATTCTTCATAGAATTTCAGTCTCAGAGGAAGTGAGTCCAATAACTGACAAATGAGACCCATGAAATGATAAGACTTCTATGTAAAAAAGGAACTGTTAATTGGGTTAATAGGCAGTCTAAGTGATGACAAACATGTGATAGAGGATTAATATCTAAAATATATAAAGATTTCAAGTCACTAAACAAGAAGTAACTCTATCAAAAACAATCGGACAATGATCTGACTAGAGAAGTCTCAAAAGAAGACACTCAAAAGGCCAGTGAATACATAGAAGAGTTTTTAAAAGTATCAGCGATCGGGAAAATGCAAATTCAAACTACTTTGTGGTTCCACCTCACCCCATCAAAAGGGCTATCAATGGAAAACAAGTAACTATAAATGCTGGAGAGGGCATGAGAAACGAGGAGCATTGTTTACTGCTGAAGTATTTGTGAAATGGTGCAGCTGTCATGAACATCCCTGTGGATGTTGCTCAAAAAATCGAAAAATAGAATTATCACATGACCCAGCTCTATGATGGCTGGGCACACCCCTAAAGAACTTTAAATCTCAACTCAGAGATACTTACACAGCCATGGTCATTGTTAGTCTTTTTACACTTGGGAAATGTGATCTGCCTAGACAGCTCTCCATAGACAAATGGATAATAAGAATGTAGTACACATATATAATGGAATTTCATTTAGCTGTAAAGAATGAAATAATGCAGTTTTCAGGAGAATGAGTGGAAGTTGAAATGTAGTAAATGATACAGCCTAGGCTCAATATTTTGGCTTCTAACTTTTATATATGTATGTATGTGAGGATGCGAGAAGGAATGTGCCAGGAAACTAGCGAGGAACCCATGACAGAGAGAGAAGCAATTACCCTACAATGAAATCTCCGTAAATGCTGTTCTGGCTATACTTAAAATGTAAGACATCATGATTAATTGGATTGGCGCCAGACCATGTACGAAGTATTTAGAGTGCCTGATTGTGTTCTATTAGAATTCCTGTTTAAATTGTCTTCCAGATGTGTACTTTGTCCTCAGGTTGCCAATGTGCAGAACAATGATGTGGCATTTTGATTTTGGCACTTTCTACACCTTACCTGTTTCCACTGAGTTTCAGTTTGGTTTTGATTCTGATGTCTTTAATCTTTTTGGCAGTTCTCATTATGTAAATGTAAATCTTCTGGTAAAAACCATGTTCTAATGACTAGGGGATATGATTTACTCCTGACTAAAATGAAGAGATGGGTTAGATGTACATTTAAGGGAAATAACAGTCTCTTAGGAAGATGTAATTGGACCATACTGTGTGGAGGGAGCTGAGGAAAACTGCAGAGGGCAGAGGAGGGTGGCAGAGAAGTGGGAGAAAGATCTGAGCAGAGGGCGTATAAATAATATTAATATTTATATGTTGTATTCTTAGAGGTTTGAAAATGTTCCATCTATAAAACATGAAGTTTCTACTGAAGGACACACAGAGAACACTCATAGTGTGTCTTCTTTAACAAGTGACTATTTAATGTTTCCTCCTGTTTCAAGGATGAAAAACTAGAGATAGTTATTTCTTTAAAAAAATTATTTTGTTTTTTATTTTCAGTGTGTGTGTGTGTGTGTCTGTGTCTGTGTCTGTGCCTACATATGCATATCCACATATGTACAGGTACCTGATGTCAGTGCTTGGAAATGAACTTGAGTTTTCTCCAATAACAGCAAGTGCTCTTACCTCTGAGCCATTACACTCTCCTTAGCTAGATCTGTCTTCAGATCTGTCATCTATGCCATAGGACCTCTCCATGTCCTCAGTTCGAGGACAGCACCCTCAAAGCTTCCTCCTTTTATGTATAAACATTTCCTCTAGTGGATCATACCTAGCAGCAAATACCCCTTTCTAGTTTCTGTTCTCTTTGTTTCCTTTCTTAGTACACATTAAATAGTCACTTGTTAAGCAGTTCTGCTTGTTTTCTTAATCCCTATTCTCTCTTCTAATTCTGAACTCACTGGAAGCCACTGAGCCCAGCAAGCACAAGCCTTGATGGGAAAGAAGGTCACTCTGGGCAGATTGGCGAGAAGCTCCAAGCTGTTCCATGCTAGTTGTCTTCTTCATCTACCTTGTCTTACACACAGTTTTCAAAATGGTGGACACTACCTAGATTTTCACCAATCTTGAAATCATTTCTTGTATTTTGAGATTGTGAAATGACAGAAGAAAGCAGGCCAAACAGGTACTGTGTAAAGGTAATCTGGGCTGCAAGTGCGAATACCAGTGTGTTCTGGGGCAACACTAGAAGTGTAGAAGCCAGTTTAGGGGTTTCAGGAACCCAAAACAGAAAGGGTTGTGGTAAGGAACAAGGGGATGGATACGATAGGTACTGAGATTTGACATGATCATTTCTTCAAACATTAAACCCTCTCAGCTCACAGGTACACTTCTAAAATTCAACATGGATTTCAGATTTCTAGGTCTTACAGCTCAACTTTCTATAATAACGCTTATCATTCTACAGGTATGTATGGACACGCAGCAATATGATTCTAATAGACAACTTCAGAAATCTTAAAAATTGGTTCTGGGAAACAAATCTGGAGCTCTGTACATCCTCCATACATGCTCTATCACAGAGCTCTGTCCTCATCAACACTTAGTAAACATTTGGATTTCTGAAGCAAGCATTTTCGATATGTACTGATTTCATTTTTGGATTTACGCATGAATTTCAAGTTGAACTGTTTCAAACTCAATTTGGCTCCTTACAGCTCCTCTTTAAGTGAAAAGGAGGAATCGCCTGCATGGTTGACAGATAGGTGTTTGCTTTGGCCTGCTCTTAGTGGGTTCTATTTATTTCAAATAGTTTCACAACTGCTCTGGATAAAAAGGGGAGGAGGGAAGGCATGTATTACAAATGTGTTGATGGAATTCTGTGAAGAAAAACTATAGTTTGGATAGTGAGAGAAGTTAAATATGTCACTATGAACATAAGCAGTCCCTCAAGGCCAACGGTGATACATGCCAAGAAATACATCTGCACCTTCTCACCTGGGTGTCCATGGACCGTGACATGGATATGCACAGCGATAGGTGTACAGAGGAAAGTTTCCCGTGATCATTCGGCTGCCTTAGACGGTAGCTTTTATAGGGAACATCTCCTTTGTGCTAACAATTCTTAAGAAGCAGGTACTTCATAATATTTTGAAAACTGGAAATGTAATTTTAAAATGTACAATTCCTCAGAATTTGAAATGGAGCCCAACAAGGGATAACTCATACTCACCTTACACAATTCTTTCCATCACTGGTGACTCTGGGTGGTGCCAACACACTTGTATTGTATCTTTTATTTATCTGTATCTTTTATTTATCTCCCCTGAATCTTCACACTAGAAAGGAAACTCGTGTGTCACCATTGTCCTATTTGGTATTACTCTCTTTTCATTAAAGCGAGTTCAAAAGATGAAAAGAGGTAGCGTCATAAAAACGCTCGTCCTTTATGGCTGTAACTGTCTGTCTTACATGGAGCCCCATCTCCTACTTTTCCCATCTCAAGGGACTTTGCATGAGCTTAGCTTTACAGTGACAGTCTGTGTAGCACTTTGCTTTAGTAAGAAAAACTAAAGGCTCAAATACAGGGAGCAGCTCCTGTGTGTGACTCTCTGGACCTGTGGACTGACTTTTTGAATAATGTTTTCTGAGCAAAGTGGGCATTTCAGAATAGTGGAGAGATTTATGTAGAAATTAGAAATTAAGCTTCACAAACAACTGATTACCGAGAAGCAACACAATTGTTGCCCATTTATTCTGTTCAGTAAACAGTCAGTGTCAAGGTTGGAAATTTATGGAGATAATAACTGTAAGGTATTTAATATAGAAAACATTTTTTCTATTCCATGTTGCCTACTATAGACTCAAACAGTTCTAAGCATGCATTTTATTACTAGGATAGGAACTATTTTATGAATTAAAATTTAGTGTTTTATGTGATCACTGATATATATATATATATATATATATATATATATATATGAAAGAGAAATCTGTATGAAAATATATTAAAATGCACTGCCAGCTAAGAATCTTTGTCCCTTGACAATCTTAATGATTGTTCTCAGGGTGGACCTTGTTAGAAATACCATTCAGCTTGTTTAAAATTTATCATGCCTCAATCCAAACACTGTGGACAGCTGAGAGAAAGTACTTTGTAGGTTCTAAGTAGACAGAAAAAATATTTAGATAAACGTTTATGTTCATTGCAGAGGGAAAATGCAGATAAACAGAATTTAGGGGAAAGTCACACATTAGAAGAGAATGACTTTTTTATTAATAAATTGGAAGCCAGAAGAAGCTGAGGGAAACAAACAACACTTTAGATGCCATTTTCAATTAAAAAAATTTTTTTTGTCAACATATACCTGAAGTACAGTGAAATCTTCAAGGCTATCTTCTCCTCCCTTCTACACACAAAGTGAACAGTTGTTCAAAATAGAGGGATAAAACATTTCCTTTCATCATTCAAAGAGGGAAAAAAACTTTAATATTAGGTTTGTGTTACATTTTGATGTGGGCCAATTCTTTCTGATTACTTTTAAATTATAGCTTTTCTATAATAATGTGCAACTCAGCATCTTCTATGTGGGGCCTGCAGCTTTGCATTGGTAGCAGGACACACCACTATTAACGCTCTAAATTACAGTTTCTTGACCTTGTCAACACAGGCTCATTATTCCGATTAAAGTGTAGTGAAGGGATGCTTAAAGTTCCTTCCATTTGTGACATTTCTAGGAACCCACGAAAAGAAAATTCTCTTTCACTTTATATATGTTAGGAGGATGCTGCTTGCACTGGTCTAGTCAAAGAAACTATAGGTAATGAACATGAAAAACACATGAAATAGTGTGCCTTTTACAACAAAATGGAGTCAAAATACAAGGAATATCTTTAAGGAAAGGGGAGAAAATTAAAATACCACCTACATAATGGCAAACACATGCTGTGAGAATAGCTGCTGTGTACACAACAGCTAGGTCTTATGTTTCTAAATGTAGGTGTTGCTAGGCCATATTGATTCAATTTTCCACTTCCTGTGTTAGGGAACCTGTCTGCTCAAAGGTGAACATGCTTCCTGTTTGCTTCTGCACTTCTGTGGGGAACATGGTAAAGCAGATTACATTCAGCCCACTAACTAACATCCTTGTGTAAGTCATAACTTCATATTTTGTCAACTCTTCTATCACAAGTTTTGAAAAAGACTTTTTTTTTTTTTTTGCAAGAAGCCAAGTGTGAAATCTCAGATAGTAACTGCTTGTTACACATATGGCCTATACACTTATTACAAACCACAAACTTCCCACTTGGTGTAGGTCTCTAACAAGAGAATATAAAAGTTAAGTCATTGTATTTCTGTTTTCTGAACATAGACATCTGCCAGTGTTCATAACAGGCATAGAGCCCATGGGTTTTCATATTCTGTCCACTGCACACACAGTTATCCATCAGGAGTACATAGTATGCACAGAACCTATAGGAAGGCATGCTCTGTTCTTAATTTAAAATGTCTTTATTTACACTAAGATGAAAATTGTAATTTTACATTTCTTGCCTGTTCCACTCTTATTAACACACCCTTAGGTGACTTCCTCCCAGTGATTCTAAAGAAGATTTCCCATTATGTGCTATTCTTTTGGCTTTCGGCTGTCTCACTTTGATAGGCTTTTAAATTTTACAGGTTTAAACCACTCCCATGGTTGGAGTAAGCAGTCATAGTTGAAATGTGACTCTTAGGGGTCCCGGAGTGTGTGAAACCTGGCAGAAATGACTACGTCAGGGCATCCTATTTTGTGGCTAGTATTTCTACTGACCACATCCAATCACCAAACAAGTTTTCATGATCTGCTTTTACTGTTCTGCTTATGATCAATTACAATTGAATCACCAGTGAGCAAACCAACATAAATGTAATGTCAGCACCTCTTTGGTATTCATTGCTACACAGAAACATAGATTTTTGTTTAATGAATTTCAAAACTTCTTAGTTACAAAACATAGCTTTGAAAAGAGGAAGCTGATTTGCTTCAGGTCAAGCCTTGGGTATTTAGTCTCACCAGCCTCTTCTATTTTCATAATACTGTAAAATAGTTGAAAAAGCCCTTATTATTTAAAAAGTGTTTGTTCGTTCAATGGCTTCATGGTTTCAGTGAAACATTTGATTGTTTCCTGAGACTTTATGTCTGGTTTTTTTAGTACTGATATTCTTGAGAACAATTGAAATAGCACAGAGACAGCACTAGCCCCCAATCCTACAAGTACAAAGTCCAGGATGCACCCTTCAAAGCTCAAGTAAGGCACAATGAAAAGAAATCCCCTATGTGGAATGGGACTCCATCCTAACACTGTTCATCACACCTACTTATGCTTTTTCTTTCTTTCTTTCTTTCTTTCTTTCTTTCTTTCTTTCTTTCTTTCTTTCTTTCTTTCGTTCTTTCTTTCTTTTTTCTTTTTTTTTTTTGGGTTTTTTGAGACAGGGTTTCTCTGTATAGCCTTGGCTGTCTTGGAACTCACTCTGTAGACCAGGCTGGCCTCGAACATAGAAATCCGCCTGCCTCTGCCTCCCAAGTGCTGGGATTAAAGGCGTGCGCCACCACCGCCCGGCCTATTTATGCTTTCTATCTTGAATTATGCTGAACCACAGAATTATTACACTGGTACTTCACATAATACTGTATGAGGTTCCAGTATCGGTTCTATTGACTATTGCAGTATAATTTATGACTGAAGTTAGTTATTTACTCATTATATTGCCATAAGCAGGGCATAAACTCCATTAAGTTAAGAGCAACTATATAAGTCTGGCAAAAATAGAAAAGTCATGGGAAAGGGCAGGTACTTAGTAAAAACTCAATTGACAAATGCAAATAGGCTGAAGGGTGTAATGAAAAAGTTATATAGCTAATGTTGATCATGCGGACGGTCTACATTTGTTTTCTCAAGTGCTCTTTCCCCCTCAGTTAGTCCCAGACACTTCAGCTTATTCTCAAATCTGTAACCAGATCAATTTAGTAAAGCAAGTAAAAAAGCCACTGCTGATACTAATGATAATTATAGGCACATGGTGTTTACTCTCTGTAAGGCTCTGTCTTAATGATGAGTCTATTCATATACGTGAACACATATGCTCTTCTTAGTAACAGAGCAACACCATATATAAATATATATATATATATTTATATATATATATATATATATTATACACAAGAAAAGCTGAAGCACAGAAAGATTAAGTGATATGCCACATCACCAAGTTGTAAGTGAGAGAAGTCCAGGCAGCTTGGCCTCAGCATCTGTTGGCTTAATTACTGTGTTCCACATCTGGCACTGGAGCAAGGTAGCTGCTGAAGCTTCCAATGGACCATGTGGTCCTTCAGAATTTTCTGGATGAAAAACTGCACTGGGCTATATAGATGGTGTAAATTCAGCCTACATTAGCATTTGGCTGACTGGAAGCCATAATAATTTTGCAAATTCTTCAATTACTTGACAGCCAGATTTTCACTTCAATTTTTCAATGAAAAATTATTCTAGCTCTACCCTCTGTACCTATTCAATCACATTTTATGACTCTTTTAATATTCATAAGAATCTCATAAAGGAAAGACAATTGTCCCTAAATTCACAGGCATGTATAAATCACAGAGTTTGAATCACATTCCTGATTTAGGTTGGACTCGTTCCCTTATCATGGCTTACTTTCTTGGCAAGAAAAATCAAGCTCAGACTAAGCTATTCATTTTCTGGAGCAAATAGTAATGCTAATTCAACATTTCTAAAACCTCTCTGTTAATTTTCAGTGCACATAAAATGCAATAAACCTTTTTGAAGTTTTCACTGGCTTAAGAAATGGAACCTGAAATCCAAGAGGTTCGTTAATCACTTGTTTCAGTCCTAAGCCAAGATAAAGCTAGAAGAGAAAGAGAAAAAAGAGGAAAGATGCATGTTTTCTATTTGTTTAGTTAATTCTAATTGTTACTATGAAAATTCCTGAGCTTATCTCAGAGAGGGACAGAGATGTGGGCAGCGAAGGGTGTTGTCCCTTCTAGGAACAGAAGCCAGAAGACAAGCAGATCCTCTTGGCACCATTGTGTCTGGTGCCCAGATAACAGTGGCAGGGTTCTGCTACATGGGTTACGCAAGATCTTTTTCAACTCCTGTGGATATTGGCATTTTTTCCCAGGGAGGCAGCCAAAAGATCTGGTGGTTTTCTTTGGTATTAGAAGATTAATAAATTAGTCTTGGTTTATAGTAACAGAAATCCACGAGAAGGAAAGACAATCAACATCTCTATTACCATCATCTGTAGTGTGGAGTTGGCTCTGAAGCAACCATTCATTCCCTGAAATAACACCATACAAGTATTTTAATTCTCACTTCAATAAAAGCCGATCTCGAATAAATATGAACTTATTAACGACTGCATTAATAAAGAGCACAAGCTGGCAGTTTGGCCCACGCATTAGATCAGAGGCCTATAACACATTATAACTAGGGTTTTGGGTTTTTTTTTTTTTTTGACAACACTCAGAAGTAGAAACTCTCAGACCTAATTGCTTCCTTTCAGAATACGTAGGCACATGTATGCATGCGTAGACATTTATATATAACGTTTTCCCCAGTGACATATGGCAGCAAAGCACTCACTTTCTCTGGTATTCTCAATAGATATTACAAAGAAGGTATTCTCAATAGATATTACAAAGAAATTTGCTGGGATCTGAAATGCTCTAAACACGTTTTTCTTTCTCTTTCTGTTTCTTTCCCTGCCATTCTGCTTACACACACCATTCTCTATCCACTTCCTCTTTGTCTTTCTTACTACGCTTTCCACCATTGAGTGACAGCCTTGTATGCTAGCGAGCAGAAGACCTGTTTGACTTTTACTTGGGGACTGAGGAAACACAAGGGCCTCTGCTGTGTGGCTGCTGCTGGTGTACTTGGCACATACATCCTTCCCGTACCATCGCTAGCTTCCTCAAAGCGACATTCGCCAGAAACACTGTGGAATTCCTAGCCTAGTGGCCTCACAACCTGCTTAACTGTGTGCTTCTCTTTCAGCATATGTCTTAATTAACTATAGATATTGCCATGAACTTTTGTGGTAATATACATGTGTATATTCGTAGATATATACATATATAAGTTTCAAAATAGAATCAGCTTCGTGTATATAAATATGCATATACGTACATGAAGTTGATATGTGTATGCTATATATATTACTTTAGAATGTATATGTACACTAAAATAATATACGTGTATATACATATATATATTTTTATACATATAAATGTATATGTATAAATGTTAATAGATTTTCAATCATTTTTCATTTTCACCCTATCCACTCCTCTCCAGACACAAGTGTAATCATATTCTAAATAATGTTTTCATCTCACATGTTGTCATGTGATTAATGGGTTCTGATCATTACTTTTCAACTTGAGATGTACTCAGAACCAGGTCTTACATTGTATCTTTCTTTTCCTGCCTTCCTCACGCCCTGCTGTAGAAAGGAGATTGCGATACAAAGGGTAGACGATTTGGTCAATGATTTGCTACATTAGACTTAACTCTTTCTGTTCTGTTGTTTGTTCATGCAATTATTTAAGTCTTTAGAACAAGATCTTGCTGTTTAGTCTCCTGAGGTTGGCTTAAAAAATGTGATCTATGATCGTTCTGCCTCAGTCTCCCAAGAATTACCATAGAAGAAATGTAACACAGAGTCTGGGCATTTGATTTAATTTCTTCAGTCTTTTTATTGTGTGGGCATTTCAATGATAATATCATTTTTCTGAAAATCATCATAACCACAAGAAATTCACCTGATTTAGCATTTATGGGCAGGTTCTAAGAACTGAGTAGATGCTACAAACAGAAGGTTGAATATCTACCTCAAATGAGCTTATTCTGTGGTGAGCAACAGTGAATTAGAAGCAAATTCAGTGAATTTGCCCATTATTTGTTATAAGGCAAAACCATAAGAAGGATCTATGTATTATGCTTAGAAAGAATCGTATTGTGAGACAATGTGACAATAATGGAGCAACTAATTCTGGTGAAAATTGGAAGCTGTTTCTTCATTCAAAAAGATTCCAACATCAAATAGTTCTTAAAACACACACACAAGTAACATACAAATTGAGCAAGTTGTACTATATGTTTAAGAAAGCACACACACATATGATACACATACATATATTATACAAACACACATATATATGACACACATATATATGACTCAGACATATATATATACACATATGCATATGTGTATAAGTATATATATATATATATATATATATATATATATATATATATATAATATTTAGTGACAAGAATCAATGGAAAAGGCCATGAGTTTGAAAAGTAGCAAGGGGAGAAAGTATATTGGACAATGTGAAGGAAAGGGGAAAAGGAGCAAATAATATAATTATATCATAATATACACATATTTTAATAGACTCCTAGACATTTGAGTATGTTGAGTGAAGTCTTATGCTTAGCCTGAGAGAGATACAGCCTATGAGGGCTGGCTGTGGGCATCAGAAGACCTGGTGTAGAATGACATGTTATTTATCTCTCTTTGCTCTGTCATTAGTGGGATTAGCTTCATGTTCTGGTGTCCTTGGTAAACTTTGGCTAGTGGTCACCATGGCTTTGTGTTGACATGGAATCCGGTCTCGGCCTTCTGAGAATGAATGCCCCTTTCTCTTTTGTTTGTGAATGAAGAACGTGCAGCGTGTCAGTGTTTCTTTACTCTCCCATTTTAGCTCAACCTCATTTATTCCCTCTCCCAACCCACTCTCCCTTTTTATCTGTCTTTATCCACTTTTTCTTTGTCTTATTTCTTTCACTCTCCTATGTCCAGTGACCACCTTGTATGGTAGCAAACAGAAGCCATGCTTGAACTTTCCCCAGGGATTTAAGGAACTATATGTTACATAGTATTGGGACCTCTGCCCTGTGGATGTAGATGGTGTAACTTAGTACATACATCTACAGTCTGCTAAATATCAATTATACATTCAGTTCACCAGGCTATATTCAGTATTTTTATCATGTGCTTGTTTTTCTATGTATAGTTGTTTTTACAGTCAAATGTGTAATAAGCCAAAATATTTGAACCCCAACTAGCTGCAAATTTATTTGACTTTCTAGTTGTTTATTTGCACAAAGTTGCTTGATGGTCTAACACAGCCCCCACAAAACACAAAACCAGCTGGACACAACAGGTGAAGAATCCTTGCACGAATATTTCATTCATCTGAACCCAATAGCCCTTAGCAATGTCATCTCATCAATTGTAATCCTTGACATAGAGTACATTGAAGGTTTTAAGTCACAAAGACTGATAGAACGCAACACGATCAACAGACCCATCATTAAAGCCAGCATGATGTTAGTGTCAAATCATACTGTCATTATGACTTTGTCTACTGGACACCCTTCCTCTCTCCTTTATCTATTGAGATAAAATTCATTCACACATATTAATCCTTGCCCTGGTCTTCCTGTCATTCAACATATCTTGTCACCTCAGCTTGGACCTTGGTTTAACCATCTTGGTGGTTTTAATTATTTCTCTAATTTTCCACCTCTTTACATTTGTGCAGCTATCTTCATATTTTGGTCCATCCCATGACTTGCGTAATTCACTGTTCTCTTTCCATCACTTGTTGGTTCATGTGACATTTACGTAACAGAAAATCTCTCACAGGGATATTCAGGAGACAGAGGAAAATGAGGATGAGATTTGAGAAATGAATATGCTTTGGCTGAATTTATGCATATTACAAAGGTAGAATAATAACAGAACACTTCATTTTTTATCAATATAAACTAATTTATATATCAAATTTTACTAAATATTTAAAGCACAGCGTGTATAGTGTGTTTTGCTCTTGGACATATTTTTCTATAAAAATTACTGTGCCATTTGATCAATATCACTTTTATATATGACATAGTTTTCTGACATGAAAATGTAGGATGTAGTACAAAGTTAAGGTGCCACACATATATGTAGAATGCAGTGAAACACATATTTAAGCTGTTATTCTGCTTACACCGTGTTGTACTGGACTATATCAATATTAGGTGATATTGCTTGATATGTCTGTGGTTATCTCTCAATCTAAATATTCCTATTCTTTCTTGATAGTAGAAAGTTTTAGGTACACGTGTTTTTCCATATCACAGCTTCTAATTCTCAGACCCCTGATAGCCTAGTATAGAGATGTAACTAAATTTTAGTCTACAAAACTAAACAAACTCTAAGACAAAATAATGAGCTTGTTTTCCAGATTCTTCTGTATACAGAGGTATAACCTGCCTTTATTATTTCCCTGTACTTACAATCTGAATATGATGAAGATTCTAGAGAAGGAAGAAGATTGATAAAAGCAGCCTGGAAAATATGGAACCAATATATTTGTCCATACCTGCTGATACCCAGCCATCATAGACAAGTGAAAGAGATTATTTAAGCCATCATTTTGCTGACTTATAGTGACTACGGTCAAGCCTAACCTCTCAATATTAGAGGTTAAAAAATAGATCCTATAATTAGCTTGTACTTTTCTTCTTCATCTTTTATGTCTATATATGTATGTGAATATGTCTGTGTTCATGTAGGTTCATATATCTGTAAGCATATGCACACATATGTGTGAGAGAGTGTGTGTGTGTGTGTATGTGTGTGTGTAGGTCAGAGATCATTTACAGGCACTTTGATGTCATTTTTGACCAACTGACTACTTTCTTATTTAAGTTAATTTAAGTTTACATGTCTGCATATATGAATGCGTGTGTATGTTTTCAGATGTGTACACAGATGTACCATGGCCCATGCAGGACACTCAGAGGACAACTTGTAGAAGTTGATTTTTCTTCTTCTGCCACATAGGACAGGGGTATATACCTCAGCTTGTTGGACTTTTCATACCCAACCATCTTGCCAGCTTCTACCTTGCTGTTTTTAGATGAGGTGTTTTACAGACTTGAAGTTGAGTGAGTGTGCTAGGCTGACTAGATCTGAGTCCCTGTGAGCTGCTAGTCAGCCTATCCCAGCACTGAGAGAATATACTTAGGTTTCTACGGAAGGAGCCCACGTTCATATGCTTCTGCAGCAACTACTTTATTGACTGACCTATCTCCTCAGCTCAACTCTTTTTAAGTCCTGGTATCTCTGTTGCCCAGGCTGGCTCAGAATTCATAACGTAGCCCATAGAGGTCTTTCTGCCTCAGTATATAAAGTGTTGAGATTAAAGGCATACATCACCATACACACCAAGAATCACGAAGCCAAGATTTGCTCATTTTTGCATTGAGGGAGTTTCTTGGAAGTGAGTATTGATGTCATTGTAAAGTTATTACTTTTGCAATACTTCCTAGAGTTTATCCCGTCATGTCGTATATATAGTTTATGTCTCATCTAAGTGTGCTAATTAAAAACACATTCATACACTTCTGCAACTATAATATTATTCAAAAGCTTGGCAAATACTTAAATGCTCTTTGCAGCAGATGGATGTTGGGACTCTTTAATTAGTAAACCGCCATCAATGACAAATCACACTAGTTTTTCCAAAACCTCCAACCTCAAGTCTTTCTCCACTCTTTTCCATCTTCACATAGCTTCTGGTTTAAGAGACCACTTCTTAGGCTGTCTCCCGCCTCCAGACATCTGTGGAATGTGTCTCTGAGAACTGCTTTGAAGGAGCTGCCTCAGGCCAGGGATTCACCAAGACCATAAGGGCACTTGTCCTATGCCACACAGACATGTTGCCCATTCACTAATGTCTGCTTACAATTCTCTTGGTTTTGCTTTGATTTTTGTGGTTTTATTCTCAAGTCCATGAACTATTTTAACATATTTAAGTTCAAAACCATATTATTAGCTCAAAAGCTCATTGGTTGGGTATGCTACACAGTCCTCAGTAGTGGAGACTCCTTAGAAATATGCTTTTCTGTCTTTCCTGGATTATCACAACTATTACTAGACAAAAAAGTCATGTAAAGTAAGTGCCTCCCAAACTTTATAGGTCCCAAAGAGAGACAATGTAGAAGTAAGGCACATTATGTCCAAAGGAGTACCAGGCAACATATCCAGGAGATCATTCATTTGTTTGGCGTTGTTCCTTGAGACAGGATCTTATTGTATAATAAAAGCTACGTCCATGTGTATTGTATAATGAAAGTTACCTTCATATCTCCCATCCTTCTTTATCAGCCTCTGAAGTGGGGAGGGGCTTTCAGGCCTATATTGCCATCCCCTGTAGACGGAAGGAGTTTGTCCCTTTTGTTTTACTGTTTGATTTTGTTTCATTTGTTTTATTTCAGTCTTAGAACATTCATTATATCCCAGTGGAAGAAAAAAAAATCTATGCCTGAAAATTCCAGGAAGAATTTGGTACTCTTATTTGGCATTCAGTTAATGAGTTGATTGAAGTTCTCGGCCTCAGATTGTCTCACAGCCTACTTCCTGTTTCCAACCTCTCTTCTCATGTTAGTCCGTGATTAAGAAATAGTTTTAAATAGACAGATGGCTTATGAAACTCTGGGATTGGGCACCTAACATTGTACAAACATGAAAACATGGCTCACCTGTGTCTCTGAAGACACTGTTCTCAGCAAACCCAGTGGCACAGATTTCTAATCTCAGCTATCAAGAAGGCTAAACAGAAAGATTAGAAGTTTGAGGTCTGCCTGAAAGCAACATAGTGATTTGTAAGTTAGCCTGGGACAGCTCAGAAAGACTTGTCTCAAAATAAAAAGTTAAAAATAGAAAAGGTTGGGAATAAAGGCCAGGTATAGGATGCTTGCCCAGCATTCCTCTCTCCAAATTTCTCTCTTAAACTAGAATCGTTGAGCACTGACATTACAATTCAAGTTTCAATTAAAATTTTTATTGCTATTCCGAAAAACTATAAATGATTTCATTTTCACGAGATAATAATTTCAATGTGCATATATGACATATTTCAAATATTTATGTTTATAATACCATTTTAGCTTTTGCTTTCTTGTATTCATTTCACCTGTAAGTTTACCATTTATGAGAAATATATAGACTACAAAGTAAAAATTTTCTTCTTTTATCTCTTGAATTCCATTCTAATATCTGATGCCACCTTGTACCTGGCTAGAAGATATTTAGCATATTCTATTCAGTTACAGAGTTTATTCTTCTGTTTATAGGGTGGAGTTGAATAATAATGGCACCCATAGACTCATGAATTCGAATGCTCAGTTACTAAGGAGTGACACTATTTGAAAGGATTAGGGAGATTAGGAGATGTGGCCTCATTGAAGGGAGAATGTCACTGAGGTTGGGATTTCAGGTATCAAAAGCCCAAGCCAACCCCATACTCTCTCTCTCTCTCTCTCTCTCTCTCTCTCTCTCTCTCTCTCTCTCTCTGTCTCAGGTACTATAGTGTCAATATAATAATAGGATGTAGCTCTCTGTCTGTCTGTCTCAGGTACTATAGTGTCAATATAATAATAGGATGTAGCTCTCAGCTACTGCTTGAAGGCCGGCTTGCATGCCACCATGCTCCCCACCATGAAGATAAGTCACTGAACCACAGGAATTGTAAGTAAGCTCCCCCCCCCAAATGCTTTCTTTCATGAGAGTTAACTTGATCATATATCTCTTCGCAGCAACAGAATAGTGACTAAGACAGAACTAGTACAGGGGACTGGGGTATTGCTGTGATAATCCTGATTGTGCCCGTTATTGGCGCGATGTGGACTTTGAGACTTTGGACTAGAAAAGCACTTGGCATTTTGAGTGGGGCTTAATGGACAGAGAGGACACTGTGGCCAGTGGGGTTCCAATACAACAATTTTCAGAGCCTAGAGGTCATTCTTGCAATATTTTGGCAAGGAGTGTGGCTGCTTTTTTTGTTCTTGTCTTAAAAATTTGCCTGAGGTTAAAATGAAGAGTTTTAGATTAATGTGATTGGCAGAGTAGATATCAAGGCAGCCTAGTATTGCCTGTGTCCTGTGGTTATTAATAATCACTCATAGGCAGATCTATCCTGAAAAGGAGCAAGCTGGACAAAGAGAAATATAAAATGTTCAGCTTGAGAAGAAAAGAGCACAAAAAATTTAAAGAAAACCCTGGTGGTGAATGGAATAAAGGAAATGGTGATGTCAGGGCAAAACACCCCCACCCCCACCCCGCCGTAAGCTTCCAACTTGTGAAAAAGAATTAAAGCAAAGCTTAAGCAATGAAGGAAACCAGCAACAGAAAGCAGCTGATCTAAATGTAATTGGGTGGGGAGCCAAACTCCACTCCCATCAAGTAGCAGAATTTAGCTCAGATTCACCATACGGTTTCAGAGTCAAGAATATAAGAAATAGGTTGCAGAATTTTTCACCAAGGCTAAGGAAAACCACCAAGGCCAGGTATATGTCAGAGGTATCCCTGTACAAAGGCCCAGAGAGGCCATTGCACATAGCTATGAAGAGGAAGCCTGGGTTTCATGGGTGACTCTGAGATGTTGGAGATACCTGTCTTGGAATACCTGTCAAAGAGAGCTGCAGCCCAGGTATGAAACCGGCCCAAGAGAGGAAAGTGTGCTGCAGTCAACAAGATGAAAGCAGTTGGACATCTGAAGAATGCTTTGACATCACACACAGAGATGCAGAATTTGGAGTTTTTTCCTGTTTGTTTGTTTGTTTGTTTGTTTTGGTCTTGCTTCAGTCCAAATCTTCTCATGATGCATCCTTTCTTTGTTTATTTTTGGAATGGTGATATATATTCTGTGCCATTGTTTGTTGAAAGTGTGTGATATTCTTTTTTTATTTTTATTTTACAGGGATTAGAGTTAAGGGGTTGCCATAAATCTCAGAAGAGACTTCAAACTTTGGAATTTTAAGGAATTGAGACAGTTAAAGACTCTGGGAACTTTTGAAGTTGAACTAAAAACTTTTGCATTATGATATTGTTATAAGCAGGTAACAGGGAGCCAGGGAGTGGTGGTTTGAATAAGAATGGCCCTCACGGGCTCATACATTTGAATGTTTAGACAGTCACCAGGGAATGACACTATTTGTCAGAAGAATTAGGAGGTGTGTCCTTGTTAGAGGAAGTGTGTCTATGGGCATAGACTTTAAGGTTTCAATAGCCTGTGCTAACCCTAGGATCTCTCTTTCTGCCTACAAATCAGAATTAACCCTGAGCCACTGCTCTAGTGCCTGCTGGTCTGCTGGCCTGTTTTCTACCATGATGCTAATGGACTAAATCTCTGAACCTGTAAGCACGCTCACAATGAAATGCTTTCTTTCATAAGAATTGCCCTGGTTGTGATCTTTCTTCACAGAAATAAGACAATGATTAAAATAAAAAATAGTTTTATTAATTTCTAAATCTACAAATATATTTTTTTCACTCAAGCCAGAATATGGTATATTTACTAATTTGCCAATATTTTCTTCCAGTTGAACAATATCATGGATAACTTTTAAGATGAATGCCATGATTTTCATTTTATTGTGTGTACATGTGTATGTGTGTATGAGTGTGCATGTGTGTGTGTGGGGTTCATGCATGTGTATGTGTGTGTACATGCATGTATGTGTGTATACATGTGTGTGTGTATGTGTATGTGTGTGTATATGTATGTGTGTATATGTATGTGTGTGTATATGTATGTGTGTGTGTATGCTTGCATGTATGTCTACACTTGTATCTATGTATTCTTGGTGTGCATATGGTTGTCAGAGTATACATATGTGTTGAGGTGATGCCAGAGGTTGACACTGAGTGCTTTCCTCTGTCACTCTCCATCTTTAATTTTTTTCTTCTAATTTCAATCTTATTTTGTGTGTGAGCATTATATCTGCATGTATGCATGTGTACCAAGTACATGTTTGGTGTCCATTGAGGTTGAAAAAGCATTAGTTCCACTGGAACTGGAATTAAGATAATTGAAAGATAACCTGTGGGTACTGGGAATTGAACCCAGGTCTCCTAAACAAAAGCATTCAGTGTCCTTAACCATTTTGTGGCAATTTCTCCAGCCACAACTCCCAATCTTAGTTTTAGAGATAGCTTCTCTCATTGACCCTGGAGCTTAGCCTTTGGCTAGACCAGCTGTTCAGCAAGCTCAGGGATCCTACTGTCTCTGAACCTTGAGTGCTGGGGTTACAGGGATGTCTTGCCAGATTTTTATGTGTGTTCTGGGACATCAAATTTTGTTCTTTCTGCTTGTATAGTCACTTTACTGACTATGCTATCTCTACGACGTCCAAGTCCTTCATGGCTGCACAGCATCTATACAATTTGTAATAGTTAAATATTTGTTGATCAAAATTAGGCTGATTCCCTTAGTTTTTAGTTACATGAAGCAATGAATATCTCTGTACATGTGTTTATATGTATACAATTGATTTTTTTGGCACAATTTAAGCTAAGTTTCAATTTATAGTTATTTAACACTCATTAGTAACAGACAAATCAAAAGTTATTTCCCATTTTAATACTAATGATTTATGCCTTAACCACATTTTCTATAACAAATATTGAACCTAAATGTTCGCATTTAGTCTACTCATTCCAAGGCATGCCAAAGACTGTGATGTCAAAGGAAGCATTTCAACCAAAAATCCGGCAACACGTTGGGGTGTTGAAATGCTTAAAATAGAACATTTCAATGAGAACTTGCAAATGAGATGCGACTACAGCTTTCCAAGTGCAGCCCTTAGCAGGATACTGAAGAGCAGATTCCTTCCTGCATTCTTCATATTGATATCAATGTCCAACCATGAGCATATGTTGCAGG
This sequence comes from Rhabdomys pumilio, assembly GCA_030674055.1. NCBI lineage: Eukaryota > Metazoa > Chordata > Mammalia > Rodentia > Muridae > Rhabdomys > Rhabdomys pumilio. Next base: position 27,449,973 of record JANHMN010000015.1, read on the forward strand.
AATGTTTAATGTGTCTGTAGGCAGTTGTGCCAGATTTGTCTTATTTTAGGGAGCCATGTCATAAGTCAGTTAGTATTTCCTTGTGTCATCATTGCATTCTCTCCAACAGATTTGGTAGGACATATGGAAATTTCTGGAAATGTGACCTGAGCATTCCAATCATAATAACTTCATGGGGGACTGACATCTGAATACAACGTACATAAGGAAGAGAGTATTTTCCAGAAGCACAGATTATTCTGTTGGAATATAGTCTGAGCACATATGATTTTTTGCTGTAATGTCTTTGAGTTCACTTCAAGTAGTTGAAATGACTACATCAAGTTTAATGATCTAGTTTGTATAACAAAACCACAGTGTATGGAAATAAGAGAGAATTGGAAATGTTCCCCCTCCAAAAGTGGGTGAATGGTCCCAGTTAAACAAAACTAGGAATAACTCTCTTCTGTTTCACAAAAGTTTCATCAGAGTTTCTTCAACTGCCATGGGACAGTGATCAGAGAAGAAGCTATCCTGTAGAGTTATATCAGTTTATATAATACTATGTTGTTAGAAAAAAATTCTACAGGAAGCTTGAAATCATGAGTAAGAGTTCAGTGCTAACCCACAGTCATGTAGAGTAACTCTGTATTTTTTTTGTTTACTTCTTAGGGGAATTTGTAGTATAATTCAAAAGGCCTTGGTATAAAATAATTACCATACTTATAAAGCCCTTGATTAACATTAAAAAAATTGTATAAAAGCCAAATGGAAAAGGGGGGCACGGGATAGGGGTTTTCTTGGGAGGGGAAATGGGGAAAGGGATTGACATCTGAAATATAAATAAAATATCCAATAAAAAATAATTATATCATGTAAATAAAGTAATCGGTATAAATAATTATATCATTATTGGTTATAAAATAATTATATCATAATTGATGTAAAATAGTTATAGTGATATATATATATATATGTATATATATATATATATATATATATCATGTGGTGTAAAATAATTATATCGTAAAATAATGATATCATGCCCTTTCAAGGCAAAGACATCATGATGCCTCTACTGATGGTAGATGCACTAGTACTACATTTAAAGTAATATTAGCACATGCATAGTGATTTTTCATAGAGAAAGTGTTATTTTAAATTAAGATTTATTTTATTTTCAGTTCCATGTACGTGTGTGTATCTTCCTGTGAGGCATGTACACAGGAGTGCAGGGCCCCACAGAGGCAGGGATCATGCATGGGATCCCCTGGAGGAGGAATTACAGGCAGCTGGGAGCCACTCCACGTGGGTACTGAGAACTGAACTCTGGTCCTTTGGAAGAGAACTACATGTCCCTAACCTCTGAGCCACCCCACTAGTCTCAAGTTGATTTTGCTTTAGATACGCGACTACCAAGGACCAAACATGCTCTTTGAAAGGAAAGGAAAACAAGCCCAAGCAAATAAGACAAGATTAAACACTCGGCTGCTTTTCTTATAAAAATTACATGTCCTTTTTCAGAAGGCCATGAACTACAGAGAGATGCCGTGGTGAGTTCTAAATTCCAAGGAGAGTGAGCCATGCTGAGTGCTATTTTAATGCATTTTAAAGAGGCACAAACCATCACAATGTTGTTAGTGAAACTGTTAAGATTATTGTATGTCAACTCTCACATAGCTTCATGGTTTTACCAAATGAACAGTCTTGAAATTTGTACTAGCTACATGACAGGGTAGAAACAACAAAAACCAAACAGAACATCTGTGCATCCTTTTCAGCCAAAGCCCATCCATAAGTTATGAAAATAAAGATATTTACAACATTTCAAAAACCAGATGAGCTACATGTGAGGCTTACCTTTCTCTTGCGCAGTCTGACTTGATTGTCTATGGTCTCCTGGGTGGTCACTGGGCCCCTTAAGTGTAAACACTGCATGCCATCTTCCCTACTGACCCCGGGAGTGCTTTTGTTTTGATATTCTGAGAACCCACTCTTCTCTGGGTCATTTTCTGCTGACATTCCACCAGGGCAGGAAGGAGGCTGCAGAAGGCAGCTTCTGCAATCTGCTTTTAATAATGGCAGGCCTCTGTCTGCATAAGGAGCTGCCAAGAAGTCTTCTTCTAATACATGGTGTCGATTATTTTCCTGGTCATCTTTAGGGAAGTCAGGTTTCCTGCGTTGTTGAGCGATTACTGCAGAATCAAGCAGTTGTGTTTCAGGTGTGACGTCTTTAACGAGTATTGAAGAATCAGGCAGTAGTGTCTTTGGAGTGGTGTCATCTTCCACATTCAAAGGCTGGAATGTATTTACATTGGGCACATCTTTTGTTTCACTTGCACTTGTATTCTTACAAAGCTCCAGGCTTTTACTTATAGCCTCAACATCTTTCCTTTCTCCACATCCTTCTGCTGGAGACTTATCAGCTTCACAAGCCACCCTCCAGGTGTTATGAGGATCTTGGTTCTTTTGCATGGTGGACAGTGTCTTCATAAAGGAGCCTGCTCCTTTGACACTGTCTTGGCTGTCTCTCTCATGTCTTTGCAGAGTTAAAATCTGTGAGTCATTGATAATGTGTAGATCAGAATCAGTATCCTCATCAGAAACGTGCACTAGTGTTTCTGTGCTGGCTTCTAGCGATAGAAACTGTTCTTCTCTTTCCTGGCTGTCACTCTCATCCACCTCCTGTGAAATGTGACCCATTGGCCTCCCAGGAAAGTCTCTTGTCTCTGACCCACAACAGTGGTCTGGTACAGAGGCACCCTTCTCTTTATGGTCCACATTTACGGTTGCATCTTTTTCCATTCTTACCTCCAAGCTGTCGGATGCCAGTCCGTGATGACATGCTATGTCATACTCATCAGAATTAAAAGGCTGCTCAGTCTGCTGAGTCACATGCTCTTCCCAGCTCCTCTTTCTGATAGCTACAGACATGTCATCATAGTTTAACAGCAGACACGAAGACACATTCCATATGACACTCAAAGGGATGGAAGTTAGGGAAACATTGCAAATTCATGGGTCAAGGAAAAGAATGTGATCTGCCATGTTGTCAACTGTGAAAAAAATTGAAAGTATACTGTTATAGATACATTTTTTTTACATAATTATATTTCATGGCAAAGAATCTAATCTGTGCTGTGAAGCAGAGGTAAGAAATAATGCAAAGCTTTTGCTTAATAGCCTTAATTGGTTTTATTTCTTAGAAGCAGTCTAGTATTAGAGAAAACTTTGCATTTAGTATTTTTAGTAAAAGTTTATCAGTACTTCCAAAACCAATTGGACTGGTTTATTAATGAAGAAAGATATAAGTACCCAAATATTTTAAGCTCTGTTAAGAAAATATTTGGATTGTGATGCTTAATAAAACTCACTGGAAAAACTAACTCGTTGCTCTGGCTTTGCGTGCTTTCCTGATTTACTTTTGTGAACAAAAGCCATTAAGGAAATTGATTTGCTGCTTGGTTTGAATTGAAACAAAAGCCACCAGGGAACCAGTCCTTCAAAACTTGAGCAATGGAGACAGCATGTGCAATGCATTAGTGTATGAACTCATTAGTAAAAGAACTCACACCCATCAAGTTCCAGTGACCACGATGTCTCTACCCCAGAGAGTGACAAAGAAGCAGACCAATACAGTGTAGTTCATAGTAACTCACAATTAATGGATAAGAAAGCATGATGTATTTCATTATAAGGCTTTAGGACAGATATTTCTATCCATGCAGTTATTTTCTGCCATCATTAATAAAATTGCAGTATTGTCAAAGTCTAAAATAGTGTGTAAATGTTCAAAACAATTGATTTAGAATGTGAGCCAATGTTTAAAATTAGGTAAATGTCTAAGACCAAGGCTTGAATAACCAAGGAAGTTTATTGTCTCCATAGAATTGTGATAATTTAAGCTTCATCATCTTTCCTCGTGTCTTTACTGTGTATGAACTCTAATCCCATGAAGGAATTCAAGTGTAGCAAAAGGAGATGTGAGCATCCTTAGACAATTAGGACTGGTCTTCAAATGCTCGTCTCACTCCTTCTCTTTCTTTGTAAAGATGTTAGTAGATTTCTGCTAGAATTTGGACCAAATGAATTTAAGCAAGCAACAAAATCACGTGTAAGATAGGTAAGGTCAGACTATATGGATTTTCCAGGTCTCCATCCTTCTACCTTGAACTGTTTAAACCAGTTAAAGCAAACAAGTTTTATCCACGTTAAAGTCAACCTTTGAAAATTGACTAACCCAGATGTCAATCTACAGTGAAAACAAATCTCTAGACTGTGAATGAAAACTCCCATTGAAAGAGCAGACATTTTTCAGTTTTTGCGCTGCACGGGAACTGCCAGCATATAATGTTGCTTTTAGCCATAAAGCAGATTAACTGCTGGGCTGGCTTCAATCCCATCTTTTGAAAAGGTCTCTGACTCTCCACCAAAAATTCCAAGTTATTCCTGCTAAGCACATGCTTGAAAGCTAAATAGTCCTACCCTACAAAAAGATAGATGAAGATGCTCTAGCATTTTGGTACCCGGGTCAGATCAAATATCCTTCTGGCTATATTCTGGTTCCTTCAGAGGTCTGTGGCCATCTTTGAAACTGGCCATCACATTTTCCATGTTGGCATTCACCTTGCACTGAGAAGAAAAATATAAAGCTTCTGAATTCCATGCATAAGTCATTATAATGTGGGAGGCAACGGAAAGTGGGAAAAAAAAATGCTGAGATGCAGGCCAGAACATTTCTGCTTTCATGGGCAAATTGAGGTTGTAATAGGGCGGTTCTGCCTTAGATGCTTTCTTTTCTTTATTTTTATCCAGTGTAGAAGGAACAGGCTAACTTAAGAAATGCCAAGTGGTATTACTGTGTCATTCCTAAGCCCCATTTATGTTTAGGTTGAGCCTGAATTCTGTCTTTATTTCTTTTTCTAAGGAGAAACGCAGTTCTCTAAGCTCCTCAGAAACTTTGAGCTGAATCTGAAAAATCAATACATTTTTTTTTCTTTTCTAAGAGTTTATGGTCTTTTTAACTTATTTTATTCAACCAGGGCAAGCAGTTAAGTATTCTTATCATGTCAAAGGATGGTAATCCAACAAATTCTGAGACGATTTATCAGCACATAGAGATTATAAATTAGTTAGGTTCAATGTTATGTGGCTCTGGCATCAATCTCTGATTCAGGCTTTTTGGGTATTTTATGACCCTATTCTGTCTATTCTTTGGACAAACTATTTCTTACTTATCGTGTGATCATCATTAGACTTTCAATGTCTGTTCCATAGTCTGTGGCCTGGTAGGTGTTAAAACATTTCATCTCCATCTTCTTTCTACACACACTTCTCGTTTATTTCATTTTTAATTCATAATTAAATAAATATTCTACCTAAGACCCGAGAAATTATTAGTAAATAGAAACATTGCAATGTTGGCACCGCATCTGAGCATACCAGCCTGATTTTCTAAATCATCTGAATTGACTAAAATCCATGCTGTAAGATGTATACTTTCTATAAGGTCTGACTTTCATTAAGGGATTCTGTATCAAGCTGTCATATTTAAAAGTAGCAACCAAACTGCAGAGCACTCTTCTACATATTTCTGTTATATATTTTTTTCCTAATCCTTTCATGCAGTTTTATTTTAAAATGAGCTCAGTTGCTGAGGATTCATATGGAAGGTCTGGAAAAGTGTAGGTCATTTCTAGGGTGTTGATTTTATGAGGTGAATTTCCATGTGAATTTTTACTTCTGAAATGCATGTGTTCAAACACCAATATGCTCATGTTACTGGAGACTCTAGGCACCTCTAGTCATGTAGATGTCCTAGAAAATCATTGTGACTTGTATAAAGCCACCTTTTGTGATATTAATGCATGGGGTGTATAGACAGAAAGTGATTTAAAATTTACTGTTGGCGTCATTTTGTACTATTTCTCCTTAATATAAACATCTCATGGTATGCAATACATACTTCAGAATCAAGCACCATTGACCATTACGGTATTTAAAAATGGGAAGAGTCTAGTTGGAGAATGACTGGCCCATCTGTTATATTTGTCATATGGTAAACACTGTATTTTACACTTGCTTTTGAAATACATATACTGCTTATAGTTTACTCTGTGAATTAAAACAAGTTTCACTGACTATTGTCAACTCTGCATCATGCAAGAAAAAGGCATAAGCAAAGCCTTGTGCCTAGATCAGTGTGTGGTGGTGTGCAGCGGACGGTAGAGCAAGCACAATCACTATTAAAACCTCATTCACTATCTGAAGAATGATAAGCATTGTGCTGAACATGGAGAACACAAATATAAATATTGGATTCTGTCTTTCTGGTTGTCACATTTTGATTTTATGAAAGATACTCATGTAAACAAAAAAATACCATCATTGAAGAATATTAATACTATGAAAATCTTCACATCGGTTGGGAGCATCGTTCTCTTGCCCCACTCCTCATTTCCTTTGCTGTCTTCTTTCCTTAATAGAAAGTGATGTTGGGTGTGAAAGATGTACGACAGAAGTCCTCAAAGAGTGAAATATTTCCTGGATCATTTGTGTTTTTGCCTCTATAACATCTAAGTCTAATGGAAAGTTGGGTAGTTTCCTACTTGATGGAAGAAATCTTTCTTCTGCTTCCAGAGACTTACTATTATAGGATACTCTTTGAGAAAGATAATAGACTCGGTAACAAATGCTAGAAAATTATTTTAATTTCACAATTTATTAGCCCACAGAGAAATGTCAGTCTTCTGGAGCATTTCATAAAAATTGAAGGGAATCTCTTCTTCAAAAGAAAATTTGAACCAAGTCCATTATATGCATCTGGAATGATGTATAATAAAGTCAATTACTCTGTGTGCTACCTTTTTAGGAGTTTAAAAAATTAAGTCTGTGCATTTCTCTCTCTCTCTCTCTCTCTCTCTCTCTCTCTCTCTCTCTCTCTTTTTGTGTGTGTGTGTGTGTGTGTGTGTGTGTGTGTGTGTGTGTGTGTGTACATGCACAGTTGCCCACAGAGGTCAGAGGACTTAGATCCCACTGGAGTTACAGGTATCTGTGAGTCACCTAATATGGGTGCTGGGTATAAAAGTTGGGTACTCTGAAAGAGTAATACCTACTTTTAACTCCCGAGTTACCTCTCCAATCCTCTGTGTACTGATTTTAATACCAGACAACCTCCTGGGATTAATGATTAAGTCTTTAGAGTAAAGAGAATCATGATCTAGACTGTAGAACAAAAGAATAAAAACTGGCTATGTTCAGAAGCATGACTATGAAATTTCAGAACACAGGGCAGAATACAAAGATACTTAATGCTTTCAGAAGAATAGAAGATTACATTTTAGAAATTCTGAATGAAGATGATGTTAGATTTCTCCAAAACAACACTGGAGATAAGATGGCCCACACATATGCCTTTAAAATCTTGTGTAGGAATTTGTTTCAGTTCTAAAACATATTTTTGGACTTGACTAGAGAGACAGACAGTCAAGACGAAAGCCAAGACTTCAGTGTAAATGCCTGTGCAACAGAATTTCTATGATGGAAATTCATATAGTAAGTTTCTGTAGGAGATATAGCTAAGAAAAGCATCTTTTAAAGGAAATATAAATGTGTACACTGAGAGTGTATAGCGATGAGAGATAATTTAGGTGGAAGAATTATTAGTAGCAAGAATTACAGAGAACATTAGAGGAACCAGTTATCAAGTCTATGAAGAACAATTTTATCAGAAAGGAAATACAACAGTGTATATTGTTTATATAGTGAAAATAATCAATACTGATGCAAAAAAATAGGAAATAACCATTTTCTGATCATGGGGTTTTATGAAACCCATATTGGCACTGCTATTTGCTCCAAGACCTCTGCCTGGGTCAGTCATGGGACCTAGTAGAGAACCTAATATCATTATTCTGCAAAATGGCTATAGCATTAAACGGATTTATTACTATTTTAAAAGTTTCTCAACACTTATCAGGGAAGGAGTTTCTTACACTAAATCCTAATTAAGCCAGCAAACAGCAACTGGTCTTGGCTCATAGAATAAAATCTAAAGACTGTGGAGTGCTCAGGTCTAAAGGCGACAGCTATATATCACATTCCTTCCCGATAAGGCCAAAGGTCATCGTAGAAGAAGAGGTTGAATAATTGTGAGAGGCACAGTGGTGGACAGCTATAAGGAAACAGTGTTTTCCAGACAGGACAGGGCAGTTGGACATATGAAGATCTAGCATCTGTGGCAGCATGCACACCCCTGCAAGCTCAAACCAGACACGGTTCCTGCATGGAGGCTGGAGGTGAGATAGTAGTCATATTTGTGAGCACTCCATGCTCCCTGCAGACTTACATCAAATTAGAAAAGTCAGTAGGCACCTGTTTAGAAACAGACATAATTGCACTATAATCAGTCCTTCCAGTGCACACTGACTAATGTTAATAAGTTACTGCTTCATCACAAAGAGCTAGTGTGGAGAATAGTTTTTTTTTTTTTTCTCACATCAACGCATACATTATCCAGATTGTGACTTTTGGGACATATACTCAGTGATAAAATGAAGATTAATGCTTTTCAGGACCAAACTGAGATAATTTAGACAAAATGTTTATGTGCATAGAGAACTCAATAGCAGGTATGATGTTTTTCTTAAGTCCTTTCTCTTAGTACACAAACAGCAAAAGTAATAGGACAACTCTAAGCAGAATTTCTAGAAGTCTTGCAAGGCAGCCAACATCTAAGAAAAAAAAATTGTGCTTTCCCCATAGACATTCATGTCACTGAATCCAAGGTAGAGAAAGGTAGAATTGGGTTGTAGGAGAGAGAAAATTTCAATATAGGATGTAGGAACTTAAGTCCAAATAATGTTGTGACGCTTGTTCTTTCTTTAGCAGAAGGGTATGTCTGAATTTCTCACAGAAACATTGTCTACATCCTTTCACATAATAATAATTATTATTTTAAAATTGTCTTATTGGAATAAAATTACATCACTTCTCCCTCCTTCTCTGTTTCCGGCTCCTCCCTCCCATCCCTCCCATGCTCCTGCAACTCTCAAGTTGATGGTCTCTATTTTTTTTGACGGTCTTTATTATGTGTATGTCCATAAATATATAAATACAATCTGTTGAGTCTGTACTAGTTGTTTGTGTGCCTATGTTTTCAAGGCTGACCACTCTGCCTGGGAAAAGTATAGGGGGATTCATCCCTGGGAGAGGTTAACCTCTTTCTAGCAGTCATAACATCACAGAGACCCTCAATTGGACACAGTGCAGAGATCAACAGAGCACATGGAGCCCAGCCTCAATAGATACAGCTATGTCACAGCTACTGCATCTATGGCTCAGATGTCGCTAAAGAGGGGCTAGACAGGTTCAAGAACTCAGATTACCAAAAAGTCTGCAGTTGGACAGTATCTCTTAGAAATGGTTGCATAAACTATACTGGAGAAATAGAATTATCAATGTATATGCTACCATAAAGGGGAGAAATTTCATGGAGTTACACCCACGTCAAGAACTGCAGGCAAATGCTCGCATACCTCATGCAGAGTGTATTCATTACGCTTCATTAACTGTTAGTAAGAAACACCAACTCTTATGAAGACTCTTTATTGGTAAATTGCTCTATAAAGTTAAAAATAGTATATATGAAATAGCTTCCATGTCTCCATGTCTGCTGATCCTCAAAAAATTTAACTTGAGTAAATTATAAAATCAGTCACCTATGACAGGTTTAAATAGCCCATCACTGTTTCCAAGAGATGTGTTGTCATGGCTGTTCATTTTGGTTTTTGGAAGGAAAATGAAGTAGACACCAAAATGAAAATTAGGTCTTCAGTGGTAACTTGTTTAATGCGTGCCTTGAAGCTTCTCCTAGATTTGGAAAGGCTTTTCATGTCCTTTGCTCTCAGAATAGAATCACTCCAGGAACTAGGGAAATTTCAAAATTAACCCTTTCGATTGACTAGAAGTCTACTCACGGGAAAAGAACAGGTTGTTGCAAAATGGCAAGCTATTATTTTGAATGTGCCCTGTTTTTTACCTCCCTGCTCCTGAGCAAGGTCTAATTTCCCTGCAGGGAGGAGTCCAGATCTGGCAACATCCTCCTCACACCCACTTTACAGCTCAGGGAAGCCAACTTTGCAGACTCTCCTAACATTTTTTTTCATAAGCATCTCACACGTAATTTGAGGAAATCTTGGAACATTTCATGGTCTTTTACTCACTATCAGGAAGACAGTTCCAGGAGCATGTGGCTTCCAAGAGATCCCAGAATTAACAGTCAGGGGGCCGGGGGGACAGTATGCCTTGTGGAAACAGCACTTCCTAGACCCTAGTATTTGTATAGCTTTCTATGGATTTTCCTCTCTATGTAAGCATTTAGGAGCACACAGTGCCTTAGTCGAGTATTGAAAATTTATTAATGGATAGTAACTTTACATGACTCCTTCCTTTAGAACAGTGGTTCTCAATCATTCTAATGTTGTGGCCCTTCAATACAGTTCATGTTGTGGAGATCCCCAACCATAACTTCTTAGCTGTAATTTTCCTACTGCCATGGTTCATAATCTCTGTTTTCCAATAGAGTTAGGCTACTCCTGTGAAAAGGCCTTTTGACCCCCACAGTGGGTAGACGCCCACAGGTTGAGAACCGCTGTTCTAAAAGATCTCACAATGAGGGTCTTTACTCTGACCTTGTCTCAGGTGGAAATTTTCATGTAACAAGGAAGAACTTAAGAGTTAAGCTTCATGTTGGAACTTTGTTCCTCCTCACCTCTAGCTAATATACATGGGTGACACATGGTTTTGTCTCTTTATAAAAAGATATTTCTGTCCAAGGAGGAACATGGGTTCTAAGGCTTTATCACCATCATAGAGAGATGTGGCTTTGCTTTAAGTGGTCACTTTATTTTTAGCTTGGTTATCATTTCTAGGAACTCTCTTGCAGTAGAAATAGCCATCACTCAGTGTGAATAAGATATGGTGTATGCGGCACCATTGACACAGGTGCTTAGATAACCAGGTGACTCCAGGAAACTGAACTTTTAGCTGTTCCTGAAGCACAAGCACAACCTTCACTGAAATCAAGAAGAAATTCTTTGAATTTACCTCCTTCCGTCAGCTCCTTATCCTGCCAGGGGCCAACACTTTAGATTCTAACTTCAGTCTTCTATGTGTAGTCTGTATAATTGGATCATAGTTACCTATCTATGAATAGACATTTGAGCCAATTTTTGTCAGTGGATGGTTTTCTAGATAGTGGAGTAATATTATGAATATTAAAATTTTTGATTTAGTGATAATTGTAATTATAAAAAGCTTTCATTTATCAAGCACATAAAATAGATCAAGTACAGAACTAAGTATCTGGCCCAATGTTCAGAACTAAGTATTTAGCCTAATGTTAAGTACCTTTGAGTAAATAAGGATATCTCTCTCTCTCTCTCTCTCTCTCTCTCTCTCTCTCTCTCTCTCTCTCCTTCTCCCTCTGCCTCTCCATCCCCCTCCCCCCTCTCTCTCTGTGAGTGTGTGTGTGTGTGTGTGTGTGTGTGTGTGTGTGTGTGCGTGTGTGTCTGTGTCTGTGTATGTGTATGTGTATAGGTAAGATATTTGTTAAAGCATATTTCCCCCCTGGAAATTTCTTAAACCGTTTGAATCTCGCTTTCCCCATACCTACAATGAAAAACTGAAAAGTACACAATGATACATTAATGTACCATGATTTAAAAGAATGGAAAGGGTGCTTAGTGGAAGACACACTTCAGGCACTCACCAGCTCAGGGATAGTGATGTGGCACAAGGAGGACCAGGAGGAGATGATTTCCCGAGGACTCCCCCCAGCTGATATTAGTTGCACAATTAGAGCCCAGTATGAGCCGGAGTTCCCTTTGCCAGCTCGTGCTATTTCAGTATAGATGTGGTACATCCAAATGTGAATTATGCTGACTCAGATCAGGGAGCATTGAGTATCAGAGATGGAATCAGTCAGTGTTCTGGATCCTTTATGATTCTTTCACTATCCTATCCTATGTAAACTGGAAAAGCCAGTAGCTCCCCTCATGCTGCCTCACATAAGCTCCCATTGCTAACTATTTCTGGAAGCTTGTGCTTCTGGTTCTTAGTGAATTGTAATGTCATCTTATAAGAGTGTTGTTAACCTCTGGCCTTAGCTTCTGATGGCTTCTGCCAACCACTTATTTTTCTTCCTCCTTAACAAGTATTTGTCTATCATTTTGGGACATCCAGAGAATAGAGTCAAAGTCCAGCTCTCACGTATTAACATTCTACAACCCTGTTTTTTTATTCTTCTGTCTCTTTCATTCTACACCTTACTGATAAACAGGTATTGACAATTCTTGATGGGTTCGAGGTGCTTTTAGTTCCTGGGAATAAAAATAAACTTTCTAAGCTTGCTCTTTGATCTTTCTACTTCTGCTACTTCCATTTCAGTATCTCTCTAATTTACCTAAATCACATCGCTAAGATGCCTTGGGATTTCAGTAAAATAGAATTGCTTGAGACATAATGTTCATTTCTACGCATTCACCTCAGCTAATGGGAAGGTTCTTATGATGAATGTCTACTGCTTCCTGGTTGGAAAGTTCGTTTTACGAATGTTCCCTTGTCAATGTTGTCAAGGTCATGTATATAAATACCTTATGTATATAAATACCTTATATGCCATTGAATAAAACTTTTTTTTTTGGCATGATTTCAGTTCTATAGTTTGCCTTCATTTTTTTTTTTTTTTTTTACAAAGCTTCTTTGAAAACTAAGCCCATGCACTTCCCAAAACTCTTAACCTGATAGGCAGTTGAAAGCCAGAGAAGATTCACAGTAGCAAACTCTATAACATCTCAAAGCTAATCAAGAAAGACATTTCTCTGGAGGAATTTTGGTTTAGTTTTGGCTTCAAGAAACCTACTCTCATACAAAGCTGTTGTTATTTCTTGATTATGCTTAAAATCTATGAGTTAATAATGTGTCAATTATTGCCCCAAACCTCCCTAGAGTAAATGGTTTAAAAGGGTTCTTCTCATTTCAAGGCAATAGCAATTTTTCACTTTCCAAGGAGAAACAATTTTAAACCCATGAATCCACTTATCAGTAACTAAGATTAAGCTCGTCCCAGAAACAGGCAGCTTGGTGTAGGGTATGAAATGGTTTGAAAGTGTTAGGGCAGCCTCCTTTCTGTCGATGAGAACTCCCTTCAGAATGCAGAAATGAACACTGTTCACTGTTTATTGCATCCCAGTGAGCATGAGGTTAGGTATCCAGTCTACTGCAATGCAGTGTGATGGCCTCGGGAGAAAGTTTTGAGCATTGTAGGTGTCAATATTAGGACCCCCCCCAAACTGGAAGCCACACAGCCCCATAGCACAGAGTCTAAGGCAGTGGTTCTCAGCTTGTGGGTTGCGACCCCAGAACGACTGTTTTACTGGGGTCTCATATCAGATATTCTTCGTATCAGATGTTGACATTACAGTTCATACTTGTAGCAAAATTACAAAGCAGTCACAAGATAGTTTCATGATTGGAGGTCGCCACAACATGAGGGACTGCATTAAATGGTCACAGCATTAAGAAGGTTGAGGAGCCCTGCTCTAAGGAAAACACAGCCATTAGAAACAGAACACAGTAGTTTTATGGGAAAATCTTTTGCCTGGAAAGCACACTGCTGTAGCACACATGAGTTGTAAAAAAGGATGCATGCCACAGAGGATCTAGCCAACTCTCTCATTTGATGTCTCCCTGCTCAGTTCTTACATAATACAAAAGAGGTACCTAGTCCATGACTAGAGCAGGGGTTCTCAAGCTGTGGGTCTCAAACCCTCTGGGGAGTCACATTTTGGTTCTCTTTCAAATCAGATATGTATATTCATAGTCATAACAGTGGCAAAATGACAGTTATAAAGTAGCAACAAATTAATTTTATGGTTGGGGGTCATCGCAACATGAGGAACTCTCTTAAAGGGTCCCAGCATTAGGAAGGTTGAGAACCACTGAACTAGAGAATTTTATTGAAGCCTTAAGAGTAGATAATGTGGATCGAAGGTAGAAAAAAAGCTGTAGAGTTTACACTTACGTCTTCTTATGGACATATAGCCTCTTGGCACTTAGAATTGGAAATGGAGTGGGGAGATATTTAACAGAGATAATAGAGAATTGATGAGAGTCTTGAGACAATTATAACAGAGGGTTGTAAAACTGCTTCTGAAGGTCATAACACTTTACTATGCCAACTGAGTATAAGGTTATGAAATGAGCAAGTTTGTCGCTAGGTTATTTTCTTGAGAGAAACACTGGTTTTTAATGAGTATCATTATAGCACACAGGTTGGCTGACTTGACATAAGAATAAGATTTAACGGAATAGTCATGAACAGAAAGCAACTAGTATAAAGTCTGAGATGAAAGTCTAACGACTCCTTTTAAGAAATCTTAGCCATTGAGAAAATAGTGTTAATCAGCAAGTTTGATTTTTTTTTTAAGAAGAATTCTAATTTCCTTTTTGAAAGTTAGCCTCCTGGTAGGTGGGCAAGATGATACTTAATTGTGCATAGTTATTATTTGAGAGCAAGGCCTCTGGTATAAAGACCATAACACATGAGGTAGAGGACTATGGTATGACCTTGAACAGGACACTTTTGTATGTTATTCCTCAGCTTCCTCGTTAGTTATCCCTGACAACACCAGAGACTGATATTTAATGCTCTTTCATTCCCTGGCATTCTACTTGGTTATTTTTTCTAAAATAGCTCCGACCCCAGGGTCTTGCACATAGTAGACAACTGCTCTGCCACTGGTCTATTCTCCTAAAGCCCCAGAATTTTACTTTCTATGAAGTAAAAGTCTTTTTTTCCCCATTTTTTTAAAAGCTTTAACGGAGCTTAAATTGTCAGTGACAATGTCAAAGCATCAACATAAATCATTCTAGGGTAAAAATGAGGAATTCTATTAGCTGACACAGCAAATGGTCACCTTGTCCTTTGTAGAAGTTTGTGATTAACATCCTTACTGATTTCTTATGATCCAATTGGCAAACCTGCTCTCCATTCTCTGCTTCCTGCATTTCTTGCTTGGTTCATAGATTTGGAGATAGGCATGAATGTTTGTTCTCTCTGCATAGTATTCCATACAATTTTTTAAAAAATAATTTCCTTCTAAATATAACATCATCCTTGTTACTGTAAGTCTGTATTCTATCTGCCATTGCTACATTTATTTACCCCTGGATCACACACTTAACCATTAAGAAAATTTAGAAGGTTAAAGCATGGTGACAATATGACTTCACAATGACATGAAATACGAATGTGTGGTCAGCTAAGTTTTCCCATGACCGATGTGATTGTACAGCCACTCAGACTGCGTCAGTAACACAGAGTGTTCATACAACATGAGATCTGAGCAGCGAATCCAAGTTTAATGTAAACAAAACCCAATTCCCGTACTTAAATTCCCAAACTGAAATTAAACATGCAGAGACAGAAATAACTTGTAAATTTGTATGTCATTACTTCTCTTAAAATAACAATTTAAGTTGTGTATTTGTAATCGGATATGTGGCTGAAACTAGTTGAGGAAAATACTAAAGAATTTGATCTTTATAGTTTTCAGTAAGACACGGATTACTATTTGAAAACTCATTATTAAGAAAAAAAAAACCGTTATAATGTTATGTACTCTTTTTGTTGGGAAAACAGAGAGGAGGAAGGATTTCCTAAACTTTCACACTTCAATATGTGAAAATTCATTGGCTTCAAGACATGCTATCCCTATACCAGCAGCGGCGCGCTATAGATGGATTGGTCAGTAAGTTAAGAATAAAAAGAAATCAGAATAGACCGTTTCTATATGGGGAAAGAGACTCGAGCTACATGGAACATATTTTAGAAATGACATTTTGCTAAAAAGATTTTGACTCACAGCTTTCTACTGACTACACATTTTCCCCTTCTGCTTTTCAGGGCTCAGCTCTGAAAGCAGTCAACAGCTGGCTGAAGATGCCAAGGGTTCCCAGTCTCCTACATGACAGTTGCAGCAGCCTCTTACCTGGACCAGGAGTTGCAGTTACCGCCAAGGCATGATGCTGTTCCAGCCAGGCTAGGAGACGAATCTGTCCGGTTAGCGTCTCCAAAATCTCAGTTCACATTTCTGGCTGAGGTCACGAGCTCTATTCTAAGCAGTTCTCCTTAACGCACTGTGTGTGATTCTAACAAAAACACCCTTTGCAGCTGGAGGGAGCCTCAGCTAACGCCGGATCCTGTCAAGGCGTTCCTAGTGACTTCTGTCTTCTAAATGCAGACTGATGTTTTGCGAGAGGGGGCCTCCACAAGCAGGCCCAGATTGCCTGCAAAGTATTTCCTGCCTCTGAGAAGTTTGCATGTGAGAAAGCCTGCACGAAGCCGAGGGGAGGGGCAGAGCAGAGCTGCCTGGGCGTTGAAGCTCTGATTTTACACAGAACTGAAGTGAGTTTGTCAAAGCTCTTGAGATGATTAGCTAGCGTCAGAAAGTCCTAGAGTCCTTCCTATCCCACAGGGCTCATGGAAAACAAGGAAGAAAGAAAGCGCAGCTCTCCCGTCCAAAATACAGCATTTCTACTGTGTTAAATGGAAAACACTTCTGTTAACTCTCATTTCAAAAGTTTTCTGAGACAGTTAGATGAAGTCTGAACCTTTTAATACCGTAATTCTTCTAAAGTTTAGAACCTTAAAAAAAAAGTAACTTAAAAATTTACATCCTGGACTTGAGAAAAATCTGTAAGTAAAATGCCGAGAATCCAGGAAGCAGAGCATTTTC
The DNA here is from genome assembly GCA_030674055.1 of Rhabdomys pumilio. Classification (NCBI taxonomy): domain Eukaryota; kingdom Metazoa; phylum Chordata; class Mammalia; order Rodentia; family Muridae; genus Rhabdomys; species Rhabdomys pumilio. Next base: position 27,466,751 of record JANHMN010000015.1, read on the forward strand.
TTCTTCTCTTTCATCCCAGAATTCCTAACAGAACACAGTGGTTTGTGTTACAGCACATGAAGCCTCCTTACCTCCAGTCAGGGATCCTCCTGTTACAGACAAGCACAGCTGGAAAGGCTGGAAAGGCAGAAGGCAGACTCCATCTTGATCAAGTTAGAGTCCTGCTGACATTAAACACTTGCGATGCTTCCTCCGGCATGGCGGAGTCTCTCAATCACATCTCTAAAGTGGCTAGCAGAGTGTGTGCATCCTTCCCCAGACAGCTTGTGAACTCTCATCTGTTTATCTTTTCTGCTTTTGTGCCTCCACTGCATGACTTCCTCCTAGCTGCTTCAGCCTGGGAGCTTGGACTACCATTTGGTTTTGATTAAAACCAGACAGCCAACTCTGGAGAATTTAGGGAATAAGCTAATGGAAACTGAGAATATGGCTTTAATTAGTGCATCAATTAATAATAGATGTTAGCTTGTCTTATAATAAGATGTCACAAACTCAGAGCTCAAATCATTTCTGGAAAAAATTCATACCAAGTCTCTTTTATGACCCAGAATTCTCCCTCAGGGAAAGTGCAAGGGTAAACTGGACTGTGGCCTTGGGACATGTAGGTTGTGGCCAGGCCGGTAGGACAGCTTCCTTGTTTATACCAGAGAAACAGGAAACAGCATCTGTCCATCTATCTTATTTTACTGAAACTACTCAGTAATCTTTCCCTTTCATTTTAATAACATTAAAAGGGTTCATTCTATAGCTCTTGGTGACTTAAACAGCCATTTTTTTCTTTAAAAAAAACAAACAAACAACTGATTCGTGATTAGATGAATCTAATAATTGATTCTGTGTGAGGGTTGTACATTTTTAGCTTGTCAATAATGTAAATGTAAGAATAATTCCAATATCCAAGTAAGAAATAAGTAAAACACCACATAATGAGATGCAGGAGATATTAAGCCTGCATGTCTCAACAGCTGTTCTTTAATCTGAAATTTAAGTGATTTTTCATTGTTTACATATATTCTCAGGTGGTCTTAATGTCTACAAATGCATGCAGGCCCTCTAACATCATAATGGCCATCTTTTACTTTTCCCTGACAATACCGTGCAGGTGATAACTTGACAAGCATGATGTTAGAGCTACTGTATCTTCCTTTACTGGACAACTGACGTATCTCAAAAGCAACTGAGAACACAAGTTAGAGAAAAGCCAAATAGCAAAAACAGATTCAAGCTGTGCACAAACTGGAACATGAGATGTATTCTAATATAAATATACTAGCAGGACTTGCCATGGTGACAAAGGTCTGGAACCCCAGCTCTTGGGAGACAGGATAGGAATACAAAGTTAGCTCATTCTTCATAGAAAGACCAAGTCAACAAGAAAAAAAAGCGTTGTGGAGATATCCCAGGAGTAAGAACTGAAGTTCTTACCACCCAGAGTGATTCAAGGACCTGAGTGCAATCAATATCCAGAACCCACTTAAAAATAGTTGGGTATGGCGGTGCACACCTGTAATATGAGCACAGGTGAGGCAGACACAGCTGAATTCTGGGAGCTCACTGGCTAACAGTACTGAATGAGTTTGAGTCCCAAGATAGATAGATAGATAGATAGATAGATAGATAGATAGATAGATATTGATTAAATAAAGAAAAATGGCACCAGAGCAATGAGACAAAGATTGTTCTAGAACATGTATGCACATAAACACACACACACACACACACACACACACACACACCTCACAATGGCATATACACAAAATAGAGCAAAACTGGGAATAATGAACCCACCTTACAGATTTATCCCCCCGTGAATGAAATATGTTGACAGAAAAACTTAAAATTGTAGCTGAAACTCATACCAGTTAAAATATGACTATTTAGATTATTTAAATCTAAGTTAAATTTAAAAGTCCATTCATACATTCCTTTTTGAGCTCCACTTATTTTTTCCTGGCCCTAAGGATTGCCTTGAGGACCTCACAGTAGGCATGCACTCAGAACCATGAATTATAATCCCAGCCCATCATTCATTCATTATTTAAACTCTATTTATCCTCGTATTCAAATCCTTGCACTGTAACTGTTCCTCCCAGCATTCTTTGTTTATTTACTTTACAGATAAAGTCCTAGGAAATAGTTTTCTCCTAGTCAAGTGATGGAAAGTGGGCAAGCTTACACTGGAGCCTGGTTCCTCTACGTTCTGCGCTTTACTTTATCTGCATGAACTGTCTCCCTTGATGGTCACTAATCACCCTGTGAAACTAGAAGAGCTCTTAAATGTTCTGTTTCAGCTCTTCTTTTAAAAATGGCCAGATTCCACACAACTCACAAATTGGAGAACAGGATATTTATTTATGTGTGCCTGGATTTCCATGTATGTGTTTGCTTCTTTAAGAAAAATCCTGGAGCAGACTCTAATGGGAATGGCCAGATCAGCTTCCTGTGTGTCGCTCTGTCTTCCTCTGTCTCTGCCTTGACTCCCATGATGCTTAGTGTTGCTTTTCAGTGTCACGAGAGCACCCCACTGGTGCTTTTTAGTCAGGTTCCTTATGGATTCTGTCATCCCAGCGATGCCATTACCAAGGTACTCTTTGTTTCTGTGCAAACTGAGAACACTACCAACTCTGCTCAACTACTTCAGTGGGATGCCTTAGTTGTCCTCACTCTTCCTAACACTGACTTCATTTAACAAGTACACCACTCTTACTTTCTCTGTATTAGAAGCAGTCATCGACAAATATTTAATCCCATTTATTTTTTTCATTTTTAGTTGCCAGATACTAAACAAATCCCAGGTCTTAGGTTTCCATGAAGACTTTTGCAAACACGTGTGTGAAGACAGTGAGGTAATTTCCTAAGGACTCAGCACTGTCTCGGGCTTGCAGAAGAGGATTAAAATATCTGTTCCCTTTCTGTTTATAAATCTAAACACTTTACTCTCCTAAGCGTTTGTTCCATTCTCTATACTAGATTAGTTAGAAGACAGGGCACAGAGGCTCCTAGAACTTGAGAACAGACTCTCAGGACTACATCTGGTTCTCCAGTTGACAGCAGTGACGTTGCAAGTTCCTAAGAATGAAACGTCAGTGCTGTTAACTCGACAGACCCTACAATCACCTATGACCTGGACCTCTGGGCAAGCCTGTGGCATTATCTTGATTATGATAGTTCATGGGAGGAAGAGTCATCCCATCTCACGTGAGGGTGGAACATCCCCCAGGCAGGCAATTCTGGATCTTATAAGGAGGAAGAAGTGGCTGAACACCTGGGAGCATGAGCACTACAGATGTAATGGGACCAGCTGCTTCACCTTCCTTCTGCCTTGACTTCTCTGTCATAATAATGTAGTTTGCTGCCTTGGAATGTGAGCTAAGACAAACCTTTCCTTCCTTCAGTTGCTTTTGCTGGGGTCTTATTATTTCTTTATTTCTTTATTTACCCTCTTACTTGTTTATCACCGCATGTTAGGTAGACCTACTGTGCAAGGCTCACTTAGAGCTTCAGTAACTAGGAGTGTTCAAAATTGAGGAGGCCAGACCTTATAACATGTTCAGGCTTTAGGGATGGTACAAGTACTTACTGATAGGTAGAATTTCCTTTACTGTTTAAGTAATTATCCACGTTGAACATTCTATCTGTCTTTTGGATGATTTTTTTTTCCTGGAATTTCTAGCTATCCATCAAACTTCAAGCTACAAAACACACACACACACACACACACACACACAGACACACACACACACACACACACACACACACACATTTGGGACAGCTCTAGTGGTGGACCGGTTGGTTAGTAGCTCTTTGTGAAAATAAGACAAGCCAAAGGACTGAAAGGTGTTTTATAACTTAACAATGATGACTATGGGAGTTCTTTAGGGAAGGTCTTCATTTGTCAGTCTACCAATCTATACACGCATACAGGCTCATTTTACCATTTCACACTAATATTCTAATCAGTTGTCTGACCTGTAACTAACACAGGAAACTGCACTGACTTAAAATCTGTAGCTGGATTGCTTTATGCCTAACACATGCAGCCACGATAACACCACACCACAGATGTCACCTCTAGGCTTCTTTAGTGTCCGTTTGTCCTGCTTCCCTTGGGCTGCCTTTGTCTTGTTTCTCTCAGTCAAGCACTGGTTTGTTCTTTGTGACTTCAGATCAATTTATGTGTTCTAGAAAGGCCGCGCAGACAGGAAATACACATATCTCTGACTTCTTTCCCCTCAGCACAGTCATTTTCAGATTCGTCCTTGCTACTGCTTTGTTACATTTAGTCAGTTTCCCCTTGTTGTTTCATAGTATCTCATTGACTAGATAAACCACTACTTGTGTGTCCATTCACCTGCTGATATAGATTGTGGGGAGTTCGATTGGGACAAAGCCGTGGATATTTATGTTCAAGATTATATATATCCTTGAGTTCTGTTATTTAAGTAACTTAAGAGTAAACAATAATGCACTTAAAGGCCAGTTTTAACTATTTCTTAGAAACTCCTAAACTATTTTCCTATGCAGATTTTCCATTTTATTTCCATCTGGATTCTCTGAGAATGTTTATTCTTCACATACATTCAAGCCGTTGACCTGACAAACCTTTAACATTTTAGTATTCTAGTAGATGCGTAGTCCTGCTTCTGTCTCATCCTGGTTTAATTTGCATCTCTTAGTGACCAGTACTGGAATGTTCTGTTGATTCATTGTTTCCTTAAGCAGAGTCTTTGCTGGGTGGGTAAGTTCATGAGCTTGTTTGTGTGTCTTTGATGAAAGTATCCTTTCAAAAATTTTGTTTGTTTCTAAAGTTTGGATTATCCTTGTCCTAATTGTGCTGTAAGGGACCTGTGAATACCCTCCATGCAAGGAGTGTGAGGGCCCGATAATTGGTAGATTTTGTCCCAGTGTAGATGTCCTGTCTCCCTCACACATTCTCTCCCCCATTCTTCTTCAGTCTTTCCCTTGGAAAGAAGACTTTTCGCAGGTGATAATTTACATAATACACATGTTCTTTGTTTGTTTGTTTGTTTGTTTGTTTACAGATATCTTCTTCTGCCACAGCAAAGAAATCTGCTTAACTTAAGATAAAAAATGGTTTCTTGCACATTTCATGCTAGAATTCTTAATAGTTTTAAGTTTTATGCTTAGGTTTCCCGAAAAACTTAGAGTTTGTTTATTTTTTTTTTTTTATGAGATGATGAAACAAAGCCATTTTTCTGAAATATACGGGTATTGATTTTTTTTCCTGACTGTTCCTGGCAGTCCTGTTCATGGAATTGTCTTTGTAACATTGACAACAACGAAGTCACCAAATTTATAAAATTCTATTTCTTGACCTTTCCTTCTCTTCTGATGATACTTGTCTACCTCACATGAAATGCTGTGCTGTGTCAATTACTGTAGCTTTACAGTTAGGTTCAAATCCAATATCACAAGCACTACAGCACTGGATTTTCCTCAAAATTGTTCTGGGTAATCTTAGACCATTGCATCGGTGTAGAAAACTTAAGATCAGTTTACTTATTTATCTACCCAAGAATAACCTGTTGTAATTTTATTTAAATTGTCTTTTAGAGTGGAGGTGATTGGCATCCATGAGAGTGAATCAACATTCTGTGAGCATAGTGTGCTTCTGATTTCAATTTGGGTTTTATTTCTCATACTACTTTATGGTGCTAATGTAAAACTTCGTCACATTTTCTCTAGTAATTGTACTTTTGGTGTGAGTGTAAGTTGTATATGAAAGTTCACATTTTGAGGTGTTTACAAATGCTACATAGAAATAAAATTCAGTTTTGAATGTCGATTAGTATTCTATAAACTCTTAACCTCGGTACTCAACACTAACCAGTACCAGCACCTTTTCAAAGATCCATATAATAGTCCAGGTACATCACTAGGTTGTATGTGACCATAGGCATTTTTTGATCAGCTACTTTTGTTATAGCTTTACTACACAGTAGAGCATCTGCTCTTACAGTGTTGAACAGCATCATGGAAACAGGCATACTTACTTTATTTTGAATGTAATGGAAGAAGACAATTATTCTTTTACCATACTTGTGCTTAACTGCAAGTTTTTAAACGTTATTATTTACTACATGCCTTTTATTTGGCTAAAGAAATTCAGTTAAGTTCATTTTTAAACTAAGGATAATTGTCAGCTAAAGGTAATTATTTTTCCCTCTTTTCCTCTGGGGAATGTCTGGCAATGTCTTGAGGCATTTCGGTTGTCACAACTACAGGAAGGTGGTTTCAAAACAGCACTGGACTCAAACAACTTTCCATAAGAGGTGAATGTCTGTTGTGAGGCAGAGAGTCTATGTGTGTGTTGGTGTGTGTTGGCTGAGAATTTGTACCAGACAGGGCACTGGAGTTTCATCGTTTTCTTCAGCTCTGTCTCCTTTTCAGTCTCTTTTGCTTCTCACTGTCCTCATGGCCCTTTTTATTGTTACAGTGCCTAGGCTGAACTAATAACAATGAGGATCCCCCCTTGACTGATACCTAAGCAAGTCTGGGAATTGATTGTGAGTCAGTAGGCCTGGTACAGCCTTTTTTTTTTTTTTTTTTTTTTTTTTTTTTTTTATGCTTTCCTCCGAACACGATTTTGTGTCTGGCTTCATGAACTGTCTCTCCCCCATTTTAGCCCACTGATACACTGATATAGTGAATTCCACAGATTGACTTTTAAATGTTAAGCAAGTTTTTTTTTTTTATTACATATCAATGTTATTGAACTTAACTTTCTCGGATTTGTTGATTTTTACATCTGGATCTGGATGGAATATTGGTCTGTTGATTATTATTTTTTATTTCTTTCTAATTTAGTTCTGTTGTGATTGGATAGCATCCTATTATCGATGTGAATTCTCTAAAATATAGCAAGTCTAGTTTGATGGATAGTAAGTATACTGTAAAACAATGAGTATTGTTTTATCTTGCATTTCCTTGATATCTAACGACGTTGGATGTTTACAATAGTATTTCTCAGTCATTTACATTCATTGTTGGATTTTTTGAGTTCCTTGTGTATTATAGATATTAACCCTTGATCTGATATACAGCTAGCTGATAAAGATTTTTTCATTGTGTAGTCTTCCTATCGGTTGTGTGGTTTGCTGGAGGAAGTGTTTTAGTTATGTGAGTTTCCAGATGTTAATTTTGGTTCTTCATGACTGTGCTGTTCAGAAAATCCTTTCTAAATTGAAGCATATTTTCTAGTTTGCTCTCTAACAAGTTAGGGCTTAGGTTCTATGTTGAGATCCTTTATTCATCTGAGGTTGAGTTTTGTGCAAGGTGACATAATGACTAAATTTCACTCTTCTACATGTAGCCATCCAGTTTGACCAGCACTATCTGTTGAAGATGGTGTCTTTTATTCTGATATGTATTTTTGTCCTATTTGTTAAAAATCAGGCAGCTATAGGAGGATGCAGCATGTGGGCTCCAAATTCTATTCCTTCAGTCAATGAGTCTGTTTCTATGCTGGCATTGCTGTGTTTTTACCACTATACCTCTGAAGAATAACTTGGAGCCAGGAATGATGAGCCCTCCAGCAGAGCTTTTACTTCTCAGAATTGTTTATTTATCCTGAGTCTTTTATGTTTCCATATGAATATTTAGATTTTTTCTGTAAATTTATTGGAAAATGTTAAATCCATAGATAGCGTTTGGACTGGCAATTTTCACAACATTAATCCTATACATGATCTTTTCATTCCATGGCATCTTTTTCAATTTCTTTCTTTAGTGCCTTAACATTTTTATTGCACAAGTCTTTCATTTCCTTGGTTAAACTTATCCCAAGATTCTGCTTCTGAGGCTATTTCAAATTGGATAGTTTCTTTTCTTTCTGGGTATGTTTGTTGATCATATATAGAAAACTAAATGATTTTCTTTTGTGAAAAGTTTATATCAAGCTACTTTGGTAAGCAGGTAGACAGTTGTAGGATCTTTTTGTTAGAACCTATAAGTGTGTGTGTGTGTGTGTGTGTGTGTGTGTGTGTGTGTATACAATTTTACAGATTTTAGAATGACAAAACTGAACAGCAACAAGAAATTACAACAAATGCTGGCACAGACATGAAGAAAGAAAACACATATTCACTTTTGATAGGAATGGAAACAGGTGAAGTAGATAAGAAAATCAGTGTGTAGGGTCCTCACAAAGCTAAGACTATGTCTACCACATAATTCAGCTATACTATTCCTAGGCATACTCCCATAGGACTCTATGTCCTACTATAAAAATGCTTATTTATAAATATTCACTGCTACTCCATTAACATCCAGGCAGTAGAAACAGTCTAGATGAATGGATAATGAAAATGTTTTTATACACATGCTGCAAAATTATTCTGTTATAAAAAAAATGAAATCATGAATTTTACAGGTAAATGGATGGACCTGGAAATATTTCAAGTGGAGTAACCCAGAACCACAACCGCAAATGTGACATACTCCCCCCAACAGAACCACAAATGCAACATACTCCCCCCAAATTCGACATACTTCCCCCCCACACAGGTTGATGCTAGCTTTTGATTTTTAGATATGTGTGTACTTACATTAGAATCTCTACAAAAATCAGTAATGGGGTCGTAGGAGATTTCAGGAGTTAGGGTAGAATTCAGGTGGTATGAAGGGGGAAAGGATTAAATGTGAATATGTCAGGGAGGGCAGGGTAAAGGATGAAATATGGGGAAGGAATAATTCATGTGGAAACCATCTACTGTAGAAGTTCTCCAAAATATATGCATATGCATACATAAAAAGAATAAAAAGGAGTTAGCCTATACTGGTAGGATAATGATAAAGCCTCTCCTAGATGTCACAGGCTATCAAATAAAAAGCCCTGTGGCAAGTATGGGTTTTTTCTTTCCAAGCTGTCAATCAGTAGGTTCTAATAAATCCCATTTCTAAAGATTATAGGCTATTGCCCATGCTCTGGTTATTCTACAGAACTTAATGGTAAGACACTATAGTCAAAGGTGCTACCCATTATATTTGAGCCATCGGGTGTGGAGGAATTAAGCTTGCGCTGACCTGAAGGTGTCAACTACTAGCTAGCTTTCACAGTAATTAAAAATCTTATGCACACTACAGGGGAAAAAGTCATCAGTGACCTTGTCCAGCTATGAACGTTGCAAGCTACAATCTGGACTGACCTGACAAGATAGGTGCATTAGTGGCATGGATGTCACGGGAGTAACCAACCACTTTCTGATTAGATTCAAGAACTTTCCCACAGGATGGAACTCATGTCTGGTACTATCTTAGCTGGATCAAAACCTTGGGATTGGCTGTGTCATAGGCACCTGGGAGAATCTAATACTATTATTCTGCTAAGAAGACATGATCTTCAACTACCTCCAAGCCAATATCTTTATACACATAGCTTAGTGCATCTCTCAACTCCCATCAGAGAGCTTCTTTCTGAAGTGGATGACAATTAATGAGAGACAATAAAGAACTCATCTAAATGTGACATGTATGTCATACTCCCTCCCTAAGGCCCAGAGGTCATCATGATAGATAGAAACTTTGTAATTGCTACATGTAGTGAATGTTTGTGATAAAACAATATTTGCTAGTGATAGCAGGGCCACTGAAGACATGAAATCACCGTGTCTATGGTTGCATGCATAAGATCTGAATCAGAACAAGACAGCCAAAAATCTCAACATGTATAGGTGAAAGCTCGAGAAGTCCTACCCCTAGCCAAAGAGTTATAGGCACTTGACGGCTTCTAGAGTGGAGGAGAATTAATTTTCTACAAGAATGTGGCCATTGAGCAGCTACACAGACCCCAGCAATAGACTATACTCATGCACACACAGCCAACATTAAGTGAACTCAGTGGATTTTTACAAAGAAGATGTGGAGTCAGGATGAAAACTGGTGAGAGGAGAGGGAAAGGCTCTCAGTGAGAGGATGGATAGGAATGGACATAATCAGAACACTTGATATGCATGCATGACATTCTCATAGAGTAAAAATAAAAATAAATACATGTAACTGGATAAAAGAATACATTTTGGTTTGCCTCATGATATTATAGATGAATTATCTGAGGAACTGCCTTCTGTCTACCATTATACTCGAGTGGGTAGTTAAGAGTATCCATTATACATAAATTGAAGGATGCATTTAGAGAACCCTTAGCTTCAATGGGTTTCTTTGCTGAAAGGTAGTTTTGCTATCAGAAAAATTCTATTATACAACAAAACAGAATTTCCTCTACTTGTTACTAGTGGACCAAAGTACAGTGTTGATGATAGTTGCCAAGTTCTTCTTCAGAAGAAAGAATCACAGAAACACAGTAGCTATTTTATCTGCAGAATTGCTGGGTCTCAACTTTTTAATGAGTTAATATAGTATTTTGGATTTTGAGCAAAAGGTATGAATTACCATAGGAGGAATGGCAGGTCTCACTGACAAAGCAGTGGCTGCTTCAGTGCATAAACACTGGGGGTCACACTGCTGCAGAGGCAACTTTCCCATGAGGATCTCATTGAAGACTGCTTGAGAGCTTAAAGATTGGTGATGCAGACAATGCCAGTCAATCAGGAACTGCCACTTTGAAGACACACTTGCTCTTGACCAATAGGATTTGGGTGGAGGGTAGAAAGGGCACTCCCCAAGGATTAATGAATGAGCATGCTCAAGACCTTGCTACAGTGTTCTCACCTGTTCCTGGAGTCTGAGCCTCCTGATTCTGCACCACCTCATCCCCAACCCCCAAGGGCAAGTATGGTCTGACAATGGGGGTCCAGGACAGCAAGCTACCACAAACAGACATTTGAGTTTAAGACAAAAACAGTTCCAGTCAACTTGGGCAATATGCCCAATGAACTTGGAGACAGACCATCTGGGTGATGAGCTCTTTGCTTGTCATGAGCTGTGTAGTATTGAAATTACTCTGGCAACATTGGAGTTCCCCATAGATTGCTTTATTCCTGGCATATGTGTTCAGAAATCACCTTAGCATGTGTCTAAAAAGTCTTCTTTTCCTGATGAGGAAACTAATGAGACAGTTTAACAAGAGCAAGAGTAAAACCAAAGAATGTGCAAAGCTACATCAACAAATAGAGTTAAGAGAATTAGGAGACAAATGTCTTAAAACAGAGTGTGTTTTGTAGACTTAATATTTTCAAACTATTGTATCCAAGTTCTGGTTAGAAAAATAAAAATGGTCAATTAAACTACAAATATTTTGAGAACTTATGAGCAAGATGCAGTGTTGTGAAGGATTCTAAAGATAGTTGTTGCAGCTGCCTTATAACCTGGTTCCTTTATAAATATTTAGACATTCATGACGTTTGAAATTCCTTGACTTCCCATTTTAGGTAAAGATCAGTTTAAGATTTCTTCTTAAATCCTTGCTGTCATAAATTATAACCTGAACATCTGCTTTGCTGCAAATGTCTTCTCAGATGATCCATGGCATAGTTAGCCAAGGTCTTTGTATCCTCCTCACACATTATTTCAATCTGTAATCAAACACAACCTACGTACAGGAATATTGCACAGGAGAATTACCACAGGTGCATTCTGAATTGAAGTCTGAGCTCTTGGATTAAGGGAGATTAGGTCGTGCAACTGGGGGGGGGGGTGCACAGTAAAAGAAAGCAATTCACGAAGAAAAAGAAACACCTGACCTGACAAAACGGCCAGCATCCTGATCCCTAGAAACCTACGGACTGGAAATAGCATTAACCCTGTGGTAAATACCTGTTATGATCATGCATATGAAATGGGATCACATCATTCTCGTGGCGAGTTCAAATCCTTCCTCTTGCTGTCGTGTTCCTACCATGGCTTAGTTGAGAGCAGAGAGTGAATGGGGAAGGGAAACTGTCAGTAAATAACACTGCATCAGATTTAGTAGGTCCTTCTCTGTTTGTCGTTAGACTGGGAAGAACAATAGTTTTGATTGGTGTGAGCTATAGAGGAGGGCTGGGGTAGCTGGAACATGGAGCTTATCTGCCCGTACATAAGCTGAGCAGCTGTGATCGTGTGCTGAGGTTTGTAAGACAAGCAAATCCTCATTGCGCCCAAGGGATCAAAGGCAAAGTAAAGACGGAGATATTGTGCAGCTTTATTGCAGCTGACCAGTGTATGACTTTCCTTTTCCCATGTCATGTCTCCCAGTCATCTATGGTATTTGTCTACCAAACTTCTAGTGTCCAGAGAACATCTATTAATACACCCGGTTTTAAGAGGCAATAGAGTTATGAGATAATGCAGAAAGAAATTTACTGCTGAATTGAAGACATTCTTGAAATGCAAACCACAAAGGAAATACCAAGTCGCTTCTCTAAGGGACGGGGTGCGGGGATGGGGGGGGGATTTGTAGCACAAGAAATTCCATTTCTGGTTTTTGACTTCATTCTCTGAAGACGCTTCTGTGATTCTTGGCTCTGTCTGTGTATATGTGTGTGCATATGTGTAAGAGCTTATGTGGGTGGGTCTTTCCAGATACACGTAGAAGTGAGTTGAGCCAGACCACATGCCTATGAGTCAAAACTTCAGCTTGCATTTGTCTTAAGCCGTGAAGCTCTGGGTGTGACCTAACAGAACCTGGCAGGTTGTCTGAAGACTTCTTTCAACACTTGAACCAGAATGTAGTAAATCAGATGACATGTTGCCCTAGTTTTGCATTAATACTCATATTTTAATAAAAAAGGAAGAGTATGTTCTGTCATGATTGCTTTTAAATACAAACAAAATCTAGCTCCAGATCCAAACTATGAGAACATTTAATATTGAGGTCGCAGAATGTAGCTAACTTGATATTAAAAAGCCTTATATAAAATACTTTGGCATTTGCTATGGAATGAATTGTGTTCCCTCCCAAATTCATACTTGGAAACTGGAGCTCTACCATGTGATACAGTTTGAAGTTGGTGCCTGTAAGAGGTAACTAGGCTAAAAGGAAGATGGTAAGGCGGGGACCCCATGATTGTACTTGCGTCTTGATGAGCAAATGAAGAGACCCGGCCCCCCACTCCTGCTGCAGTCCAAGACTCTCCTCTGCTATATAACAATAGTGAGTAGGTGGATAGATTCTTTACCATTTCACAAATAGTCACGCAGTTTGATCCCAAAATTTCTAGCCTTCACATTTCTGAAAAACTAATGTCTTGTCATAAAAGTCACCCACCCAGGCTACAGCTTTGCCCCTTTTATCCCCCTCCAGAAAAGGACAGGCATCCCATGGATATTAACCAGCCATGGCACATCATGTTGTAGTAAAACTAGGTGCCTTCTCTTCTATAAAGGATAGATGAGCAACCCAGTAGGTGGAAAGGGTCCCAAAGCAGGCAACAGACTCAGAGGAGACAGACCCTGCTCCTGCTGTTAGGAGTTCTACAAGAAGACCATACTACATAACTGTAAGCAATGTGTAGCGGGCATAGGTCAGATCTATGCAGGCTCTGGGTTGCTGGGTTGGTCTCTGTGAGCCCCTATGGGCCCAGATTATTTGACTCTGTGGTTGCTCTTGACCTCTCTGGGTCTTACCATTTCTAAGTGACTGCACTCATTTCCCCCCAAATTCTGCTTTACTACTATGTAAAAGCTTCCAACATAAACCATAGGGCATGGAAGGGAATAGAAGAAACGACTTTAATGGCTGGTTATTTATGAATCACACATAAAAATCTTTCTGACATGGCTGAACCTTGTGGAAAATTTAGAAATAATTTACAGAATAATTGTTAGGTAAACATGGAGTATTCAGTAGTTTAAATGCCAAGTGCCATTAATAATGCTTATATTAGACTGCTAACTTGCGTGGACAAGGAAAAACCAAAGTGCCCAAAAGCAACATGGCCCGAAGGCAAGAATTGATACCCGAGGTATATGTATCCTGTTATGTACCTATTCAGACACATACACACACGCACACGCACACATGCACACACACACACACACACATGTACACACACACACACGTACACAGAGAAAGAGAGAGAAAGAAAGAGAAATTGATTTAAAAATCCCTACAAACACTTAAAATATACAACTGTAATAATTATCTTTAGTAGGATCTTGGTGATACTGTGCTATATAATTTCTAAATTTTCCATAGCAAGTGTATGGTACATCAATAATAGAGAAATGAAGTTTAATGTACTGACAAAGGAGGCTAGGTACACATCACGATACAGGCATTACAAACCATCACATTAAACTGAGTATGTTTGAAGTGCCTGGTAAATACTTAGAGTATTTATTGGTGTGGTGGTTTGAGTGCGAATGGCCCTTATAGGCCTATATATTTAAATCCTTAGCCCATAAGGAGTGGAACTTTTGAAAAGGATCACTGAGCGTGGCCTTGTTGGAGAGAGAGTATCACTGGAGGTGGGTTTTGAGGTTTCAAAAGCCTACACTAGGCCCAGTCTCTCTCTTTCCCTCTCTCTCTCTCTTTCTCTCTCTCCCTCCCTCTCTCCCTCCCTCTCTGTCTGTGTCTCTGTCTCTCTCTCTCTCTCTCTCTCTGTCTCTCTCTCTCTCTCTCTGTCTCTCTCTCCCTCTCTTTGCCTTCTACCTGTGAGTTAAGATGTAAAGTTCTCAGCTACTTCTGTAGCACTGTGACAGCCTCCCTGCCACCACACTTCCCACCATGATGATAACAGATGAAGCCTCTGAAACTGCAAGTCAACTCAGCTACAGGTTTTTCTTTATAAGAGTTGCCTTAATCATGATGTCTTTTCACAGCAGCAGAACCCTAAGGTAACTGGTATCTATGACACTGCCTGACTTTTGACTAGTTAGCATTTTATGAAAGTTCTTTTTGGGACGAGTGACACCCTACACTTGCTTGTTGATAGAAGGTACAGGATCACATCACTGTCAGCAAGACCTCTTTGGACTACTGCTGCATCCCCATCTCCATGCTCTATCTGGCTCCCAGGTGGCAGGTGGGATCCAGACCCTCTGGTAGTTTATAGTTTAGCTTTGGAGAAATAGACATATTTTTTGCTATCAAGGACAAGAGCAGAGCAAATGGTAAACAGCTTCTTCCTTCCTTTACATGCATGAGTTCATGTAGAGGAAGCTATAGACTGTGATATATGAATGAACAGTGCATTTGATTTATATTGAGGAGAGACGAAAAGTGTGACTTTTTAGAGGGGAAAATAGCTTCCATCCATAGCAATAATAAGGCCACATGAGATCATGAGATTATAAACATAAGAATATAGACCACAGAATGGAGGGTGAAGATGTATATCTTGTTGATGAAAGAGTGTTTATCGCTTTAAATATGGTAGAACCTGGGAGAATGGAGCCTAAAAGTGAGGCACGCTAAGATCTCATACAATAGGCAACTTTATTCCGAACACCAGACAGTTTATACTCTGAGGGTTAAGTGGAAGTATATGAGTTAAGTGTACAATCAAAGGATAAACATGTGGACAAGTTGCACATAGCAAAAGCATGTTTTTTTTCTTTTCATAGAAGCACATAAACAAATAACGATAACCAGTTGTAATGAATAATCTGAAGTCGTCTTACTCCTACCCACTACACCTGGGGGGATCATGGAAACACATTCTAAGAACAGTTTCGTACTTTTAAAGAAACTGAGGTCACAGGACTCTTGATTTGTTTTCCTGGAGTTTTCTCACAAGCATCCAGAATTTCCCTCGCATAACTCCATCCTTGGATTATGTTATGACAAAGGGAAAGTGAGCAGCCAAATAACAGACTTTTTTATATTTGGTATCCAAGTGGCACATCTCCCTGCTATGTCAAGCATCAGGGAAATTGCTCTCTTGCCTTTTGTCACACAGTCAGAGTTGAACCCATTTGACCATGTTCTCAGCACAAGATCTTTCTACTCAATCATGGAACTCTTGATTTCAAAACGATGGTCCACCTGTGTGCAGTGACCTGGTCGCTTTGGTGAGTTTTGAAGAAACACAGCATGCCTGTAGGGTATCTTCAGTCCACTCCCTTTAAATCTTTTACAACTGTAAAGTATTATGCCATCTGCATTTCAAACATTACCTCAGAACATTAAAAAAGCTTCTGCAGTGTTTCCGTAGTTTTGAAAAACACATCATTATTGCATATTGTTGGAGATGAGGAAATTTTATGGAAAACCCTCCAAATTATTAACATCCTCCTTGTAAAGAAGCCAATATAGTGCAAGACGGATCTATAAAAGCTGGGAGTGATGTAATTAGTAAGATGGCATATGTCTGCATCTTTGAGCTTCTATTTTAAACACATGAAAATATAAAAAAAATTCTTAGTAAATTTTAAGTAAGTATGAACATAAACTCATGCAAGAAAAGATCTCAGTTATTTTTAGATTAAGGGAATGATTCAAGAAAGCTAAAAATTATATCTTTCCATTAACAGGTCAACAAGCATTTTTTTAAAAAATCATGTGTGTCTTAGGGTCTTTATTGCTGTGAAGAGATATCATTACTGTGGCAACTCTTTCATAGGCAAACATTTAATTGGGGCTGGATTACGGTCCCACAGGTTTAGTTCTTTATCATGGCAGCATGCAGGCAGACATTGTGCTGGAGAAGGTTCTGAGAGTTCTGCATCTGGATCTACAGGAAGAAGAGAGAGACACTGGGTCTCGCTTGAGTTCCTGAAACCTCAAAGTCCAACCTCAGTGACACACTTCCTCCAACAGGGCCATGCCTACTCCAAAAATGCCACACCTCCTAATAGTACCACTTCCTATGGGTCTATTGGGCCATTTTTATTCAAACCACCAGAATGTATTTGTGTACATGATAGGTGTACCTCTCTCTCTCTCTCTCTCTCTCTCTCTCTCTCTCTCTCTCTCTCTCTCTCTCTGTGTGTGTGTGTGTAGGTGCACAAGGGATGCATGTGGAGGCCAAAGGTTGATGTCAATATTCTTCCTCTATAGAACAGTCTCTCCACTTTATCCATTGAGGCATGGTCTCTCAAATCCATAGATCACTAATATAGAGAGTCTCCACAGTCACCTTGCTCAATAAGGCATTCCCCTGCCTCTGCTTTCCTTCCATGAGGATGGAAATACTGATGCCCACTCATTTCCATGGGTGCTGCCAAACCAAGCTAAAGTCCTCAAGTTAGTTTGGCAAGTGATTTAACTGCTGAGTTATGTCAGTCTGAGAATCTCCTTTTCTTACTTATATTTGTAGCTGTACTTGGCTTTTTTTATTTTTATTTTTTATTTTTTTAAAGCTGTTTAGTAGCTGTGCTTTGTGTTTACATTTTTCGTTGTGTTTGTAATTGTGATTTTAGCCATTGTCTCTGGTTATGTTTTATGTCTGTATTTATACCTGTATTGTGTAGTTACAATGTACATAATAACTATGACATTATTATGATATAGCTTCTATAAGAAACTGCAACAAATATCACATATGCATTTGATATTCGTAAGACTTAAGGAGTTTAGTACATCATTGTGTAATACTATGAACGGTAACACACCAAATCTCACTGATTAATATTTTGTCTTCCTCTGTGGCATAACAAAACAATGAAAGCTATTACAAATGAATGCTGAATATTCCACACAATTCTTTGATTTTTACCAACTGTGAGCCAATTTAAAGTAATAGAACAAAGTTTTAATGCACAGGCTCACCTTATGTATGAGACTGAAACAGAGACAGACACAGAATGAGCACAGAGTAATGGTATCTACTCACAATGATGGTGGGAATTAAATGAGTAGTAAGAGAGGTGGTAGACACAGCTGACGTTCCAGAGCTGATGGTGTTCTGTATTCTGGGTTGAGCATATTAAACTATCTGTTCTATTTAGACCTGGTAAATCCATGACACAACAATAAAAATACTATTATATTATCACTGTCAGATGGAAACCACAGGATTATTTCACCTAAATCCTCACAACCTCTCTAATGGTGTGGATCCTCTTAAATGCTGGAATGCAAGAGCAGAACTACTGTGGGATTCTCCTGAGTATCGATTCTATTTAGTCCCTGTGATGAAGAAGCACACTTCCTCTCAGATGTGTCTCAGGAACCTAGAGAACACTAAGCTTATGAACATTCATGTAAATGTGAAACACGTAATTGGCAGAGCCAAACTCAAATTAGCACTTGAGTAGAAAAGGATACCAACAACTTGATACTTTGTGGCCTGCACAGCTTGTGAGTGTATGCTGGTTGCGTGTGTGAGGCCTATTAGTGAATGTGAGCAAATTCTGTCCTCATTGCATTGAAACACGGTGGCTGGATGAAATATCTCACTTTCGTACTCAGAAAGATACAATATTAAGATTCTTTGGGTATGACTTTAAGTTCATTGACTTTCTACTGATAATGGCAAAATACCTGAAACTTATAAAGAGGAAAATTTTCTTTTGAGTCATGGCTTCAGAGATTTATTATATGGCTGCGTGACCATATTGCTTTAAACTTGTAACATCACAGAGTATTATGGTGGGAGCACAGGGCAGAGAAGGCTGCTGATTTGGGAGCATCCAGGAAGCAAAGACTCAGAGAGATAATTCTTTCCAGGCCAAGGCTCCAAAGACCTAGCTGCATATAACTCGTCCCACCTTCTGAAGTTTCTAGCAACTACCAACAATGCCACTGGCTGGTGAGGAAACTCTTTCAGGTATGATTAAGGAGAGGTTATTGATGTATGATATTAAGCAGAAAGCCCATTCAATATTTCAATTTTTGAAACTGGTAAATCAGATAACAACCATTCATTAAAAACTACATTAGGGTAATCCACAGGCTTTTGATGTTTGTTAGTTCCTCCTCTAGAGTGTTGCTTAAAAGCAGACACTTAGGTCAATCAGTTTCCTATTATCACTGAAGTGCTTGCTAGGTCTGCAGTCCTCTGTCAGTTATTTGTGATCTCCTTAAGAGGCAGTGAAGAAAAGATAAGAAGTCCTGACCAGTTAGTTAATGAAGTCGTAGTCATTCCCATTATTTCCCTGGGGATTTGTCTCAATAGCAATAAACAAACCTGGTTCTAAAAGTCAAGACAGACACCAATTACAGAAAGAGACCAGAATAAGATTGTTTTACTCTCCTAGGACTCTAGAAAAAAAATCTATGCTTCTAGTATTCATGTAACAAATGAGGTTTATTATTGGTTGACAATTTCCCTGATTTGCTTTGGAGAAGCATAGGGCAAACGTTGTCATAGCAACTGCCAAGTAGTGAACTCTAGTCAAGATCAGCTTCAATCAGTTCTAATTTACACAGAAACAAATCTACTGGTTTTAAATGTGCTAGCTGACACATTCTGATAAGCATATCGAGCCCTTTAATAACTACCAAAAGTGTATCCTAAAACATCTTTATGCCAGAAAGTTCCTTGGCACGCCTATAGTTATTCCTTTCCCTCCGCTCCAGGTCCTAGCAGTCACTGATCTACCTGTCACACCAGTGCCAATATTTATATAGTTTCTTACAACTAAAATTATATGTTATGTTTTCTTTTGGAACAGAGACCTTTAACTCAGGAAAACGCCTTTGATATTGAGACTGATTAATTATGACATGGCCAATATTTATTTTGTTGAGTCAGAGTCCAGTGTATGGATATAACACTATATACATACACATTTGGAAATGTATATATAACATATATAACATACACATTTGGAAACTGATGCACATTTGGATTTCTTGGTTTGGGGGATTGTAGAAGATAAAATGAGCACAATGCTATTACAAATGGGTATTTGTGTGAAGATGTTTGGTTTTGACTTAGCTCAATACTTAGCTATGAAATTTCTGCATAATTTGCATAATTTATTATTGCTGAACCAAGTTTAATGCTCAACACTA
Source organism: Rhabdomys pumilio (assembly GCA_030674055.1). Lineage (NCBI taxonomy): Eukaryota > Metazoa > Chordata > Mammalia > Rodentia > Muridae > Rhabdomys > Rhabdomys pumilio. Next base: position 27,486,552 of record JANHMN010000015.1, read on the forward strand.
ATTTCTGAGAGATTTAATTATTTTATAGCATAAAAGTACTTGGAAGTAATGGGACTTTTATTTCTTTCTTTTTATTTTATGGATACATATCTTTGCATACATGTATGTATGTGCACCATGTGTGTTTGGTGTCCATAGGGGTCAGAAGTGGCAGACCCTCAGACTGAAGTTAGGGTGGTTATGGTCTTCCATTTGGATGCTGGGAACTGAATCCAGCTCCCCTGCAAAGGCAGCAGACGCTCTTAACTGCTGAACCCTCCCTCCAGCCTCCAGTGTCAAAATTATTATTTTTAGTTTTATGAATCAATGTGTAAAGACAATTATTATTCTACTTTTCATATTTACATTGATTGGAAAATCTTTTCATCTGGTCATTTGGCGTTGATGCATACTGTTTGTTGGGAATGCCATTTGAAAAGCTGAGAATGCTCTGCTCAGCTTCGACGAGTCTTTATTTACTTATTAATGCGTAAGATTATTAGTGAGAGCCACATACAAGTCACTTTTCAGTGCAGATCTTACAGTCACAGTCTTCGAGTCTGTACCTTTCGTTTTCTTAAAGAGGTCACTTCTCTTTATCTGTGATCCTTTTCAGTGAACTAATGTTTTCACATTTCAGTTTTTAAATTTTCTGTATCTAATAATCAAATATCTAATAAACGATCACTTAGTGTAATTTCATGAGCATCTCTCCACATCTTCATTTTGAACCCATGTGTTGACTTCATATTAGGTTAAAATGTTTATAATCCGTTTAGAGGTCATTGCTGTACATGGTATGAAGTGAGAAGCAAATGTTTAGTCCTATATGTGCATGTACAAGTCCTTTTAGGTATAGTTACTAAAATGGCCACCCTTTCTTTCCTGTATCTATTATTATTTTACACATCGATGGCATTAAAACTAACTGAATTTTATAATAGTATGCCAATTTACATGTGAATCAATTCTCCTTGGCAACAATAATGCTTTTTTTTCCTTTCTGTCTCATACACATGTTGGAAGTAATTTACTGAATTGGTCTTGTAACTATCGAACCAAACCATTTACAAACCAGAAAACAGATATGAGTCAAAGGCCGAGCCCTTGTAGTTTGAATCAGTGATGTTCCTCATATTTTCTTGCTCACGATCTTCTTCCTCTAATTGAAAAAATAGATCCATGTATTTGCTACATTTAGACAGTCTATTCTATCATCTTTTTTTTGGGGACTACTTTGGTTGTGCGGTTAATCTGAATGTAATAGATTAAACATAGTACCGAAGCAAATGAACCTTAGAAACTGAAGATGAATCTTAGTAGCAGAGATGGAAGAATTTAAAAGTAGGCAGTATGAATGAAGGAAGAGCTGACAAAAAACTGGATAAAAATACTGGAAAGTGTGGCAGCCTGGGGCAGCTCTGAGATTGCTTACTGTGGTGCTTGATTCATGCTTCTGTGGATAATCCCAGGACTTCCGCACAATTGAAAAGTCCGTGTTCAAGATGACGGAATGGAGACGTGAGGGATATGTTAAAGTCGCTCAGTGCATGCTGCTATGCTGCTTAACAAGACGTGGGAACCCAACAGCTCATTTGGGAAAACTGCACTAACACACTTTAAAATATTCTTACAGTTTTGGTGGGTAAGTTTTACTACTTTGGGAAATTCACTAGGACAGCAAATTGCAGACTCTCTGTCCAGTAATGTCGCTCAGATGGGGAGTCTCAGGCATTCATTCAGGATTACCACAGAGCAGCCACAGAGTATGGCTCTGTAGTTCTACAGTGTTGCAACCCACATGTCGGGGATTTATACTGTGCTTCTTTATTTTATCTGTACTGATGGTAGAGTACCAACACATAGTAGGTATTTTCTAAAACATTTGTGAACTATGAGTAGGTGTGTATCCAACTAAATCTAAACTGCAGCGCTTATAAACATCAACAACAAAAAATTCAGGAGTGCCTACAAGAATGGATACTGCATTTTAAATGTCTATTTTCAACAGGACATTTTGTAGATGTCTTGTTTAAATGTGAGAGTATCTTATTGGAAATGAGTAGGAAGCTCTTTAAAGAGCAGACTGAGAAAACTTCTACTTCATGAATGTAATGAAAGAAAATAAAACAGATTTTTTTGTTCAAAATCCCTTTGCCTGCCAGTCTTACTTGATGCTCTGTGGCCAAAAGTAGGAATTATTAACTTTCCAGATTGTATTGTGATGGACTGCATCATGGTTTATCTTTTTATTCTCTGCTGTTAAGACCTTTTTCTAATATAAATTTATTGTGCAATTTTTTTGGAGTCTGGTCACTAACCACCATTGAGTCTGGCTTAGTGTCCTAGAGAGTGAACAGTTAACCACATGATATTAGCGATGCCAGGACACTGAGTTTGGAAAGTGGATATAAAATTCTAAATCTGGTAGAACAATTTATGCTAAAAATCGTAATTTAATTGAATTCTTTCTTTACTATCTTTACTTATGACATTTAAAAACTTTTATAATTATTATATTGGGCCTAACCTTGGTGTGGCGGTCCCTGCGTAGAATCCTACATGTGTATGGGAAGCAATGATAGGAAGGTTAGGGGTTCAAGGTCATGCTTAGCTACATAGTGAGTTCAGGGCCAGCTTTTGCTACAGGTGATCCTGAACCTCTCTTGCCCCACACACATCAACTCACCCCAAACCAAAACCTTATTGGAAAGCCAATGCTTTGATATCTTATTATATAAAAAAAAATGTCACAAACCTTATAAGCACATTAAACAGTTGGCCACTTTTGCCATTTTACATTTCTTTACTGTTTATAGACATACTGGGATACCGGCCAAGCACAACAGTTCACAGGTCATTAGTAGAGTGAATTGGCTTTTAGAATTTGCTGAATAAAATAAGGAATAAAAATTAAGAAGACAATGTTTATGATATCTTAGCATTCTTATCTATTCTAAAGTCAAAAATAGTTTAAAAATTCTGTAAAGCATATACTATTTATAGGGCTCAGAGCTGGCTTGATGTATAATGGTTTTCTCATATTGGTCATTAATCTTTATTTCAGCAGTGATCACGGGTCACCATAAATTCTAAAGATTTATGACGTTTTATGGTCCGAAATTATTCTGTAATTTGGTGCCCAAAGATTAAAAATAGACCAGGAATGTAAAAATTTGTTTTCCTTTAATCATTTATGATGTTAAATGTTTATGAATATCAAACTTGAAAACTAGTTCAACATGATGAAGTATTTTGGATTACTTTAAAAAGTCATGGCAGAATTGGATTAGTTATTGTATATGTGACTCAACTGGAGAACTTAAAGAATATTTATCTTAAATTCAGACAATTACATTTAAGGTGCAAATTGAAACCACCTTCCTGATTCTCATTTATAAAATATGACTGCTCTAGCACAAGACACCAACATGCTGTTCTTCTTACAGAACTTGAATGAAACAAAGAATTTGCTAGAATCCTCTGCTTCTTTGGGCTCTAACAGAGTCCATTGGGTGCATCCTGGATTTCAACACAAAAGGTCAGGCGTGCCACAGGATGGTATCTTAATGAGGAGCTCTCTGAAATACTATGTCCTTGCTTTAGACATTTAACTTTTCATATTTTTCATCAATTGTGGTTTCTGTTATCACTTGACAAGAATCTCTAGAATGTTCTACTCTTAAAGCAAGTCTATATGCTTCCTGAAGCAGACATACTATATATATCTGAAAGTGAAGAAGTCACTGGAGAAGTTCTTTCTTCCTGAGTTAAGCTGTATACAAATAATATGCTTTCAGGTTAGTCATAATCGTATACTAAATACCTACCTGGTACAATTCTTTAAATTCTCTTGATGAATCAACTCTTGCAATTGCATGTAACTGTTCAATCAACTGATAGGAAATTTTCTATTTATATGATGGAATGCCTGTGATATAGTCAAACCATTGTATTGTATCAAAAGGTGCTTACTAGTTGAGTTTATACCTTTATATAAACATGTGGTTTCAGTTTATACTTTATGATTAACAATTGAGGAGATTTTCATTCGTTTCTGAAGATTTTCTTGTTTTAGTTGTGTAAAACCAGTAAGTTATTGAGCTTACTTGCAGAGCAGGGGTCCAGGACAATTACAGGTGTGTTTGTGGCTCCCAAACAGCCACATCAGTTCAAAGATTCACCTCATTATAAATGACAACCTCATGGAAGCTGTGTCACGGAGTCCCCAGTTCTAGAGATTCCTAATAATCTATTTCACATTTCAGAAACTTTAGGAATAAGATTCCAAACTCTTAGCTTTCAGATTGCATAAAAAGGGTTCTCTGCCTATGAACTCACATCTTCGAAAGCCACTCATATTACAAACCATATATGATACATCTTTAAGAAATCACATGAATGCTTTTGTATTTAATACAGCAGAGCCTGTGATCATAGATCATACTTTGAACTATTTCTCAGGCCCTGAGAAAATGATTCCTATAGTTTCTGTTTTCTATCTTTTAAAGCAAGAAAGCACTATGGCTCTCTTGTGTTTTGAAGGCTATGGGTTTGCTTCTTCTGGTAGCGGGATGGACAAGCCACCTGTATTCAAAAGCCTTATATACCAAGGTTAGAAGGCAGAATGTATTTTTTCTTTTTTTTTAATTATCAAATCATAATTTTTACTTTTTAACACAGGGGTTATAAACATGAAAATGCAGGATGTGGGGAAGAGAATGACACAGGAGCATAGGCAGAATGTATTTTATTAAGTGTTATTCTGACAAAGAACGACGTCTTTAGTCTCTGCTGAACGTCATGTTTCTCAGCCCACCACTGTGGCTGAGCTCTCCTCTTTCCTCGCTCCTCATCTCCCATGTCACATGCTTCAGCAAGTCACACTTCAGTGTTTGCCATTTCCTGGAAGGCTTTCATATCACTTCCATTTTACACCTTTTCTTTCTTGAAATGTCTCTTGTCTTTTGGATGAAATTTCATCTTTTTCAAGATTTTGCTCAAATGTTACCAAGTCTTTAAATTTTTCCTAAGTATCTTGTAGTTTAAAATTGATTAATGAAAAAATATTGTAATTTTCTGTGTATCAGAACATTTTTAAATTTTAAATTTTTAAAATTCCAAGTTATTTGAAAAAAGAATTTCTTGTAAGAAATAAATCTCTATGTATTTATTATCATTTATCTGCCTAGATATCATCTTTCTATATGTATCAATATATCAGTCTATATACATCAATCTATCAATATAAATTCATTGTCTATCTATCTATCTATCTATCTATCTATCTATCTATCTATCTATCTATCATCTATCTGTCATCTATCTATCTTTCATTGGTATTTGTACCTAACACAGATATTATTTCTCTTTCTAGTTTTTAAGGTTAACTATATCTCTCCCAAACCATCCTCCACTTCAATAAGCTAGCTCCAGTTTCTTAAACATCAGGTTACCATCCAATATGATGTCAAATGACTGAATATAGGAGTTGTAAAAAATTTGAGAACAGCAAGATTTTCAGGACGCTCAAAGAACCAATACTAATTCAAAATCAAATGTGCAAGGATTCTGAGGTGGTTCTGGCAGTGCTTGTTGGTGTCATATCCTGTGATGTCACTGCACATTGCTTTGGGCGTGTGACCATGCTGTGCCACACTTGAAGAACGCTCTCTGAAATACCATGGCTCAGATGAAAGGCCATTGCATGTTATGTGTTTTTTTCCTATCCACATGACAAGTTCTTTTCCATAATGGCTTATTCACACAAACTCTTACTATTTTCCCGCTGACCCCCTTCAGCATATAAGTATAAAATTAGTGTATCTGTGATTATAGTCTGTTAGGATACTTGATTATACAAATGGTTGTTTGAGTTGAGATTCTAAGAGTATACTACCACACCTAGTTCGTAGTAAACGTCTTAACATTCAGAAACTCTATTATTATTTTTCTGTATATGTCATTCCATACTATAAGCTATGAATTAAGTATTGAGTACATGCTGTTGCTTCGAGAGGGGGAAGAGGGTAGAAATTAGACAGGGTATGGTTATGAAGTATTAAAATACAAGACCGTGAGATTTTGAAAAGGCTTAAAGCTGGATGAAATATCAAAAGAATATTCCAGACAAAAGAAGAAAACATTGAAGGCATTCTCACTGATCTTCCTTAGCAATTTCTGTGAAAATTGCTAGGAACTGTGAAATTAGTGGTTTATCTCGGATACCCAAGGTTTCATTCTAGTTCCATCACAGGTATTCAAAGGCCTTTCACAATCTGTCAAGGCAGTGAATTCTGAGTATCTGCTTCTTAGTTACAAAAAGAAACTCTTGGGTAAACCCACACTGATTCTTACTATTGCCTGGCACATAATAGATGCTTGGCTAATATTGTGACGTATGTATATAAAAATAATAATAAAATGATGCACGAATATTATTACATCTTCTAACTTTGCAATAGAAATTGGTAATGGAGGCTTGACAGAGGAAGGAGGTTCTGCTTATCCTCCTCTATAGATACAGATTTGATAAACCAGAGCTTTAGCTGTAGTTGTATCTTAAGACTGTGCTGCCTTTTGAAGGCATGGGGAAACACCTAGGACAATATATTAATAACCAGTGCAAGAGTCAGTAAAGCAACGTAATCTAGATTATTAGAGTTTGTTCTCCTGAGAGAAGATTTCTCTGTGCAGTGTGACTGTCCTGGATCTCACTCCGTAGGCCATGCTAGCCACACACTCTCAGAGATTCTCCTGCTATCTCCCTAGTGCTAGGGTTAAAGGCATGCACCTTGACTGCCCAGCTCTGGAGTGGGTTTTCTTACTAGTGAATTATTTGCTGAGGGAAAGAGCCCATATCCAGCAGAAACTCTTTTTAGAAAACACTAGATTCTAGGAAAACATGGGCAGAGATTCAGTGGGTACACAGTCACAACGAATGAATTACAAGGGCAAGGATCTTCTCTGTTATATATCCTTATAAAATATAAGGACGTTGTCTTATTTTTAACTTTTACCCTTTTCTTGTTTTAGTTATAGTTGACAAACCATTTAAACAGTCAGGAAGTGAGACTCCACCCATAAAATCTCCTCTCTCTCTCTCTCTCTCTCTCTCTCTCTCTCTCTCTCTCTCTCTCTCTCTCTCTCGGGAGATAATCAGAGAAAGCACAAGAAGAAAACCACATCCTAAGGAGAAACTAGTTTAAGTCAGATACTTAGAAGGCAACACCCATATTTGAATAATCAGCCAATGTGGGTGAAGAGGCTGTAAGTGACCATAGTAGACAGTGAAGGGCAAGGGAAGGAACTGGACTATGAGAAACTTATTACTTGTAAATGGAAAGTCTTTTCTTCAGGCGCTCATCCTCCCTTGGAAAATTACAATCTATTAGAAAGCAATTCCATGCGAGCTGAAAATCGTTTCCCCACACTCTATAAAGCAGAGGATGAGGTAAGCATATTTAATTTCTTCCACTCTGCAACTATGTTTCTACCATCTGTGCATCTAAATTTCCATGAACTGTTTCAGTGAAGTTACACAGAAGCATTGCTCTGTGAATAACACACGTAACTCATGCGTACGACACAACTCATCCAAGAGAGCTGGATGTGTTAAACAGCAGAGGAGTTAGATTTTTGAAATCACGTTAAAGGATGTGGTTAAAAAAAAATCTGGAAAGGATCAGGTTGATTGAAATAGGCCTTTATGGTTTCAAGAATGGAAGGTCATACTAAACCGATCTCTTAAAGAACGCTAATAGTCCTATTGCCAAAACAGACAAAGGCAGCTCAGAGATGTAAAGCACTTGGCTTTTCTAGGACCACACAAAATACTAAAGCTTAAAGAGACAGGACAGGAATGCCTTATCTTTGTTTTCATGTTTTAAACTTTTTATTGTTTACAAAAATGATTATCTGGATTGCCTCTCAAATGTATGTATATATTTGACAGAAAAAGGGACCAGTAGAGGAACATGCTGCTCGAGTTCTTCAGCGCTTCTCCTTATCATCCTTTGAGGGAAACCCACTGACCCCTGTGCTTAACACTACAGGACTCCTTAGAACTCACTTGAAGTCTTTGCTACACATCCATCTCATTTAGTTATCATGCTCATTTCCCGTGCATTAGACTATAGACTATAGAGGAAAGATTTTTCTTAGGTATTTTATATACCATAAGATTACACATGGGAAAAAAAAACATTAAAAGAGAGGAAACATATATACTGCAGCTTTGAGACATAAATAAATTTGGGAGAAACAAAGTGGAATAAAAGTGGGTAATAATGGATAGTTTTACTTTTCTAACATTAATATATATGTGTGTGTGTGCATATGTATATATATTATATATGTGTTTCTACATTATCTATCTATCTATCTATCTATCTATCTATCTATCTATCTATCTATCTATCCATGTATCTACTGTAGTAGTTTAAATAAGAATGTCTTCCATAGACTAATATATTTAAATGGTTTTTTTCCAGTTGGTACAACAGTTTTAGAAGAATTAGGAGGTGTGGCCCGTTGGGAGGAGGTTCATTACTTGGGGTGGACTTTAAAGTTTCAAGAGCCTACACAAGACCCAGTCTTGTTTTTTCTGCCTCTTGCTTGAGGATCAAGATGTAAGCTCTCAGCTACTGCTTCAGTTACTTCCTGCTTGTTGCCATGCTCCCAGCCATGATTGTCATGGACTTACCTTCTGAAACTGTAGGCAAGCCCCTGATTAAATGTCTGTCGTTATAAGTTGTTTTGTTCATAATCTTTATTCACAGCAATAGAACAGTAACTAATACATTGTGTGTATGGAGGGGTGGGGTTGGGCAGACAGCATGTACAATCCATGAAACACATGGTCAGAGAACAACTTTGTAGGTACCAGATCTTCTCTTCCACATGAAGTACCCAAGGATTTAACCTAGGTTCTTAGGTCTGGCGGTAATTTGCCCTCCGGGTTATAGGATCAGCTTGATATATTTTTTTTAAAACAGGGTTCCAATGCTAACTAAAGATTATTTTGTTACACATTAGTGACTGATACATAGACATTAGTATAATTTTTTCTTCTGAACACTTAACATGATTTGTCATCACAATAAACTATTTTATTAAGTTTTGATTTTTAAAGCTATAATTAAGTTATTAAAACAATTTATGAAAGAGAGTAAGTACCCTACCAGGTAACTGTGGGTGCAGCACATAGGAGTGCAAATGGAGGGAAGGGACAGTGGCTAAAGAAAGAATAAACATGCAATGTGGAGACTGGGGCAATTTATGGTGGGGCTCTATCTTGTTCTAAAGTGGCACTTCCCAAACTCAACCTCCACAGGAGTCACTCAGGGACAGGTGACATGCTTGAGATTCTAGTTTAGTTCCTCCCACTCTTTGATTCCCTACCTCTTAAAGGGCTCTCAGGTATGCTGTTGTTTCCTTGGGCACCCAGAAGAAGGGGCCCGTAGGTGTAGGATCTCTATTCCTGCTATCCTCTGCAACCACCATCCTAAAATAGACTGTGTAGATTCAACTCTCAAGTATTCTGATGCAATTCGGTTGGGTGTATACTAGTTGATTTAGCATGTTGTCCAGCCATTGACATTTAAAAAAAAATATTTGAATTCATAGGAATAAAAAAAAAAAAAAAACCCACAGATTTCACGGTAGGAGCAAGGCCTTGTTGCTTATGATCTTTCTCTGAGACTTTCTAGACCATGCCCTTTTGAGGGTTGTAGTCAAGTCTGAGGTGCACCAATTTACACATTTTCACAGAAATCCAATGCAGATAGGTGGAAGTCGCTAAAGGACTTCTTTGAATGAGGCCAGGTGATCAGTTGCTTCCGAGGACCTAGCTCACTGTCGTAGGAATCGCAAAAGTGGGGAAAACCATCTAAACTCCCAGAGAATGCTGACATACCCTGATGATTCATTTGGTTAATTTATTAATTTCAAAAATTATGTTAGTAAAAACATAATTTAATAGTCAAGAAGCAGAGCTTTTGTAGCAGTGGTGGACACAGTTTATATACTATACCGATTATGAAATACAGTTACCATCATATTACAAAATTTAGAATTTTTGTGATGTGGTCATTGCTATGTGAGTGTTGTGAGTTCATGGGAAACAGGGCTCTAAGGAAATGCTGTTCTGAAGTCATGGAAGATAAGCCAGGTCCCATAGGGATTAGATGTCAGCTTTGAGAACTGGGTGATGGGCAGCGGGAAGATGTTGGGGAACTCCGATTCCACTCTCATTCTTGGGGCAATTTCCTCACTTAAACAGCTTCCTCTCTCTAGAACATTTTTACATCTTTGTTAATGGCGCTAGCTGGAATGTTATGGTGTGTTTTGTTTTCTTTCACCATCTGAAAGTGACAACCCCTACCAGTTAATGGCTTCAAAACAACATGATCAAAAGCAAAAGCAAGCATGGGTAGGTAGTAGGGTCACCATATAAATTGTGTTTCATTCTGAATGTAGTATGGATAACTGGTTGGAAAGGGGTTGAACAGACAGAGTAAACAAAGGACAAGCAAAGGAGGAGACTGGGAGGCTGCCACAGGGATATTAGTCTCCATGGAAGATTGTAGACCTCTCCTAAGGAATCCGAGTAGAATCTAAGGCGAGGCAGCCAGGCTGGGGAGGGGTAATTAAGGTAGTTTCTGACTGCTGTAGGTGTGGAGGGGGGAGGAGGGCTCAGGAATGATTCACTAGACAGAACAGCTTGTTGGTGTTTTGTGCTTTGCTAGATACTCATAACCAGAGTAAGTTGACTAGACTCTACTACCCAATTTCTTTTACAATCTAATAAGTCTTGATCTTATATATGCTGATTCATTTGGTTAATAATTTCCTTAGAGCCCTGTTTTCTTTGAACCCACAACACTCACATGGCAATGACCACATCATGAAATTTCTAAATTTTGAAATATAGTGGTAACTGTATTTCGTAATTGGTATCATGTATATACTGTGTCCGCCACTGCTGGGAAAACCTTTCTTCTCTCCTATTGAATTATGTGTTTTCACTCACACAGCAGAGTTCTAAAATTTTTGAAATTAATACATTAACTAAATGAATCAGCAGGAAACCAACACATATGTGCCGTATATGTCCTTATTTGTTTATCACACATAAGAAATAGTATAGAGTCAATTTCTCTAAGTTCATTTATAGGAAATGAAGTGCTATAAAGTGAAAGTATAATGTCAGATACTCTTTTGATATTATTTTATTCTGAGTGTCTTAAAATGTGATCTTCATGGGCTAATAGGCCATAGTGGTACATTCCAGTATGTAGGGACCTGTAAAGACACCAAATCGCTGAGAAAATAGCATAAATCCCAAGATCCCAATGCCATGGCAATTTGGAACTCAAGCATCAATTGACTAATGTTGTGACCAAACCACATGCCCACTTTACATGGAATTTACTTTTGTTTAGAATAATCATTTTGTTCAGATATGCTTGGGAGATTTAAAATGGGTGCTTCTTGTAAAAGAGTGCTATTTTATGTGATTCAGGTGAAACTTGGAATAACTGAGACCCCCACATGCAATCTTTGAAAGTGAGAAAAATGCATAGTTTTAGTTTTTAAAGATTTGATTTTTGGATAGCTTATGTGTGAATGTATTCAATGTGTATTCAATGTATTCAATGTGTGAATGTATTCAATGTACATGTATGTAGAACTGTCCTCAAGACCAGAAGAGGGCGTTAGATCCCATGGAGCTTAAACGTAGGCACTTGTGGATGCTTCTATATGGGTGCTGGGAATCTAACTCAAGTCTTCTGGAACAGCAGCAAGCACTCTTAAGGGCTGGGCCATCACTCCAGCTCACAGATCTATAGTGTTTAATTGTCAATATAAATGCATTACAATCCCAAAATAGTTTTAGTTAGGCATATTGTCTAAACCACTGAACAAATGCTAGAGATGGGATGGGGAAGAGGGCTGCCATTATTTTTCAGATATATTTCGATTCAAATTTCCTGCTTTAGGGTTTAAAACACACCTTAATATGGAATGAAGTGAAGTAACTCAGCTACTATTGAAATGTGTTAAGCCAGACTCAGATACACAGATGCTGTCTTTAATTTTTATGATTACAATAATAAATACACGATGTGCTCATTCACATATATGATTATATTGTTATAGAACACAGACCTGTGCACCAATAACATTTTCCTTAATCAAATACTAAATAATTTCACAGCAATTAATTTGTACTTAAATATTCAAGAAGAAAGGAGAAAATTAACTGTGGATTTTATGTAGCGACATACGTTTATACTCAGGGTACACATTTGACGTATGCATTTTTAGCTATGGAAAGAAAAGAATCCGGCCTCTGCTCGTCAAATGAAGGTTAACATTGTGAGATCTGTTTTTCTGGTCATTGAATTCTCTTGATGTGCTAACTTGATAATTGAACAAAAATCGGGGCATCAGAAACTCCGTAAGAGAATGAAGATGGAAAAAATGATGGTATAGCGGGCTGCAGGAGTGTGTGTGTGTTAATCACTTCAGATATTCTTAAGTTGAAGAAGTAACTTCTATGCATGTTTAAAGTTACTGACTGTTGGAAGCATTTTTATATATACGATTTTGCTATTACTTTGTATTGAGTTCACAGTCTAGGTAGAAAGTCAATATGAAACTTAGAAATCAGAAATATAAAATGATTTTAGAAGCATCCGGTGTAAACTCCAATCTGAGTGTTTACATTCCTCCAAGTTTCCTATATTAAAATAACAGTGATGACACAATGGTAGAAGACAGAGGAGTTATGAGTCAAAGACTCATTGATTTTGACAGTGCTCCCTGAAAGTTGCTTTGCCCTCCCATGTGTATGAGGATGCAGGAGGAAAGCATAGCTTCTGACAGGAAGTGGGACTTCACTGTATACTGACTCTTCTGTAACCTTGATCATGAATTCCTCAGCCACTAGAACTGTGAGGTTTTGTTTGATCAGCCTTGTAGTCTGTTTTTGATTGATTGAGGGGCTCAAATAAGAGACTCTCTATGTCAGTGGTTCTTAACCTTCCTAATGCTGTGACCCTTGTTCCTCATGGTGTGGCGACTCAGCCTGTAACTTTGCTACTGTTGAGATCTATAACACAAATATTTGATATGCAGGGTATCTGATACACAACCCCCTAAAGAGTTGGAGATTCCCAGGTTGAGAATCGATGCTCTTCCTTCAGGTTCTCTATCCAAGGCTACCGAGGAATTGGGATGGCAATGATGGCTCCAGCCATCACTAGACTCCTCAGTAATAAGTTGCAGCCTCTGTTATCTCAGCACTCAGCTTCACACTGAGCACATGGCTGCTGCCTCTGCTGCATTACTGGGCTTGATACAAATCAGCGTGAGCGAGGAAACGGATCATAATTCTTTCCTCTTAGAACAACAGATTTTGGTGAGCTCTCATTTAAACATTTTCTATTTGTTTTTAGCTTAACTGACACTTGTGCTTTATAGATTTGACACTGAGGACTGATAGTTCTATAAGTCATTCATGCAAAGCATGCATTAGACCCACAGTCTATCTGCAAGAGAAGAGTGATATGTAAAAAATATAGCAAGTGGATGGTATCTGTTGCTTCCTAGTTACACTTAGGATCATGCAGCATGTGAATTTTGGTCCACTAGATGCCATTTGTTTCTTTCTGGTTGGTGGTTATTCCTGTAGCTTGTTATAATGTTCACTACATTACTCTGTTTGACACAAAAGAATGATGTCACGAGAGCTGTGTCTTTTACCCTAAGCCTGTTATCTCTACGTGGCTACAGAATGACCAGTTTTGGTATCTGGGAGGATGCTGTCATAAGAAACAGACAAAAGCAAAAGCAATCTCAGGAAGTACCAGGAATGTGTTTAGCGACTCAGGTCTGCCCTTCTTAGTGAATCAAGTGTCTAGCACTTTTGGTGCGTGAGATGTAGCCAGGGAACGGACAAGAAACAGCCTCTGCTAGTGAGGACAAAGGCTGCTATTGTGGGATCTCAGTAGCATAATACACAAGCTTGAAATCAGAGCTCTGGTTAGTGTGATATAAGGGAAGGGCTTCATCAGCTATCACAGGGCATACCTCTCAGCCTTGTACCACATGGCAGCATGCAGCAAGGGTCCGGCCGTGAAGAATGAGCTATTCACTTGGCTCTCATAATCTTGCTCTGTTTTAGCCTGTTGGGTTGACAGCTTTCACGTTAAGCATAGCAGGCTCTAGAGAAACAGCCTTACATTCTTCAGTGATAGAGTTTGTTTTTGGAAAATTCCTATCTAAAATAAGGAGATAAAATAACTTTGGCCTGCGAGCTCAATATGTTACATTATACGTCCGCTCGGAGCGTGGTTCTGTTTTTATGATTACTATGAACACTTCAATAAAATGGTTTTATGAAAAGAGTGGCCTTGAATGAATCATTTGCAATTTCAATGCTACTCAACCCTATGCAATCATATGAATATTCATTTTGCTGTGAAGGCTTGCTTTGTACGTAGAAAATTACAGTAAAATGCTTTTGCAAGATATTGAGTAGTGGAGAAGTAGGTCTGCATAATAGTTTTCAGGAAAACCACTGTGAACTCCAGGCCCATCATCAGGAGCCACAGATTCCTGTAGTTCTCCCAAATATAAAAAAAAAAAAAAACAAACCAAACCAAACAAAACAAAACAAAAAAAACCCATCAAATTCAGATTCAAACACTACTGCTGAATTCATTTTATAGGTCCTCTGTGCTTTGAAGGGAAGCACATCATATTTATATTCTCCCTTATAATATTTCTTAGATTTGCTGTGAAAGTCAGTCTTCAATAATATTGTGCACTCCCAGGGGCCTGACTGCCTTTCTGATCTCACAGGGATGCTGAAGACCATTCTGGGCTTTAGCCACAAGGAAGCAGAACTAAGGCGGAGGTTTGGGAGCTGCAGATCCGCGTCAGATTACATCGCCCTTCTAGAAATATTAAACACAGTAGCAAAGGTGACCCTGCCATTCAAACTTACACTTAGCAATGTTTGTTGTTTTGTTAGGAAGCGCATTGTCGCGCTTAGTTAGGTTCTGGAGATACTACCTTCAAACAGCAGTTTTGAATTTTACACTTTTTTGCAGTATTATCTGATAATCAGGTAGAACAATGGGAAACTGTTGCCTCAATGCCTAAAATAATTAAACTTCCTGAAACACATCAATCAAAATATACTTTTACATTTTCCCAATGAGAACAATGTTTTCTTAAAACAATTTCTTACTCGAGTCATGAAAGTCTAGTAATCACTCTTGGGGCCAGCCAAACAAGTTTATGATAGAATCTTCCCAGAAAGGGACCACCCCACAACTCTATTTATTTATTATTTATTTTCAGTTTTGAGGATTGAACCCAGAGCATTTGGTAAGTGCTCTACCGTGAGCTACAGCCTCAACCAAAAGATATTCTTGATTCAAAGTTAAGACCCTATATTTAAATATTCTTTCCCCTCTCCTCCAAGAAACAGGTTGCTAAAACTTTTTATACGAAACATTCACTCTAAAAGTACCCTGCTTAGTCAGCTTTTAATCTGATTCCCACACAACCTAAATTCGTACATTGCACTCTTGATCTCTGGTAACTCAGAATGCAGTGTGTGACCTTATCTGGAGACAGGGTCTTTACAGAGATAATTAAGTTAAAATGAGGTCATTAGGTTGTGCCTTAATCTCATACAGCTAGCATCCTTGTAAAAAGAGGAATTTGGACGTGGAGCCATGCATAGAGGAAAAACTATCATATGGTCATAAAACAATGGCCAGCTACAAATCAAAGAGAGGGGCTTGGAACAGATCTTTTCTGTAAAGCAGTTAGAAGGAAACAACTCTACTAATACCTTGATTTCAATGACAGTTTTGTTTAAGAAGAGAATTGAAGTGATTCTCAGCTTCTCTTAATGAATTAAACAAATGCTAGTTTGGTTTTCCTTGTGCAACTTCCATAGGATGTTTTATGATTGACTATGCTATGGTTTTGTTGTTATCTCTTAAAAAATAAGACTAGGACATTCAGAATGCCTGGGCTTACATTTTCTGTTGCTAGTGTAATCTGTAGTAGTAACATCAGGAAAATTTGTTTCTACATATTTACTTTAAAATTGGGTTGTCACATATTTAGGAATTGTGCAAAAAATAAAAACTCATTAAAGTCTCATAATTTTATCTAGAATGACTTATTTATATTCTTTGAAGCCCTGAACAATGGACTCGGGGATTTACGATTGTGAGGCAAGCGACTCACCACTGAGCCAGAATCCTGGCCTTCATCTTAGTTTTTAAAAATGTAAGCCTGATAAAATGAATAATACTCTGAAAAGATTAAAACAACAGAGTTGGAAAACCTGACATTTTCAGTTGGAGAGCTTTCATTAGTCTACACATTTCTTTAAAAGTCTAATTACCTGCTTATACCTACCAAAGGCTCGCAACAATATCCAACAAAACAAAGAGGAAAACTTTGTTTGATGTTGATCATTTTGACTTATTTCTCTAATGTCAAAGGATTTCTAGACAATGAGAAGCTGTCTGTGTACTTTACACGAAGTACAGAGGACATCAGGACAAAGACAGATATCTAATTTAGAAAATGGGGACTCTTTTAAGTTCAAAAAATAATTGGCTTATCCTTTCAGGTAATTACCGATGGAATTAGAAAGACAATGTAATTAGAAATGATGGAATTGAAATGAGAAGCTTGTGGCACAGCTTGTTGTTCAAATGCAGAGAGACAGAAAAAGAGAGAGAGAGAGAGAGAGAGAGAGAGAGAGAGAGAGAGAACTCAGGTTCAGCCACCAACACCCAAACACAAGCAAATTGATCTTTAAGAGCCTAAAAAGAAGTGATCGTTTTATCTTGCAGATGATATTATTGTATGTCTGAAAATTCACAGGAAAAAATTAATAGGGAAAAAAAACTGTTACAGATAACATGGATGAGCTTAGAATACAAAGGAGATGGAGCAAGATGGTTTCTACCCGGGTTTGGAGGGTGCTTCCACGTGTCTGCCTGTGGTAATGTGTGCTAAAATCCAGAGGAGTGTGCACCAACCAAACAAGAAATTAAACAAGCCAATTCAACAAGATGACTTCAATACAGGCAAAGTCTACTACAACCTAAGAACAGTTTGGAAAAGACTGAAATTTTTCATGCAAAATAAAAACATTTAGAGGCCGTAAACAAGATAAGTAAGTAAGGCAAACTGACAAAACATTTGGAACCCAGGATACAGAAAATTTTCAGATATAATAGATCAATTTCATATAATTTCAGATATAATAGATCAGCAAAGACCCACAAATATAAATAAATGATCCATAAATCATGCTCTTGGGAATAGGGCATTTTTATATAGTTTCTGGCTGAAATGTCAAGTTATACTCCTTACACAGGGCAACTAGAAAACCACATGTATCTTTAATCTTTGCTACAGTAATCTTATTAGCAGGAATCATCTTGAATACTTGTCTCCTGAGACACGAAGAATAATTAGAAACTGTCCCCCAAAATATAGTACATTCCTATAAAGGATACAATGCAGTTAAAACGAAAACTGTAAAAAGTATGTAGCAATATATACTGATTTATCTTTCCAATACCAAACTAAATGATAAATTATAATATTTGAAATTGTCTCCAGTGAAGATAATGATAAGGATAGGACTTGAATGTGGGCTATAGATACCTTGTGTGGAATGCCCTGGGAACATAGTTTTACCTTATATCTCCTATGTACAGGAGGAGGAGAAGGAGGGAGAGGGGAAGAGACGGATGGTGAAATTTAATATTGGCTGAATATTTCACTTACAAATATGGGACTGTCTGGAATATCACTTATTATCAAGTTAATGGTTTTCTGTAACCACTGAGATGGATAAGAATTTGTAACGGAGATGACATTAACACAAATAAGTAAAAATGTAATACTAAGAGTTGTTCACATAAATCTAAAGAAAGGATTCTGAAGTTTGTCGATATATGTCAGTTTAAGTATAAATAATTTTGTAATACAATTATTGAGACATTGAAAATGCTATTATTGAACTCTTTGGAAATTCCATCAGCTTTTTTTTCTTTTTATTTCCTAATTAATTCGAGACCTGTTGAATGTGATTTCCTGTGTTTTTCTCCTGTGAATCCCAGCTAAATATACATTTGGACAAGCCAGTGGAAGTAATTTGTGTCTCTCAGTTTTGTACAAAGAGTTTGGAATCGAATGGGAAAGTGGAACTCCCTCTACCCCTTCCCTTCTGTGCTTTCTTTTCACTCACTTGAAATGTTCAATTAATAAAAAAGTAATCTGTGCATTCTTCTTGTTCATACATTCCTTCCCATCCTCTAAGAAGCCCAGCATGTCTTTTGCCGGTGCTTCACAGTAGCTTAACCTCTGCACACTCAATACTGATGAGATTCTCAAACATGGAAGTCAATAGATATGTGTGACCTTTAGTTTACAGACGAGAAACAAAAAGGGAGTTTGGGTTTTAAACAGAGACACGGTACAATTCTACCCTGTGATACACTTCAAAAGTTGACAGTGATTCACGTAAATCACTGCTTCTATTTTCAAACCCAAACTTTGACTTCTGTCTTCACGAATATTACCTGATGGTCATAGTATGGGGCAGCTATTTTTCTTCTTAAACAGCAGTTACTAGAATGTTAAATTGCCCACAATATCCTGCTACTTGTATGGAAAAAATTGATTAGACAATTTCCGATTCATATTTTGTGGCTCACAGATAAAGTTAATTTTTTTTTTAACAGATACATTTACATTGTTAAAAGATAAAAGCTGGATTAGTCTGGGATATTAGCACATGGATGTTATTAGAGAATGTACTTTAAAAGACAGATTCCTTGTTGGGGGTGGGGAGAATAATGAATTTCAGGGAAATATGGATGGGAGAATGAGGGAGGATTTTGAAATAATTTAGAATAAAAACAAGAATATTGTTGGCAATCCCTTAGATCCACAGTTATCTTCCTGCTCTCTTTAATTTGGCTGAAAAGAGGAAGTTGGAAAAGTCCTTATCTTTAAACGAAGGACGACCAAATTTCTCAGATGATTTTTGAATATTTCAGACAGTTGACCTTGGCAAAGTAAAGGAGTCGATGAGGACACACAAGGATGAGTAGGCAGAGTTGGGATGGATGGAGGAAAAAAAGACAAGAAGTAGTTGATAGTCCAGTGTGTGTGTGTGTGTGTGTGTGTGTGTGTGTGTGTGTGTGTGTCCTAGGGTCATCATCAGGCTTGTCAACATGTGACTTTATATGCCAGGCCATTTAGGTTTCAGTCGAAGTCTTTAAAAAGCCCTGCATTAGAGGGATGTATCATTAGGAAAGGGCTTGAGTTTGAAGATTAGATAGGAGGATACTTAGACTTTCTTAAACTGGGATTACTCAGGCCACAAAACCCACTGCCCCTTTGTAAGTTGGTATCAGACTCCAGGCATTAGGCATACTACTAACAGAATTCTTGAGCAGGTCGCATCTATAAGCTTCATTCTTAGAGACGCAAACATAGAGAACTCAGAAAATGCACCCGAACCTTCCGTGTAAAGCATCTTGAAGGGGATACACACACACACACACACACACACACACACACACACACACACACACACACACACACACACACACATATATCAAGACATCTAGAGAGGAGGGTACTGACCTAGCAGTTGGAGAGAACACCACCTAAGACTGTGGTTTGTGGGAAGACTGCGAGGGTTTACAGAAGCCTTGAGCGTCTGTGGAGAGACCCTCGAGAATAGTGTCAGTATTCCCATTTTTATCCTAAGGCAAATCTACAAACAGTTTCTCCTTTGGCTCTAAAACAGGTATGTTTCGTTGGGGACTTTACACAGCAGTTTTTGTGAAAACTTTGCGGCAAGACGCATTCTCTCTTTTGTCACAAGCCATCTGTCTGTCTTCATGGAACTTATGTGCAACACCTGGTTTGACCTGGAGGGTTTGCGCCCTTTTCCCTTGAATTCCACACAGCGTTTTAAACAGCACTCGCAGCAGCCTGAGGGCTGAATTAAGAAAAAAGCAGTTGAACCGGCTCTGGCCGGAGACAGAAAAGGGGCGGGCCACCGGAGACCACTCACTGCGCATGACCGGCGCGCGTTGCCAAGGCAACCAGGAAAGGCATACCCGGAAGAAGATGCTCGCGGCACTCAAGTCCACCAGAGATTGTGCCCTATCGGCTCCTCTTTACTGGTTCGAGACCCATTTTTGACCAGAGCAAAGGCTATGAGGAACTGAGTCCGAGACAATGGGGTGGCCACCTGCACAGAAACCGGAGGACTTAAAAGAAGAGCACGGAGGCCCGGCCCAGACGGACGTCTGTGCTACTCAAGTTTCAGAAGAGTTCCTCAGATCCTGTACTGATGAGGTACTGAGTTCTGGTTCCATCAGCTTCTCTGGAGAACTGCAATCCTGTTCACACACCTCTGAGAGCCCACTAGAGACCGAAACGCCGACTACAAGTTCGGAAGAACAAGACGAGCACCCAGAACTTTCAGTCTTACAGAATGATGAAAATAAGCTGAGTGAAAAATGGATCAACCACCTCAAGAGCAAAGAAATTCATTCTGAAAGATATCAGTCCGACCGTAGACTCCCACCAGAAATCCCTAAGGAATCCGCAGAGGAATTGACTGCCCTGCAGTCTTTTTGTACTAAAAAAGTAAATTTGATCCACCGGAGAGAGGATTCAAGAGCTAAGAAAAGCAACAGATCCAAGAGACTGCAGCTCAGATGGATTGCAGAGACCTCAGAGGTAGATGCTTTCAATTGTACGATTCCTGATGAACTGTTGAGCAGAATCTATTTGGAGAACACGAGAGCGACTCTAGCATACATAGAGGCGATTACCCAACACATTTCTTCCCAGTGCCCCAGCTGTAATAGCAAAAGAGCAGAGCTGGCTCAGTCTGACTTCCTGAGACGAAGGAAGACTTTACTGCAGTCACTACTACTCCAAGAGAAAATAGATGAACACCTTCATACCACAGACTTTCTCACCCGTGTTGGAGAAGCACATCAGGACTTCCCTAGGCTTTCAGATGATCCTGGGATCATCTGGAAGCGACTGACTGAGAAAACGCAGAAGGGAAGTTCTGGCTTTGGACGGGCATATTCAAAACAGGTGTGAAGACTGTACAAATCCTTGGTAACGCTTCTCAACTCACTTCCAACGAGATAGGAGGTGCCAACTACTAATGATGATATGTAATGTGACCAACCAAGGGATGGTGGCTATTAATGATTAATGATAATATGTGATATGCATACATGTACCAGGTGTGTATTTGAGTAATTACCATCTCTTGTAGAGGAAAGTAACTAATGTAAAGATTTTCTTCTGCTTCCTACATAGAGGTCTAAAGCATTCCGTTCAATAGATTTTTCACATTATGGAAGACAATTGGAAGAATTGCAAAACCTTTGTAATCTAGGATATATATATATATATATATATATATATATATATATATATATATATATATATATATAAAATGGTAGTTTGCAGTGGTGGTTGACAATACAGAGAGAAAGAAATAAACAGATATAAGATAGAAGGCAGTGACTAGGGCTGGTTTTGGTGATGAAATGGCTGTGGGGATTTAATAAAAGCTAAACATTTAAAAGGCACTAGGATTCTGACTTATGTACCTGTGTACTTGAGTGAATAATAATTTCTTTAAGACAAAATTCTCTTTAGTTTCTGTCAACTTGACAAAAACTAGAGTCATTTGGGAAGAGGAAACCTCAACCGAGGAATTGCCTCTATCCACTGGCCTCTGGACATTTCTGAGGGAGCACTTACTTGTTTAATGATTGCTGTGGGAAGGCTTGTTCCATTGCTGTCCTTGGCTTGTCTCACTGCCGTCCTTAGGTAGTCTCAGGCACTGTAACATGGCAAGCTCAGCAAACTATGGAAAGCAAGCCAGTAGGTCACATTTCCCCATGCTTTCTGTTTAGTTCTTGCCGAAAAGTTTCTGTCTTCACTTCCTGTCTTTGCATCTCTCTATGCCTGACAGTATATTAACTGAATAAAACGGTTTCTTCTCCAAGCTGGTTTTGCTTATTTCCACCCCCCCCCCCAGTAACAGAAACCTAACCAGTGCAGAAATTGGTACCAGAGTGTAGGACATTGCTGTGACAGTCATGACCATGTTTTGGCATGGATGGGTGGGGTGGTGTTTGTGGGAGGATTTGAGAACTTTGTGCTAGGCAAGGTCTTTGCAGTTTCAGGGCTTAATGACCTTTTAGGAGAGCTTGTAGCCTAGGAATGTTGAGAAGGGACAGAAGATGGAGGTCTGGCTTCTAAGGGTTTAGAGGAAAGCAAAGACCCTATCAGGAATGTTTATGTCAGAGTCAAGAATCTGACACGGGGTCAGTTGTGCTGATTTCTATCTAGCTGACACAAATTAGAATCACTGAGGAAGAGCGAGTCTCAATAGAGGACTTGCCTTTATCATACTAGCCTATGTTTGTCCATATCTGTAGGTCACTTCTTGATTAGATCTACATGGAAAAGCCCGGGGCTACTGTGGCTGGTGCCATCATGGGGCAGGTGGTACTGGGTTGTAAGGAAACAAGCTGAGAAGTCCATTAGAAAAACAAGTCAGTAAGCAGTAACCTTCCATGGTCTTTGCTTCAGGTCCTACCGGAAGTTACTACCATGTCATCCCTAAATAATGGTTGGTAACCTTTAAGCCAAACAAATCCTTTCCTTACCCTAGCTGGTTTTGATCGATGTTTTTATTGTGTTTCTGTATAATAAAATAATACAGATAGGACCACTACAACATGGCAAATTTGATGGTGTGATTGAATATAATTCTTTATATCTAAGTAGTATGTGGTATATTTGAGACATATACATTGATAATGTAAAGAAATAAGTTATTTATATTTACAGTCAACAGGAAAGGCCTAGAGGTTAGACTAGTGGGGAAATCATTGGCTTGTAGTTGGACATTGAAGCCATAGATGGGATGAACTTTTCTAGAAACTAGGAGAGAGAGCAGAAGCAGAGTTATCGCCAGCTTCTGAGAAATGCTTACCATTAATAATGTGTGTTTGTGTGTGTGATAATCATGCAAGAATAAAGCAATGAAATAAAGAATATGAATATATGATATACTACATGAAGAATTCAATTGCCAGCAAGTAAAAAGGTGAAGCTGAGGGCTTCAATAGAGCATTGCATATATATTGTATTGTATATAACACACACACATATATGTATCTGTATTGTATATAACAATATAGCATTGTTATAAAAAATCCCTTTCGATCAAAATTATTTTATGAATCTTCTCTTTGTCTTAGTTTTCTGTCTAACAAAACTTTCATTTTTTGAAGATCAGTTTGCCATTAATGGGGAAAATCCCACGTTCTTTGATAACTCATATTTTTGATTTATTTTTCTATAAAAATAAAAATGCTAGCATTGGTGGCATTACCCAGAGATTGTCTTCTACACATCAGATTATTTGAGTGAAATATAATTGTGTTTGCAAAAGATGGCTCAAGGGATTCTGTAGCCATCACAGTTAAGATTTTAGTCTTTGAGCTAAGGTTTTATTTATGCATTAACGATCTTTTTCCTGGAAAATGTCTTCTTAGTCATTCCTAAATAAAATGGAAAAAGTCATTGCCACCTACATAATAACTTTTCAGTTGAGGTCCAAACTACATCATACTTGATCTCCAGCCTCTCAGCATATTCACATTCTATACAATCAAAACTCTGAGCATTGCTCCAGTTAGAATTCCCCGTAGAAAAGGTCAAACTCTACTAGCCGACCAATCCAGAAACCTCAGAATCAGCTTTCATTTCTCCCTTTATAATCATCTCAATAGACGGCTGCTTTTCTTCAACAGTCTCAGATGGCTTCTCTTCAGTACTTTTGGCCATTACTGCTCTCCGTAGGATATTTACATATCTTCTTCATTGCTTTTCTCTTCAAACTATTCCCCCATTTTTGGTTATTTTTTTCTAGCCCTCAAATATTTCAAGTAATTCTGTTAGAACAACCTGAGTCAACTCCCCTCCACTACAAAAGTAGCTCAAAGTGATTGACATTATAAAGTGGTTCTTTTAGATCTGACCTAGACTAATCTTTTTTTTCTCCTGTCTGCTATATTCAAGCTTCTCTCCAGGACTTGCTGTCCCTCAAGTTCTCCTGTTCTCTGTGCCAGTCTAATTCACATTTACAAATGTGGGTCAACTTTCTTAACCAGAGACTTTTGTTTTTTTTAGCTAGCATGCTCTTTAGTGGTTATTTTTTTCCTATAAATTATGTAGCTTTAAATAGGTACTATGTTTACATGATCCAATAGTCAAAGGGATATGGAAAAGTTCTGTATGCAGGATCTCATCCCCATGGTTACCATCCAATCCTATTTTGGACTAGCCACCTCCAAGATCTTTGCCCTTCCTAGGCAAATAACTGCCATTGATTTGAATATAGGGCAGCCAGCCATACCAAGATAAGACCATGAGATAAAGTGAATTCAGGTTAACAGTTTACAATGGAGGGTAGAACTGTTTCTTCTTCACTTTAATCCATATAAACCTTTAGTGTGAAACACTAATGTGTAAGGCCTAAATAGTAATGTTACCCATAAACACTTCAATTGATGTTTTTGCATCACTGGTCCTGTTTTTCCTGTTTCATTTATTCAGGAGCTAATGGCTTATCTATGCCTCTAGTACTCAAAAAGCCATCATTTGCAGAGTAGGACAATCTAATATACCCAGTGTTACAATCACATATGTAACCTATTGGCTATATTTTTCTGGAGAGTCCTTCTCAACTGAGCCAAAATTGAAACCCCGTTCATTCTATGACTGAACAAATAAGCTGTTGCAGGTATAGTTTTCAGCATGAATATCTGTTTAATTGCTGATGACACTTTGGTTGTTGTCAGTCTTTGACTAATTCAGATATATCTGCTGTGAACTTGTTTATTCAACCACCTGTTTCTAATTTTGTTTTTCTCTTCCTAGAAGTTGTAATCAGGATCAGATGAGCTTCTGAGGGTGAGATGTCTATGAAGTCATCGGTGCCTTTGGGTAACGAGCTAGCTGGATCCCTTCCTAGCACTAGCTTCAACTTTTATTAGAAACTGAGACATGAGTTTTACAAAGAGAGTTATGTTTTATATTTTTTTTCTCAGTAATGTTCACGTGCTCTAATTCTTTGCTTCATTGGAAGACCCCCCCTTTTTTATTTTTCACTTAAAAAATACAGCTATTCGTAATAGGTTTGAAATGATATTTTATTGAGTTTTGGATTTTCCTGTTTGCATATTCAATATCACCGAACAACTTTTCGTTTGCTTGGTGATCATTTCTGTGGCTTCTTTGAAGAGCTGTCTGATCAAATCTTTTAATCAGTTTAAAGTTGGCCTGTTTGTAAATTTTCTTGAGTTATAGGACTTATGTATTTTGATATTAAATTACTTTTATATATATGATTTGCAAATATTGTTCTTATTCTGTGGGTTATTTTTCTAGTCCCTCACACTATCTGATGCATGAAATATGGAACTTTAATAAAGTCTAGTTTGCTATTTTTGGGAGTTACGTGTTTGTATTATATTTAAGAAACCATATCTAAGGAATAAAGTTTTTCTCTGCGTTTTCTACTAAGAGTTTTACAATTTAGCATTTTATAATGAGGCTTAGAGTTACACTTGCTACAGCTTGATTGTGAGTTCCAAAATGTATATGAAAAGGAATTCCCTAATTCATATGTAAATACTATTTGAAAGTGATGCTTTTGAAAGTATTTGGGATTAGATGAGTTCACAAGCTCAAGACCCCTATAACAAGCATCCCTGGCTTTGTGACCTTATCTGTCTCAACTTCAGATGCTCTCCTCCATGTTAGGTTTCAATAAAAATGTCCTCATCAGATGCTGATCAAATGTTATATCATGTTGTGGACTTTACAGCCTCCGGAATTGCATTCAAATAAACTGTGTAATCAGTCTTAGACATTTTGACTGGAATACTAAAAGATGGACTCAGATGTGTCTTTATTTCTGTTTTAGTTGCATTTGTTGTTTATGGACCAAATTTTATTATGTATCTATGTATGCATGTATGTATGTATGAATGTATGTATGTTTGTATGTATGTAGTCTTGGTACTGTTCTTGTAGCGACTAGTCTCCTCTATTATTGCTGTTGATATCATAGTTGTAATTAGTTAATCAACTGTGCAGAGGTGAGGACTTGTTTAGGAGCTCTTAATTATACTCCATTGGTCTCATGTCTACACTTTGTGTTTGTGTGTGCGTGCACAAAGTTCATGTATGTAAGAATGCATGTGTGTTAGTCCCCTCTGGTGTTGGTCCTTTTCTTACACCATTTTTTGAGACGAGAACTCTTTGTTAGTTACTTTTGCACTCACCATGATAGCTAGCCTTTTAGCTCAGGGATTTTCCTGTCTCCACCTCCCATGTTGTCATAAGAGAACAGGGATTGTAGACATGGACTTCCATACTGGCTTTACATTCATTCTGGGAATTTGAAATTCAGCCTCATACTTGCATAGCATGTGCTTTACACATTAAGCCATCTCTCCAAACCTGTGTCTGTTCTTACATGGGTAGGATGCTGATTTATTATTATGTTTTGAGTCACCCTATAAAATTAGGAAATGTTCAAAATTTCAATAGCAAGAGATGTAAAATAGAAACTAGATATTAGTAGTAATAGTATTAAATGACTAGGTAGTAATAGAGGACTGGGCTGTACTTCTCTATAAAACCCAAACATTTTGGTTAACCCATTCTCCCAGCCTCCTGGCTGCTGTTCTGGTTTTCACTTCCCCCTCTTTTCACATGGCTCAGGGTCATGTCTACTCTGGACCCTCCCAGATGTCTCTGCCTCTGGATTTCCTTTTTATCTATAATAAACCTTCTCCTCCAGCAAACCCAGGAACAGTTATACCCTTTCCTTTTGTATTTCTTTCATTCAGTAGCTTGGAATATCATTGTACAAATATATTCTGTATATTAGAGTATAAGAAGTAGTACATAATTGTGTATCTGTTATTAATCAAATACTAAACAAAGATCATATGCCCAGAGACAAGCCTGCTCAGTGTGCATGTTCTGGTAATGAAACCCTTTACAAGTGATGTGTAAGACTGTGAGAAAGAAGGTTCGGCCCTGAACACCTGGCGCACTCACAGTTAAATCTCTGAACTGTTTAGGAACATGTGGGATGTGCAGTTCAGAGCACTTACAGTTTCAAAGATGCTGGCTTATTTCCTATGAAGTCTATCATGGCAGCTCATTCCGCAACAACATAGCTAAATAGATTGTTAATAAACGGGAATTCTCTCTCTCTAGGTGTGACCCTTGCTTGAGTGTTATCTGGAAATGAAAGGTGAAAGGTAGGGATGTACATAGTGGACTTGAGCACCAAGAAAGTAAGTTGCAGTTCAACTTGTATTCTTAGCTAACAATATGCTTTGGGAAAGAGAATTCACATATTTTACAAGTTGCCATAGACTCAAATAAAGGTGAAATTGAAGGTGTCAGTGGGTGTGGCTTGCATGATAATAAGATCTGATTTTGATGAAGATATTGTTTGCTGAAGTATTAATTGAGGCTTTGGAGAAAGTAGCATGTGGTCCTTTCATTCAAAACTTGCTTTAGATGCCGAGACTCGTGATGCTACAAGTGCATTGAGAGGGTATAAAAATATTTAATAACTACATAATGCACATAATATGGGTTTTGGTGTGTGTGTGTGTCTTGGGAGAACTTGGTAGGCTTTTAGGCAGTTCTGGAAAAAAGCCACAGATACTGGCTTGGCTTTATTATTGTTAGCAGGTGGGGATAGGGTGATTCAATCAAGTAGGCTATACCTCACTTGGTTTGAACCTTCTATCAGTTTTAACAAAAGGGGCATCAGGGCTTTTCCATCAGCTAGTGCAGTAATAGGGCAAAGGAGGGACCTTTAATGTCCTCAGCTATCAATGCTTCAAGGAAAATGGAGTCAGGCTCTTAATACAACTTATCCCTGATCTTTGTCTGACTAAAATTTCCTCTTGCTTTAAATTTCAACATGCTTTAACAGTGCTCTATGAGGTTCACAACTTGCCATTGACTCATGGGTAGGAGACATTCCTCTGAACATCTTATTCATGAGGCAGTACTGTGTATCTTGAGATGTACAGTGAGTGTTGTAGTCACCATTAACAGTGGTTTGCTCTCCAGGTGGCTAAAGGGAGGATTTGTGTCATCTCTAATATGTTCACAGATGTGTAAATTGAACCCAAAATCTGAGGTATCTATATAGCAAAAGAGTCCCATTTTTTTCTCTCCCAAAGGAGGAAACCTTAGATACATAATTATTGTTATCTTTGGCTGGACTAGCTGGCTAAACAGTTGGCATTGGCTCAAGCTCAAGAATAATGTAAGAATGCACAACTGGAACCAGTTTTTGGCAAGAAAGTGAATCTGGAGATAAACTAGCCATCTAAACTTAGTTTATATTTGCTCACAATTGGATCTGGTCCTTTATCAGATTTAAGGAACGCGAAGACATCTTTGGTAGGCTCTACTATATAGAAATTTTAATGCTATATAGAAAGTTAAAAGTCTTCCACTGTTGTTCATTTATAAACCCCAGGTAGTAAGGGAATTAAATAAAGAGAGGGATGATATTGTCCATTAGCCTATTAACTAATTATGTTTTGGGGACAGAAAAGGCCACCTTCCCTTAAAGGTTGAATGATCTAGAAGGCTCAAACTCAGCTCCATCTCATGTCTAATTTTTCAGTTTTAGCAGCAAGAACTTTTTCATAAATTTAACTAAGTCCTGTGCTTACAAACTAGCCTATCGTGAATTGCATCTCTTACAAGTAATGGCTGTAGAATTTGTTAAAGTGTCAAGACAGAGGTCCATTAGTGTTTGTTTCCACACCCCCAGAAATGCATTCACTGTGAGCAATTAGAAAACTCTTCTTTTATCTCCTAGGCTCTACAGAGCCCCATGATTGCCACAAATTTTCCATGAATTTCTGATATAAGAAAATCCCTTCCCAGGTCATATGCCATTAGTTTGGCTTGTAAGTATAGAGATCCTTCAACGTCTGAGCCTGTGAAACTTCATACTTTGTACAGGTCTTGTATCGAGTCTTTCAAGTGGGTGAGTTTGAAGGTGACAGATTGTTATGGGTTAAATTTGAAAGACTCCCAATAGACACGATAGATAGATCAGCTCCCAGATCTTATCAGTGTTTTGAAGGCTCCAGGGCTTCAAAAAGTTCTTGTCTGGCTAGCAGAAATAGGTCACTAATAGCCATCATCTGTGTGTTTTACACACGGGTAGTTCTGCTTTTTCTCTCTCTTTGCTGATTCCACAGGAGAAGCCTTTATCACATGTTCCAACTTACAAAGTGCTCTGGGCAATGCAGTCCTACTATGGAAGACTGCAATCCCCTGGAGCTATGAGTTCAAATCTTGCTTTCCCCTCTGAGCTTATCTTGTCTGAGATTTAGTCACAATGATAAGGAAAGTAGGTGATAAAGAAATTGACTTAGTAGGAAAAAATTTGGTTATTTTTACCTGATTTAACTAGCTTTTCAGGGAAATCTAGGAGCAAAAGCAGACAGAAAAAGACTTGAAAATTGCACTTTTATCTGAAAAAAAAACCCTGAAATTATAGCTATGAAAGCATTTTTCTTTTTTTATTGAATATTTTCTTTATTTACATTTCAAATGTTATTCCTTATCCCATCCCTCCTTCCCCTGATTCTATGAGGGATATTCCCCACCCAGCAACCCACTCCTGTCTCCCGCTCTGGAATTCCCCTATACTGGGGCATCGAACCTTCACAGGACCAAGAGCCTCTCCTTCCATTGATGCCAGACAATGCCATCCTCTGCCACATATGAGGCTGGAGCCATGGGTCCCTCCATGTGTACTCTTTGGTTGGTGGTTTAGTACCTGGGAGCTCTGGAGGGTGTGGTTGGTTGATTTTGTTGCTCTTCCTATGGGGTTGCAAACCCCTTCAGCTCCTTCAGTCCTTTTTCCAACTCCTCCATTGGGGACCCCAGGCTCAGTCCAATGGTAGGCTGCCAGCATCTATGTTTGTCAGGATCTGGCAGAGCCTCTCAGGAGACAGCTCCTGTCAGCAAGTACTTCTTGACATCCACAATAGTGTCTGGGGTTTTGTGGGTTTGGTTTTGTGTATGGGATGGAACCCCAGGTGGGGCAGCCTTTGAATGGCCTTTTCTTCGGTCTCTGCTCCACACTTTGTCTCTGTATTTCCTCCTGTGAGTATTTTGTGCTCCCTTCTAAGAAGGACTGAAGCATCCACACTTTGGTCTTCCTTCTTCTTGAACTTCATGTGGTCTATGAATTGTATCTTGGGTATTCCAAACTTTGGGGCTAATATCCACTTATCAGTGAGTGCATACCATCTGTGTTCTTTTGTGACCGGATTATCTCACTCAGGATGATACTTTCTAGTTCCATCCATCTGTCTAAGGATTTCATGAAATCATTGTTTTTAATAGCTGAGTAGTACTTTGTTGTGTATATGTACCACACATATCCATTCCTGAATCCATTCCTTAGTTGAAGGATATCAGGGTTCTTTCCAGTAAAATTATACTAGAACCATTATCAAAGACCCAAAGTCTTTGCACAGTGACAGTAAGAATGAAGCCATTTTAGGAATTGTTTAGACTATACATATTACTGTCTCTGGTATGTAAAATTATAAAATTATAAACTCATTTCAAAAATTTTTCTTCAGAGAAGGCCTGGAATACCCTGCTCACACTGGACTTCCTGGGCAAGTGTTTGGCAAGGTTCTGCTGCCCAGTCACTCAGAAGCCACTACTGCTACCATCCAAAGGGACCTGGGCATTTCTTGAATTGAGACAAACCTTGGGATTATCCACACTGTGCTAGCTTGTGGCAAACACAGTGAAGAGTTAGAGGATTGTATTTTTTTAAGGAACACCTGGGAGGTCAGGCAATGTGTCCCAGGGTCAGATTTCCTGTGGGGATCCATAAAAAGACAGTGTGAGGGGAAGGCTAAATCACCATGGGGACCACAGATGTTGGCGATGTTAAAGAATAGAATATTTGTTTAGAAAAACTACAGGGAATTTGTAGATCCAGCCTAAGGCAGAACTCATAGGGCACAAAACCAACATAACCATAGAAACACGGCTACCCAAGCCTATTGGAACTCGTACCCCAGTACCATGTACCCTGGAATCTGGATAATGATTTACAGGATCCAATGTTTACACTGCAGAGTGTCTATCTTATTTTGGCACAATCCTTCCTTGCTCCCTCCTGCCCCCCGACGCCTTCCCTTGGGAATGCGTATTCTCTGCTTCTGTGTATTGAGAATCTGTAACTTTATAACTTTATTTTAATTTCACCAGTAAGAATTTGCCTTGTGTCTCAGATGAGACTTTGAATTTGGACTTCGGAGCAGTGGTTGGAACAGTTATGAATGTGGAGATTCTTGAAGATGGCCTGAGTTTGCTTTACCTCTTAATAGAAACAAGAACCAAGTGTGGCCAGAGTTAGGACACGTATAAACTGAGGTACTTCAGTGTCAAGTTGACAAGAGTTAGAGCTGGTTAATTTTTGTTGTTGATTTGACCAGCTCTAAAATCATCCAGCAGATTGATGGGGCACACCTCTGTGTGTGAGAGAAAGAAAAAAAATTGTCTGATGAAAAAAAAAAAAAAAAAAACCTCAGTTTGAACATGTCTAGTTGTCCATTTGAAGTAAAAAGGGAGAAAGCGATAAGGTCAGAGAGTGTCAGTATTTCTTTTTCTTTATTTTCTGTTCTGCCCTGAAGGTAGCTGTTCTCCTTTGTCATATTGTGACATCCCTGAAACTGTAGGTCAAAATAAATCTTTCCTCCTTTATGTTGTTTACCTCAGATATTCCATTACAGTAACCAATACACTCAGAAAATTTCCATTGGGGAATATTGGATCTTACTACCGTAAGTCACTTCATTAGAACAGAAGATGCCTCTGTTACTTGGAATGTTACAAATGTCTTAGCAACTCCATACCAAAATCAGAGTTTAAAACCTGAGCACCAAAAGAGAAGGTATTTTTAGTACATCTTTATATTACATTAAGAACTTTATATCAATAGCTAGACTGAACCAGCTTGTATCTGCTCCCTCCAAGGGGTCTATAGAATAAATGGTCAATGCCTCAGTGAGATACATGACTGCAGGCAGGATAGGAGTTGCCATTCTGTGCCTAGCATTAGTCACAGACAGTCCTCCACCCAACATACATGAATCAATCTGACATGCATGGTTAGACCTGAGCCAAGACACACAACTCAGGGCCATAGTCAAAGGGGCTCTCAACTATCCTCTTATGCCAATGGTCAGCTTTTGATTTATGTTGAGTAAATCTATTTCTGAAGCTTGGTGGGAGTCATCAAATGCAGCACAAAATAGCACAGTGCAATGCATGCTTGCCAGAGGGAACAGAGCCAGTTAGCAAGCCAGAGCAAATGAAACAAGACCCCCTCAGGGGCAGTGACTATTGCCTGGATATTCTGCGAGTGGTGCCAATCATTGTTGTCATTGTGTAGAACTGAGATGGTTCTCTTCAAATGCCAAGACTGGTGAGTAATGCCCATGGATCGGTGTGTGTGTGTGTGTGTGTGTGTGTGTGTGTGTGTGTGTGTGTGTGTATGGGGGAGGGAATGCCTCTTCTCTGTCTCACATGGTTATGTATAATTTGTCTCAGGCTTTGATGAACCGTTTGGCTCTCTAAAAGCTGTAACATTTCAGAGCAGGCTTAGAACTCCCTTCCAACAATAGGTGGGTATGAAGAAGTTTATTAGCATAAATCCGGCGTCCTGAAAAGTGCAAACATATTTTGAAAACATGAGGTAGGCTTACCTATATTGTGAGGTACACTGATGGTGGGTGAGAGCTCCTGATCTAGTAATATTGAAGAAGCACCCTGGCTGTTGATGCCAGCTCTCCTCAGGTGTGGAGGGCAAGGGAAAGAGAATGTGGCACTGAACAATTCTCAGGCATGAAAATGTACTCCGTGTTTTTAGAAGCTCTTGCCAATCCAGCAAAGAACTGATGTCCGCTTTCTGAGGGGATCTCATTCTCTCTCAGTCATATTCCTTAGTCCCTCTCTTCTGGTTCTTACCCTGAACTCTGTCTGCTAGCTATGCATTTTCTTCTTAATTGCTCATATTTAGAGTTGGTGAACTTCAAACAGATAGATACACTATTTAGAGGGGAAAATGAACTACTTAGCATCTCACCGTTAGCTATCTTCAGATGCAACTCTTAAAACACCATCAAAACCCCTTTCTTGTCTAGGCTTCTTCATTTCAGTAAAAAGGGCTATCATCAGCAAACTCTTGGTATAAGCTCCACTTCTTCCGTTTATTTGAGATATAGTTTTAAAATCTTATCAAGCAGCTAAACTTACCCTTTCTTCTAGCAAAATTTACTATTCTGACCCAGTAAACTACTTCGTATCTTCTGTTACACACTCTCCTGTAAGCCTAGAGGTTGCCTTGCATGTCTCCCTGGTTTTCTGTCTTAGATTCATAGCTCTGCTTCTCAGAGCAGTGTGAGGTCTCAGGTCTGAACTCTGATGACAGACATGACTCTTGTAACTTGATTTCTACCCACTTCTCCTTCCTCCTCTCGTTTTCATTCTCTTCAACTTCCTCTTCCTAGCAAGAGAAGTATTTCTGCCTAGTGCAACCTAAAGTCTACATTTTAAAGAGGACTAGAAGGTTATCCAATAGTATCATATACAAATAGAACACCATTTTAAAAGGACAGACTCTTGCCTTGTAGCTTTCAGACTGGCCTTGAACTCATGATTCTCCTGCCTCTTCTCCTGA
The DNA here is from genome assembly GCA_030674055.1 of Rhabdomys pumilio. Lineage (NCBI taxonomy): Eukaryota > Metazoa > Chordata > Mammalia > Rodentia > Muridae > Rhabdomys > Rhabdomys pumilio. The sequence continues at coordinate 27,520,489 of JANHMN010000015.1, forward strand.
GTGCTGGGAACCACAGCCATGTGACACCATGCCCAATAATAAATATAACACTTTTGAAAGAAAGAATATTTTCAGACACCTAGAAAAAGGAGGATTTATAGAAAAAAATACTGACTACAATTTGCCCAGGAGATTTGGTTATTAACGACATGTTAAAACTGCTTTGCTCTCTTAAAAATAAAGAACAGCTAGAAGAAAATAGATGTTAAAATGTAAATGTGCATGTGTTCCTGTATGTATCTCTGTATGTGTTTGCGTCTATGTGGATTTGTGCTTGTGTCTGTGTATCTCTCTGAATGTGCTACTCTTAATACTACCAACATAGAGAGTTAATGGAATACTGCCTAGCTTAGTATTTCATTCCTAGGTATTTCTTAACCCATGTCCACAGTCTTCAAGGAAATTTTACTGATATAATGTCATTTTTTGGTTTTAATCTATAGAATTTCTTGAAACCGGGATCTTAGAATTTCTCAACTCAAGACAAGAGACATAAATGAAAACCTAGCATAGAACAAAGAACTGGCATTTGAGTAAGAAGTCATGATTTTTTTTTTTTTGCAGGGGTGGAAGGATTCTTAAACAGAGAGTTTTATTGGTTGCAGGTAAACTCAGTGTCGCTTAACTGGGCTGTAGAGGCAGGGGTACTGAAGTGCTAAGTGGGCGTCTTCCACAGTCCAGCCTTCATTCAAAGGCTCTTCACTGGCCATATCCACACTTTCTTGCAAGCGCAGACACGGTCTTCCGATCCTGTTCCTTTCTGTCTCTCTTTCCAGGGATTTCTGTATTGAAGTCTTAGGTCCTTTCTTTCCTTCTATATCTTTTTCTCTCCTAATAATGCTCTTGTACTGCCTAACTCCATTTTAGCTTCTATTTGATAAACTCATATTGAGCAGTATTCTATATTGTGCAGTATTCTATATGAAATGCCTACATTTTCATTAAAAATATACACGATTGAGGAACTATTCTTTTGTAAGTAAACAGGGATTTAGGGATTAAGGCATGCCAGCAATATTGAGGAGCTTATCAAAAATGTAAACAAATGTGTATAATAAAATATGGACAGTAAAGAGATAAAACATTCTCCATAGAGTCAGAGATGTAGAAGGAATGGCACCTGAGGCATACCGTGACATCCTAGAGGGACAATGCACAAGAAGAGATGTATGGCCACAGCTCAAATGAGAAATCGGCCATCTTAATGAACTTACATCTTACACTGCGAATATGTTACATTATGAGAATACATTAGTTTCCTAAAATTACTAAATTACTAAAATTACTAAAATGACAAAGCGCCACCACACACTAGTGGCTTTAAGCACTATAAATTAACTTTGTTACAGTTCTGAAACCCAAGATTCTGAAGTTGAGAGGTCAGCTAGTTGGCACCTTTGGAGGCTATGGGACAAATTCGTTTATACTTTTCAGTGGACTTTCCTCATCCTGGCATTTTTTTTGGCATCTTTTGTTTTGCTAAACATTTCAGCTTTTGTTTTGCTAAACATTTCAGCTCTAAATATAGTCTCATTTTGAGGAACCAAAGGGCAGAAGTTGGACATGTAAATTAGGGGAAACATAATTTAAGTCAGAAAAGGAGGAAATCAAGGCAGAGGAGTGAAATTCCCAGCATTGCATTTTGGTGAAGTCAGTGTAAAAGACAGATACTTAAGGTCCAACTGTCTAGCATTGCTCTTCACTGGAACTGTCTGAGTATCTTTCAAACTTTGTCCATGTTAGGTTTGCTCTTGTAGCTATTACAATTCCATTTTCCTGGGCCAGAGAATCACATTTAGTAAAAGTGATTTCAGTGCAAGCAATTTATTGCTGCATTACAACCCAGTTTTGAAGTGATAATACTTGAAAGCCAATTTGAAGGCTTGTTTTATATATTCAAGGACGGGCTGAGAGACGACTCTGCATTTAAGAAGAAAGAGGAGAGGTTGAGGACTCTGCATTTAAGGATCAGATATTACTCTCAGTTGTAACACCAAATCAGTCTGTCTCCTTCCATGTCCCTCCTTCCCCAGTGGTCATGGACTCACTATCAGCTAGCCCCCAATTAAATGTTTTGTTTATGAGTCTTGATCATAGTATCTCTTCACAGCAATAGAACAGTAACTAAGATGCACACAGACATACCACACACACAAACAAACAGAAACACATATGGATATACGCATATACCCCTACATGCAGACACACAAACACGCACATAACAGACATGTACATATGCACATTCATTCATGCAATCACTGGACTATACTATAAACATTTGTAGGTATAGATAAAACGTGTGTTAGAAGGGACAGAAATCTGTGAGTGGTCATTCTATGAATCCCACATAGCTGAAGGGGGTGAGGATGTCATCTTTTAAAGGCTGGGCTTTCATTTTAACTACAGCCAAAAAGAAGGAAAGATTGAAAGCAGCTGGAACATGTGTCTGTTTCTACCTTCTCCATCTGGAACTTTGCTTTTGGATATCACACACATTTTCCAAACAAGCCTCAGCTGAACAAGATGATAAATGTGGGAAAGACATGCATACATGTATGGTTTTCTGTTTGTTTGAAGAAATTTATAGAACATGAAGCATTGTGTGTTCTCCAGTATAAAACCAAGCATTGGAGGAGCACAAATACAGTTGGACTTTGAAGAGTGATGTGACATTTATTTTTACGTTTTTAAATCGGACTGGGCTGCTACAATGCCGACTCTTTAATCAGTTGCCTTTATTCATCTGGAAAGCAAAAAATGAAAACTTTAAACTGTTAGAACACTTAGACAACCAAACTTTGTCATGCTATTTGAAGTTTCTCTCAGCGCTTCACTAACAGAGTCCTCCTTCCCTTTCCGTTTTCCCACTGAACCTACTGTGCTGAGACACTTGGGTCAGGTCCGCATTGTTGCCTTCGTCCTCCTGCTCTTCCTCTGGAGCAGGATGCTCTTGTATCAAAGTAACCTAGGCAATTCTATATTGATCTATTGAAACTGCATCAATAGCATTATTCTATCTCATATCAAGCCCCAAATCCTTGAGTCTCACTATGTAGATCTGTCCCCCTCTGAGAATTAAACCTAGGCTGTCATACTTATTAAGCAAGCACTTTGCCCATTAGCTGCATCCTCAGACCTTTACTCCACTTTTCAGCAAGCTTTAAGAGCTCTGGTTTTAAAACGTATCTTTAGCCTAAACCCTTGTTCTCTCTCTCTCTTTCTCTCTGTTCCCCCCTACCCTGGGTAATTTGGATGGTCGTGCCATTCCAACCTAACTGGTGAGCTGCTGAAGCTAGACATGGATAATGGCGAGGGACTTGGAGGAAGAGTGGGAAGATGCTGGTGGGAATGGTGGAAACAAAACAAATAAACACGTGACAAGTTAACAAGAAAATAAACAAAAATGCTAAGAAGCGCGCTCGATGCCTAGGCTTTCGGCTGGATGAGCCAACAGAGAATCCAGGCAGGCCTTGGAGAATGAGAAAGGATCTCTTATTTAGAACTTCGTGTCACTGGGAATACATTTGTTCCACTGTAGCTGTGACCTACAGAAACAGCAGAATAGGAAAGATGAAAGCTCCGGAGGCATCAGAGAACCACACTAGCTATATCCCTCCAACCTATTACCACTACGTATAAATCCATCCCATTATAATGGACAGAGCATGAGAGCATGGCACAGTAAAAATTATTAATTGTGCTAGATAACACGGCAATTAAATTAAAGCTTCTTCCATAAAAATGACAGAAAGGGCATTGAAGAAAAAGTTCAAGTAAAGATCTTGATATCGTTTACCTTGAACTTTCGGCTCAATACAAGACAATTCAGAATTTACTGCCAGCTTGGTCTCAGCAGCTGCTTTCATAGAGACTAGAGACATAGATCTAGGACTTGTGGTGGTTAAGTGGATGAGTAGAATGTGGGGGTTGGGAGAGGTCATGGCTACTCTTTGGCTCTAAGTTGAGAGTTCATTTACTTTGTTGAGGAAGCACATGGGATTGTTTTGTTGTTTTGGTTTTTTGTTTTGTTTTTTTGGGGGGTTTTTTGTTTGTTTGTTTGTTTGGTTTTATGTTTGTTTGTTTTTTGAGGACACAGTGAAGAAGGATAGGTCTACCTGTTTAACCAGCTAAATTACCCCAGAGCAGTTGAACCGGTGATGGATGGAGTCGGATTGCCCTCACATTGCTATAAGTAAAGCTATTTTTCTCAGTTCTGGACCATATCCACTCAACAGAAAACAGTCTGATAACGATTATGGATGCACAGTGAGAAGTCAAATACCAGAGCTGGCTCTCGCCAAGCTTTTCTTTGCGTTTTAACCACGTGATCCATATTCCTCATTAGGAGACCCTTCATCTGTCTAAACAACCGCCTGCTAGCAGTTTAGAAAATTTAACTAATTCTTAGCCTGGGCAAGGTTATGCATGCTCTGATCATTATTATAATAAAATATATATATGTAATTTTGTAAAATGCTAATTAAATTAAGCAACAAAACCATAATGAAATCCAAATCCAAGATCCTTTGAAAGAACTGAACAGCCATTTACTACTGTAATATAAGGACACTGGGTCTCCCCCGCTTTATTTTTTTCTGGGGAGAGTCTATTAAATATTTCTGACATTTTGAGACTGGCACTTTGAGGAGAAATGCAAGTGCTCTCTCACAGACATCAAATGGTACCCACCTGAGTTGAGCTGCTGTTTTACTGAAGAACCCATGAGAAGCTGTTATTATATCATAAAAGTATGCTTAAATTTGCCCTTCTTGTACTTCTGGTGATCCTGAAGACTGATTCATGTTGGCTGGCTAACTGCACACTTTTGTCTTGTGACGTGTGTTCTCCGTCCCCCTAGCAACATGTGGACCATTGTACTGTCTCCCAGACTGAGCAGCTTTATGTGTACAAATGGAATTGCTCATCCCCTTTGCTCTAACAGATGCTTACTTAAAACTTAAAGACTTTCTCCAGTATGAGTGGTGAAGAGCAATAATTTTCAAATTAGAAAGAACTAATCGCTTATACTTAGAGTTCCAAATTGTATATGTAGTGGGTTTTTCTTTTTTTGGGGTGGGTAATTTTGCTACTTATAGAGCATAGGGTTTTCTGTTTTGTGTGGATATATTCTTCTCAAATTTCAACAGTGGGCATCCTTGTTTGAAAATATTATTGAGATCTTGTAGACAGGACACATTTCTGGTCAAAGGTTTTATAAACAATTTGCTGTCCTTGTCCCTCCACTGGGAGTCCTGCCTAGATACAGAAAGTGGCCACTTCCTGATCTCTATCCCCACTGCTAGGAGTCTCAGCTAGAGTCACTCCTATAGACACCCTAGGGCCTCCTCCATCTCGAGTCTCTGGCATGTTGTAGAGATTGTGCCTCCCTGCCGATTTCTGTTCTCTCTCTTCCATCCCACCTACTTACCTTCCTCACCATCTCTCCCCAAATATGTAGGGACAAAAATAGAGCAGAGACTGAGTGAATGGCCAACCAATGAATGGCACAAATTGAGACCCATCTCATGAGCGAGAACCAACCCCTGACACTATTGATACTACTAATGATACTCTGTTATACTTCTAGCCCAGCATAACTGTCCTCGGAGAGATTCTACCCAGCAGCCAATGGAAAAAAATGCAGAGATTCACAGCCAAGTATTAGATGGAGTATGGGGAGTCGTACAGAAGAGCTGGGATTGAAGGACCTGAAGAGGCCTGGGACTCCAAAGAATGAACAAAAGAAGCAACTAACCTAGACCCTCAGGTCTCCCAGATACTAAACCACCAACCAAAGAGCAAGCACAGAATGGACTTAGAGGCCCTGCACATATGTAGCAGAAGTGCAACTTGGTATTCATGCAGGTCCCCCAACAACTGAAGCAGGGGCTGTCTCTGAATCTGTTGCCTGCCTGCCTGCCTGTGGATCTTGTTCCCCTAACTGAGCTGCTTTGTCTGGTCTCAGTAGGAGAGGATGTGCCAATCCTGCAGTGACTTGATGTGCCCAGATTAGTGGTGGATTTGAGAGTGTGATACCCAGAGGGACTCCTTCTCAAAGGAGAAGGGGAGGGATAAATGGGGAAAGATCTTTGTGAGGGAATAATGGAAGGAGAGAGGGGACAGATACTGGATGTAAAGTGAATAAATAAATAAATTAAAAAATACTGTGGGGGAATTTAAATTATTGAATAATAACAAGAAAGAGATGATCAACTATAAATTGTGATGATAATATTTGTAGATATATTTTCTTCAGTGGTGGTTCTTATCTATAATCACAGAATGTTTGCTATGAGAGTTAAATAAAAATCAGCAGAATTCCATAAGGAAAAGAAAAAATAAGGAGAGAGAGAGAGAAAAAGAAAGAAAGAGAGAGAGAGAGAGAGAGAGAGAGAGAGAGAGAGAGAGAGAGAATATTGTTCAGAGTTTCCTGAAGCAAGCCAGTAAGCAGCAACCCTCCATGACTTCGGTATTAACTTCTGTTTCTAGTTTCGTGCCCTGTTTGAGTTTCTATCCTGACTACTACTACTTCTTCTTCTTCTTCTTCTTCTTCTTCTTCTTCTTCTTCTTCT
>JANHMN010000015.1:27527160-27545825 GCA_030674055.1 Rhabdomys pumilio
GATATGCAAGTGTAAGCCAAATAAACTATTTCCTTTCAGCTTGTTTTTTGGTCATGGAAAATTCTAACTAAAAGAGCTGGAGAGATGGTTCAGGGGTTAAGAGCACTGACTGCTTTTCCAGAGGTCCTGAGTTCAATTCCCAGCAACCACATGGTGGCTCACAACCATTTATAATGGGATATGATGCCCTCTTCTGGTGTGTCTGAAGACAACTACAGTGTACTCATGTGCATAAAAAAAATAAATCTTAAAAGAAAGTGCACAGAAATAAAAAAAGAAATCCTAACTAAAAGAGTTCAGTGGTTGGCATATAGAATTGAGCATCTCAGGTTCTGAGAGAAAGGCACTAGAAAAACTGTCCAGATATTACAGTCTATGAACCATAAGTGAAAATTATGGTGTTAAAATTTTCATTAAAGCATGTTGAAAATCTTGATATGATATTAAAAAAGATACAGAACCAATATTTCTATGACTTTTAAAAAAGGGATTATTGTCTTTGTTGATTACAAGGAGAGACAGTGGGAGGCTTCCCTAGCATCTAATCTTGAATTTCATTGGTGAGAGTGGTTAAATAAACATGAAAAATATGGGATATGTTTTTGGAAATTTATCTGTTTTCAAGATATATCATGTATATGAACATGCACACACACAAACAGACACACACACAATGCTATAATACCTTTACAGTTATAGTTTTTTTAACTCTACCAACTAGAGACAGATGATGCTAAGATTTTATATATATATATATACATATACATATATATGTATATATATACATTATAGACATTATATATAAATATATGATATAAAATATGTATATTGTAGTATAATATATATATATTGTGTGTGTGTATGTATGTGTGTGTATGTATGCACGTGCATGCACATGTGTATATAAAAAAGTTGGGAATGAAATCTAGGGCCCTGTTAAGTGTATCTTTTGAATACTTGTGTGAAAATATAAAATCCACAATTGGATATAAGCAGATGTAGTACTGAGAGCTGATGTCAGATCTGAATTCACTGATTTTTAAGGCCTTGGAACTAGGTGACATGACACCCCTGGGGAGGGCGGGGAAGGCACATGTCAAGGAAGTGTAAGGATTGGTCTCCTGGTGATCTAAATTAAAAATTCCAGTAGAAGGGACGAGCTTGTGTCATCTTGTGTTTAGTAAAGGAGTGTCTCCTAGGAATTTTAACTCCTCTCTTCCACTTTCATTATTTTTTACCTACGAGGACATTGGCAACCTTTATCAAATGTGAGAACGTTCAGTAATTCTATGACATGGTGACATGGCTTCATTCTTATAGATCTTGGGTCCTTCCCCAGTTTAGTTTTTCTTCATTGTTCTTACTCTTTATTTTTTTTTACAATTTTTTTGAGTTTTGTTTCTAAACCTATTGATATTTTGATGTTTTGCATGCTTCAGAGAATTTGGAATCCAATTACGATTAACCAAATAGCTTTTGTTTTCATAAGTGTTGCTATGGACACAACTTAATCTCACAATTTATTTCTTAATTGGCAGCATTTTGCTATTAGTTAGGCTCAAAACTGACAAAAGACAAAGCAGTTAGGAAACTAAATCTGAAGATTCCTCAGACAAGGCAAAGAGTGCCTTCCGTGTGAGGACTGCCACCGTTGTGTGGCTGTAAACTGGGATAAGATTGAAATATCATGACGAAGGTTGAACGATTAAGAGAAAATCCTGCAGAAGACCCACAGAGTCAACTAACCTGGGCCCGTGGAGGCTCACAGAGACTGAACCGCCAACTAAAGGGCATGCAGGAGCGGGATCTAGGCTTCCCTATACATCTGTAGCAGATGTGCAGTTTGGTCTTCATGTGGGTCCCCTAACAATTGGTGTAGGGGCTGCCTCAGTCTCTGTTGCCTGCCATTGGATCCCCTTCCCTTACCTGGGCGGCTTGGTTGGGCCTCAGGGGAGAAGATGTGCTTAGTCCTGCTGGGACTAGATGTCCCAGGTCGGATAGTACCAAAGGGGACCGGGGAGGGGGCGGGCGTGCTTTCCTAGTCTTTGAGGAGAAAGGGTGGGCAATTGGGGGAGGGATTTGTAAGGATGGAACTGGGATAAGAGGAGGAAGGGAGCGGGGCGGGGGGGTCTGCGTTTGGGATGTAAAGTGAATAAAAAAAATAAATTCTTCGAATAAGAAGAAAATACTGTTGTGGAGATAATCTCAATAGATCATGGTGATGAAATCTGAATAAAAGCAGATAGGAAACTCAAAATGAATATAATCTGCAAACCCCATGGAGCTGTGAAATACAGGCCGATTTGGATTCTGTCTGGAACCGTTTACTCCTTCTGGTTCAGCTCACATTGAGTTTAGAGGCGTTTTAGCAGCTGCTATTTCCAAGGCCAGTGCTTTGACTCACTTCTGAAAGGCCGCTTCATTTTTCGCTTCGAACATTTCACCATCTCCACTCGGCCTCTGCTTTATCACCTAATCTGCTCCTTTCTTTCCTTCCTTGGCTTTGCCTCAGGTCTTCAGGTTTCTGCAGAGATCTTCCCTCGTGTCTCTGTAGCTTTCATTACATTTCATGGCCTCCTAAACTCACTGGCTTTATGTCTCTACTTACTGTCTTGTCAAATCAGTATGCCAAGCACCTTCAAAACACACAGCTGTAACACGGGAATTATTGCAAAGGGGTTTCAAGACACTTGGAAGCCATCCTCCGGTCTCAAGTCTCTTCCCTTCTGAAATTTTGTGCAAATCACATGTAAGTTGATCGTTTTAACATCCATTTCAGACAATCTTGGCTGATGTGGAAGTTCCTCTCTTGTTTGACTACTGATTGAGTGCACTGGGTTTTCAGTCCCTAACTTATAGATTTGTTTACATTTTAAAGTTTTCTTTGTGTGTGTGTATGTGTGTTGTGTGTGTGTGTGTGTGTGTGTGCATGCTCGCAGGTAGGCAGATGTATGTGTGTACATTCATGTGTGTACTAGTGCCTTGATATGAGTGTGCTCAGAGGACCACTTTGTGACTTGACTTCTCTGTTTCTGCCATCTAAGTTCCAGGAGTCAAACCTTGGTGCTCAGGCTTCTCCCACGTCCCCTCTTCCCCTAAGATGTCTTGCTAGCCCCTTTGTGCACTATTTTACATACTTCAGACAAAACCTTCAAATGTGAGGGAAATGCGTTGGTTGGACCCCAGATACTGCCGTTCTATTCATATCTGAGACACCTCTGTGGAATGGTTTATCAGCATCTGGGAGGTTGTGTTCATTGCTGTTCAGTCACAATCATAAGCATTAAGGTCACCAAGAAAGACAGATGACCCCTGCCTTTCTTTCCCAAACAAAGGCACATTTAGAAACTTAATTTCTTTTCTTAGTAAAATCACAAGGATGCTCTTTTTGAAAAACAGCAGTGTTCTGGATGTCAGGTGACATTCTCCTGACAGCTGAGTTAGAATGTCCATTTCATGGGATCATAGTGACTTCAGTGACTACCACATCTTTGTAGTATGGAAAAATTACTTTAACATAGAGAAACAACAGCTTCTAATAGTTTTAAAGATATTTTTTTTTTTGCTCAGATTTTGAATAAGTAGAAATTGCCTTCAAATTCTCTATTCTTCTCACATTGAATAGCCGGATTATAAATGGAATGATTATCAAATGAATGCTAGAGCTATCTTGTATGCCAAAAGCTTGGAATATTTTTTGCATCCATTTAAGAAGCACTTAAAAAAAAAAGTAAGATGCACACACTGAACCAGTTGAACGTCTTTGTTTTCAGGTTAAGGAAATCTAGGTCAGAGATACACTGGTAACCAGTGGAGATACATATCCAAACATAAACATACCCTCAAAAAGAGATCACTAATTGCAAAAATATGTACTGTTAACACTGTGCCAAAATCTGCCTGTGTGTTACACCATTGCAGTATCTTAAAGATCTTTAAGTAGAACAGTGAGTATTTTTGTTTGTTTAAACTCACAAATGTTAAGTAAAGTTAAAAGAATATGCTTATGGTAAGTCTAGGAAGAAATCTGTGATCATTAACAGTTTGGAATCCTTATGTCTAAATAGATCCAGAAATAAAAAAAAACATAATAAAGAGATGAGTCTTTCTTATGCACATGTAATCTTTATATTCATACATACTTTTGTCATCAGTAAGTTGTTAGGAAAAGCTGAATGGCTCCTGGAATTAAATGACTTTAAATGAATGCACAATTAATGTTCTACTTTGGATTTCATGTCCAAAGTGAGATGACAATGATACAAAGTTAATATCAAATAAATAAGTTTTTGAAATAAAGTGAATAGTATCTCATGTTCTTCCTACTTTTGGTTGCTTTTGTCAAGCCCAAAAGTTATTCTTCTGTATAGAAGAGAAAGCAGGGCCCCCAAAACTGTCCACATACTTCTTTATTAGTCTGTCTTCTTAAATTGACAAGGAGATGACATTGAGTAGTGTTGAAGAAAAGACAGGAGACCACTGTTGGTCCAGCTCTTGAGGTCTCATGTTTATCCTTACTCAGTCTCATGCTGGCCAGATGCAATCTATGCAAGTGCCCTACCCAGTTCTATTCCAGTTCAGAGTTCCAGGAACCACTCTAAGATAGCTAACACTGTCAAGGTCAAGACACCATTAACTCTTTAGAAAGTTAGTGGAGCAGCTGGAATCATTTTCTGGAATTCTTATGCTTGAATAAAGAGAGCATGCAAGTTTAAAGAGGAGACAGAGAAATACTAAGAGCAAGTATTTTACAGTCATAAACAGTCCTGCAGTGTTAAGTGACCATGGGGTTTGAATCACAAGATGCATTCAGAACTCAGCTTAGAAGCCCCGTGATGTAGACAACACAGTTTTCTCTTTTTCCAATGTCAAATTGTTTGAAAGAATGGAACTATGATGCCATCTTGTTCTCCATGTCTGCCATGGAGGACTAGGAAAACTTGGAGGGGGTACATATCTTCGTATGTCCCTCGGGACTTACACTGGATATTTATTTATAGTTATAACTTGTTCTATTGTAAACAAATGTTGCAAATTTATTGATATAAATGCCTGTGGTATTTATTAGAATGTTAAAATTAATTCAGAAGGAAAATTAAAGAAGGATATATTTGCAGTCCGTAGCTCAAGTTTTTATTCAGTCATTACATTTTAAACAGTATTGGAATCAGGATGACTTAACATGAGCGTGTCTTCAGAAGACATGCCCAGTTTAGTTCCTCTCATTTATCATCCTGTCAATCATCCAGTCTTTCTTAAGACTCTTGTTTTGGCTCTTTGAACAAATTATGCCACCATGTGAGAAGCATGTCTGAGGGGGTCACTGAAATTTTTGGTCTGTATTTTTCAGAATAACATCAACTTTGTATGTTTTATGCTTTATGTCATATTAAAATAAACATGTACTATTTATTATGTACTTATTTAAGCATATAATTAATATGTGCATTTAATATGCTGTATGCAGCAGTATTTTACATTGTGCTATGTGTATGTACAAATGTATAAATATTGAACAATGAGTATTTGCAAAGAACTGCAAGTTGAGCAAACAGATAAGGCTTTGATCAGGCAATAACACAAGATAACATTGTAAACATGTGTTTACAATGGAGGAAGATTATTTTTTGGTTTTTAATTTAATTCAGATTTAGCATCTCAATCTTCTTCTGGTTTCCAATTAAAATACAATTCCTAGCTGCATGAGACTGAGTTAAAATAAAACTTGTAGACACATTCTGATCTATTTTTGTTTTTAATTGTTGCATGCAAAGTTTGAAAATGCATCATACACAAATTAAGAGATGCAGGAGACAGCTAAATTTAGTCACTTTGATGTGGAATGCAGACGTGAATGCCTTACTGGGAATTAAAGAATTTTGCACAGAAAAAAATAAAATTAGTAACTCAGAATTATTTAAAAGGAAAATGGGACTAAATTTTCATCCCTCTTACTCTTGCAACTATGGGAGGGTAGTGTGGAACACTTTCTGCAAATCAGAGCCTGTGTCCAGGACAGCCCGTTGTGGAGCAGGCTGAGCTGAGTATACGTCATTGACCCCACCCATCTCTGTAGGGACCACTTAGATCAAAGTTCAGGCTCTGGACAATTACTCAAGCCAACAAATATTTCCTTTGAAGAGTTTCCTGGAAAAATAAGATTCAGGAGGACTGACAAATGATTCCTAATGTCCCCTTTGGGGTAACCTACTGGCTTAGTCATCTGTTATGTTTATGAACTCTGCAAACATAAAATTATAAAATCATTCCCTTTGTTTAACTTTAAACTATAAATTGATCAACAAAGTGCATGTGGATTTTTTAAATAACTCACTATAATAGTGGTACATTTGTTACTTTAAAACACTTTCTTTACTCACTAGCATATGTAAGATGTGGGTTTTTTAAATCTTAATATTTTTGAGAGCATCACACATGAACAATGCATTCACATCACTCTGGCCTCATTCTACCCTCTCCAACTCCTTTCATCCTCTAAAATTTAGTATTTCTTTTAAAATTAACATTATTGTATATATATATATATAATATATATATATATATTATATATATATGTGTGTGTGTGTGTGTGTTATATATGTGTGTGTGTGTATATACAACCAGCTGAATCTATTTGATGTTTTTGTTTACATGTGTGTGTGCTGATCTGATTATGTGTGTGATATTAGTTATTTTACAGACATCTATAAATAGACATAGACATCTAGACATTTAGAAGCCTCAAGCTAGACTACTTCTTGGTACATATTGTTAAATCAACTCTCATTATATGGATCAGTTACATTTTTGAAAAAGTAATAATTTTTGTTCTCTTTTGATCTTGGTCATATTATAATTTGAAAACTAACACTTCATTAGTTTGAAGACTAAATATAAAATTATAAATTAAATATGAATCGTAAAAATTCTATGGCTATAATTACTGAGAAAAGTTGAACTCTTAGTTGTTTATACAATTGAATATATTTGGGGGAAATGTTGCTAAAATGTTAACTACCAAAAACTATGGAAGTAGAAATTTGTTGAAGTAAATTAACATAAAAATTTCTGAAAACTTTGAGTTGCAGAACAAATAAATATATTGTGCATGCTTCAGTGGGAAGACAGAAAATAGAAATACCCTTGCTTTGCATGAGGTAAATGAAACTAAAACGCATCAGAAACAGTAAGGTATCTTCATAGTTTCAGGAATTATTAAAAATGCACATATGATTATACTAAGCTCATATCAATAATTCTGTGAATTTACAGAAAATAAATGTCACAGAACTGTGGTAAGAGTTATCCAAACACAGGAAGAAAACCAGCCAAATCAGCATCTATAGCATAGATTTGGTTAAGGATTTATTTCTGAAATGGTTTTCTGGAATCACATGATTCATTCTACATTAGAAATATTTACTAGTCAAAATATTCCAGATGATGAAAAGATGTCTCATCTCTGTTATGACTTCTTATGTACGTCTGATAGAGAATGTACAGGCAGCGAATGCACCAAGGCTATGCAGTGTATTGGAATGAACTACAGAACTTGTAGAAGCCATTCAACCAGATAACTCTAAACCAGCTTTTAGAGTCATTCATAAGGATTGAAGTAATAAGTGTACACACACACAGTCATATATGTATATGTGTATGTGTATATGTATATATGCATATGTATCATATTAAATATTTAGGTACTTGAACATTTGCCATTGTTATGGTAACTAACCTATCAAATTTATATATAAATATCATCTCGGGTCAGGGGGAAATCTTCTATTTCTGTGAAAAACTGATTTTAAGTATAATGGTGAAAGCAATTCTTCGGAAGAAAATGCTATATAAATCTTGATAAAATAAATGTACAGTCATTGTTGGTGGACTGCCCGCTTGTGCAAATACTATCGAAATCACTGTGGAGAATCTTCAAAAAGCTAAAAATCTACCATGAGACACAGGTATAGCACTTCTTCCATATACCCAAAGGATTCATCTTCCTCTTCTATAGAGATTTGTTCATTCATGTTCGTTACTATTCTATTCATAATAGCTAGGAAATGGAAAGAGCTTAAATGCTCTTCACCTGATGAGTGCATAATAACACATATGGTACAGATACACTATGGAATACCATTCAGCTGTGAAGAAAAACTAAATCACTCAATTTACATGTAAAGAGATGGGATAGAATATATTAAACTAAGTGACCAAGACCCAAAAAGACAACACTGAGACTGAGGGAAGAGAGCTAAATAATACTACAGATGATCAAAAGGTCACAGGGAAATATTATTTCGTATCTACTGAAAATATTATGATGATTCTCTCCCCAAGAACCGTGATCAACATCTAATGAAACCACAGTAGCAGTCATAAGAGGCTTCCTGTTGCGTCATCGGTGAAAGGAAACACTATAGGCTACTGCTAGGGCCCTTGATGGCTTCCTAGAATTTGAGGGTATGACTCTATTGATGAAGACACCATATACTTTGGACAAAGAACTTGGAGAAGTCGAGCTGTAACTGACCTGGAAGTCTCCCACCTAAGAACTAAGACTGATAGCATTCAAAGATTCTACGCAAGCTGCCATGGGAGAAAAACAATTAAAAGTTCTACCCAGCTGTAAACCACAGCAATGACCAACCTGACAAGATATATCGAGGAGTGTAATACTGGCATTTATATATTAAGGTAACCAGCCACCACCTGTGTCAGACCTTAGACTTGCTTTCTTGAAGGTAATACATGCCCTTTATGTCAGCTACCTGTGTCTGGAGAGGTCACAAACACCAGAAACATGAGAGAACCTGTAACTGCCACATTCCTAACCCACCACAATTTCTAATTGTATTCTAAATACTTATCCTTATATCCACACATAAGTGTAGCTCTCAGCCCTCATATTTTGCAAAGGAGACCTAAACACAAATCCAGGACTGCCCCAAATGCTGAGAACAGCTGGCTTTGGGTTCCCCATCCACAGTTGATACATTTACAATGTAATCCCTACACCCCAGTCTTAGGATACATTATGGAAAAGGAGGCAGCAAGACTATAAGAGACAGGGACAGGATACCTGCTGTAGGATAGTGGACATTGTCTTTTACATATGACAGAAAGTTACACTTACAAAATATTAGGATATGATCTTTTAAGCAAGATCTATACACTAACAACAGGAGTTGACATGACAATGTGGATTGGGAAATCTCACAAAGCCCACCCATGGTTACAAAGTTACAGGCAATTGATTACTAGTTGCTAAGACAGGGAGCTTTTTTCTTTAAGAATGAGTTCTCGGATAATCTACCAAGAGATCATCTCTAAATACAATAAACACATGAGCAACATTCAAAACAACTCCAGACAATGTAGCATATTCACTTGGTATGCAGTGCTGATTCTAAAATCATATTTTCCAATGTAACTCTTATTCCTTGCTTAAGTACTACTTAAGAAAATGCATTATGGCTTGCCTCATGCATGTATTTCTTTTAGATTGTATGCACAGGTGGTGTGTGGTATGTGGATTTATGTCAATGGATCCCCTGGACATTTGGAGCCTGGATGTTGGGGATTTTGTTTTGTTTCTTTCTGCTTATTGCATTGAGACAGGGCCTATTATTGCAGCAGAGGCTTGGACATTCAATTAGACAGGATAATTAACGAGTTTTGGGGATCCTCTTGTCTCCTAGAAAGCTGGAGTTGCAGGAATCAAGAGCCTTGCCAAACCATTTTTCTGCTGCTGGAGATTCAAACTCAAGTTCTCACGCTTATACAGGATATACTTATACCCACTGAGTCATCTCCATGGTCCATCATAGACTTTTAAAAGATGAAAATTTTCTCTTAGGACCCTCGAATGTCTAGTCTCAGGGGCTTGACCACCTGAGTAATGTCAGGGGTGGGTTTCATCTCATGAAGTAAGCCTTAAATTCTATGAGATATTGATTACTTCTCTGAGCTTTGAGTCATTATTGTATGAGCGCATCTTACAGGCAACTCAATTAGATGTAACCTATTCCTGGTATTGGCAGATTCACGTGGTTACCAGCAATGTTTAGACTGCTAAAGGAGTGTAGAGATAAAATGACATCTAAGGACATTATGTTACACTCAGAGATCACGACTTGTGCAGCCATCAGGAGAGAAGTGTCTTCCTGCAGTCGATGGAAACAAATACACCCTCAGTCATATAATGTGTGGAGAGTGAGCGATCTTGGAACATTCAGTCTTAAATAGTATGTCTCCATCAAATCCCTCTCTTCAGAGCTCAAGTAACCCTGCAGAAGAGGATGTGGAAAGATTGTGAGAGCCTCACAGCTCATTTGCTGGATTCTGGTTTTGTGTTTTTATGGGATTCCTATGTATGCAAGTGTATATATGTACACACACACACACACACACACACACACACACACACACACACACATATATCTTTTAGCTCTTTTTCTTCTGTTTGTTTAGTTTGTTTATCTGTTTCTATTTTATCTTATTATTATTTTCTGGGTTCCTGTTAGTTTTCTAACAAAAGACAAAAAGAGAGTGTATTCTATGGGAGGAGAAAAGGGGACGACCCGGGGGAAACGATAATCAGAACATACTGGATGAGAAACATCTATTTTCAATAAAGGAAAAGAAAATGGGTGTTGAAGGCTGGTCAGATGGTTGAGCAAGTAAAAGTACTGGTTACTAAGCCTCATAACCTGAGTTCAATTCCTAAAACCTATTGAGACCAAGAGATAACTGAATCCGGCAAGTTGTCCCCTGACCTCTACATGTGTATTATGACATATGAAATACCTCTGCACCAAAAAAATACATAAATAAAACATAATGAAGATGAATATTAGTCTTTTCTCCAGTCATATGAGATAAACCAAATGAAGCTGTCATGAAGTTACAGAACTTCCATATAATAAAGTTGTAGGTGTGGTTGTGTTAACCCATACTGATGCAATGCTTATGGTCATCCAGCCCACCATTAGGCTAGCTCTAGGTCCACCCCATATGTCATAGTTTTTGTGATAGTATTTTTTTTTACTGGCTTTCCTAATCTCGTGCTCATCTTTCAATGAGCAGATGGTTTCTTATGTCTTTGAGTCTAAATTCTCATTTGGGAAAATTGTGATGTAAAACATTCTTCTCGTCTGGTTTCTGAAATAAAAGCTATTAAATGGTACAGGAAAGAATAAGATTTTATAGAAATACTAGGGATTTTAATATGTAAGTTACCTTTTCTAGATCTACCTATTGCTAGATAAGAAACATTATCCAGACTGGTTGTTTTCCTGAAAGTATGGTTGTCATCCCCAATGGTCTTTATTGAAAAGCACATGTTAATATGGCAATTGTATGACCTTTGGGTGTGAGTCAGCCAGTAAAGAGACAGAAGAAGGGAATAGAAATAGCATTCAAGTGTGCGTTTTCTCAGAAATCTGACACATTTAGTTTTTACTACATATAATTTTAATTTCTAGAAAATATACTTATGTATAAGAAAGGAAAACAATACTATTTGGTAATTGTGCTCGCCAGCCAAGAAGTAACACTTATATTTCATTTTCCATTTTTTCTCTATGTGACTTCAGTGAACCCATTATTTTCAGAATAAATTGTATTTTAGTTAAAACTAAAACACATGGCACAGAATGACAATGACTGTTGACATCACACACAAGAAAAAAACACACGTGCTCAGTGGCTCTTTGTGGCAGAAGAGGAAGCCAGGGTAAGACATACAAGCCAGTGCAAGCAATTCTCCAGCTCTGAACAGCAATTTATAACAAAATAAAACAAAAGAACTTGTTAAATTTTACCCCAGTTCCACAGTCAGCAACTTTTAGACAAGAAACTTTTAAGAACTTGCTTTTATTTCCTTCTACCCCACAAAAAACAGGAGAGAGAGAGGGAGAGAGAGAGAGAGACAGAGGAAGACAGAGACAAAGGGAGAGGGAGAGGGGGAAGGAGAGGGGAGAGGGGGAGGGAGAGGGGAAGGGGAGATGGGAAAGGGGGAGGGGGAGGGGAGAGGGGGAGGGGAAGGGAGAGGAGGAGGAGGGTGAAGAGGGAGAGGGGGAGGGGAAGGGAGAGGGGGAAGGTGGAGAGGGAGGGGGAGGGGGAAGAGGGGAAGGGGAGGGTGGAGGGTGGAGAAGGAGGGGGGAGGGGGAAGAGGGGAAGGGGAGAGTGGAGAAGGAGGGGGGAGGGGGAAGATGGGAAGGGGAGAGTGGAGAAGGAGGGGGGGAGGGGAAGAGGAGGGGGGAGGGGGAGGGGAGGGAGAGGGAGAGGAAAAGAGAGGAGATGGAGAGGGAAAGGGAGGAGATGGAGAGGGAGAGGGAGAGAGAGGAGATGGAGAGGGAGAGGGAGGAGATGGAGAGGGAGAGGGAGGGAGGGATAGAGAGAGGGGAAATGAAGGGGAAGAAAGGAGGGCGAGAGAGAGGAAGGGAGGAAAAGCAGGAAGGGGAGAGAGAGACAGAGACAGAGAACTTCAAAATTAAGATAATCATCAAGTGGGTCTGGTGAGGTCCTTGTGAGACTTGTCACTGATTCTGATGTTGATCTCAGTGAGTGTTTATAAAAAGAGACAAATGACTACATGAAGTACCAGGAGAGCAAATGTGTCCTGTTCCAGGTTTTGGTAAAATCAAGGCCAGTGTCTGTCAAACTGCCATTGTTTACTGCAGTGTTTTACAGGTGAGCGCCCAGTCGCTAGACAGGAGGGGTACGATGCTCATTAACGAAACAGCACAATGTCTGCAATAACTTCAAACCATGGGAACCAGGACAAGTTGTCCCTGGGACCAGGCAGCCTTATCTTGTGTGATAACATTGCTCTTAGGTGCCAGAACTTTCTTACAGCTGCCCTTTTCACTTCCCCCCATGTTAAAAACTTCATATATTCTTAGAATTTAGAGCAAAATATATTTTCAAGTCACCAAGCAAAAATAGTTTGGGGTTTCTGTACCTCATAATTTTTTGAAATCATTAAAGGAATGGTGTTAGAGTTTCTTAAGAAAATGAGTCCGGAGAAAAGTTTCCTCTGGTACTATTCTTAGTTTGTCATACCAGATCATCTGCATACATAGTTCCATTGTTTTTAATACTATGTTAAAGAGTTAATTTAACCATGACTGAAAATAAGAGTTCTTAAAGATTTTTAAAAGGCACATTGGATATTGGATAACAAATCTTTCAATATAGCGAAAAGAAAGAGAATGTTTATTTAGTTAAGAATAATAAAAGTGTTAAAATTTTTAACATGGTGTGTACTTGATAAAATTCATACTTTCTGACAACAGTTAAAACATATTAAATAATACTTGTAGCCTTGTATTCCTGATACTGATGGAAATACTGTCCTTGTTTTTCTCAATGGGGAGTCAGGGTGAGCTTCGATAGCCCTATCTGTGGAACCATTCATTTATTAGCGATACTAGGCAACACCCATTCACTCATTTGATGATACCAGGCAATGTTTATTCATTCATCCATTCATGTCAGGCACCAATCTTTTTCCATTAGGAATATTACATAAATATGTCATACTGCCCATTATATGAACATCATTCATTGCAAGCTTTAGAATATTAAAATAGCAACCCATACACTCAATTTACTGACTTGGATAGTTTAATTAATGATTATCACTAACTTTGAACTTTAATATTTCATATAAGGTTTCCTGTAGGGTGTAGAAACTGAGAAAAACCACGGCATCAAGATTCAATACTTTAATAATTAAAATATTGAATTCATGTTTACTAATATTCCATTTCGTACTAATATATTTTGCATACTCAGATAGTTAAACACTCTGATTAGTAAAGCTCCCTGTGTATATTTTCACAGTTTGTTTAGAATTTCCTGATGACAGGGAAACAGCAGGGCTGTGGATGAAGAGCAGAGACGGAGCATCATCGTAAGGACTAACTTGCTACACCATTGTCTTCCATGCAAACCCTAATAGATAAGGTGTTCACTATAAATAACGGAAGGGACGGGGCCAGTTTTAATTACTTATTCTGAAGGTTTCTTGCTCTCTTTATCAAATTGACAATTTAAACCTCCCTAGCATAAACAAATGTTCAAGACCTTTGCCCCGTTTGAGAACAGCTAACCAAGTAAATGCAAGTGATTTTAAATTTAGGTCTGTGCAATTACTTTAGGGAGGGAAAAATTAGCTTATCCATTAGTGGTATAGGTGGGTGTAAGGAGAAACATGCTGTCTGTTCATTCAATTAGCAAGCAACCTCCAGGATGACCAGTCATTTCATTCATAGTCTTGATTAAGCAGTTTTCAGTTTTCAGAAAGCTAAGCAATGTATCCCTCTGCGATTCTGTGACTCTAATTACTTCTTAATTGTCAGAGGAAGCAAACGATAATCAGAATGAAGATGAACTGCTTCTCTGAAGAAGTTACGACAAGAAGAATAACATAAAAATACTTTTCTAGAGCACCGTAACTACAAGCCTATACAAAGTTTGCTTCAAAACAGAATGAATCTCACAAAGTCCGAGGTCAAATTCTATAATAACATAAGGGCCATGAAAACAAAAGGACAAACACAAAATCTAAATGTCATCATTTGTACCAAATAAATATTTTCACAGCGAACTGCATGGCAGGTATCATCTTTTCAATTTATGAAAGAGCATCGCACCACGATAAATTGTTAAAATTTCCTATTTCCATATGAAAACACAATACATTTTAGATAAATGCAGTTTCAGCCAATGTCAGATAATGACACTGAATATACCAATTGTATATATTTGTACATATATATTTCCCTACCTGCAGAACTTATTTTCATGAGTCAGATATTTTGATCATAAATCTCAGAAATATTTCAACATGTAAGCCTCTCACTTGGTCCTGTCCTATGTATGCTATTTAATTTAAAATGAGCGAAAGAAAGATTTTACCTGATTGATTCCATGTGTTGGTCTGAGGCCGAACAGAACAAGTAAAGTCCCTGGCAATGCAAAGACAGTCATGAGTGAGCATAGGAGCCCTTTGAAAGGGTGGGGCTTGTCTCCAGTAAGGAATTCTCAAGGGATTCTTTGCAAGCAGAGAATGCTATTACAGACAATGTGACCATTCTCTGCAGACCCTAGTTTTGTATTTACCATCAGCTGTGGGTGTATTCATGCATCAGTAGAGGGACAGACATATAGTTTGCTGAAGTTTATGCTGACAAGAAATCCTAAGATATTCCCAGCTTAAATGTGTATATTTTTATACAACACAAATAACATATCGTTCCCTCAAAAAAAAAAAAAAATAAACAGAATATGCTGAGGCCATTATTACACGAAAATAAGATTTACCTTCTTTTTTAAAAGATGTTTCTGCACTGTTTATTTCTTACCAGTTCCACCACCCCTCCCCATTCAGCTGACAATAGGAAAAAGGCTTAATTCTAAACCGTACAGACACCATCTGACAGTCTTGGGACTTCCTGAAGGAATCTTTGTGGATAGAGAGACAGGCAGATTTTGCCTTGAAGGTATGGTGGAAGGGTTGATTTGGAACCTCCTTATCCAATTCAGGGAAACATTATGTTTTAGTATTTCTCTTCATATCATGGCTAAATTTTATATTATATTTTCTTCAATATTTTCTATCAACTCAATTTTTATTCCTGTATTCCAAATCAGAAAATTGCATTTGATTGTCTAGCAGTGCTCTTGTCTAACATCTGTAGTATTCTTTTTGGCTGCTGTGACAGATGTGACATTTGGTGCCTTAAGAGTAGAAATTTATCTCCTTGCTCTTCTTGAGGCTGAAGATCTAGGGTCAGGGTATCGACACTGTACCATCTTTCTGAGTACTGTGACCTAGGATTTTTTTCCAGGTTCTTTCTGCCTTTGGTAATTTTCTTGCAATTTTGATATCCTTGACATGAAGTGAAATAAAACATCCAATTTCTACCTTTATTTCTGTGTGGCATTCTCCTCCTATGGATGGATGCCTGTCTAAAATTTCTCTTTCTATAAGACACTGGACACTTTACTCTGATGGACTTATTTTAACTTGGTTACTTCTGCAGACTGCTTTTGAACAGGGACACTTTTGCAGTACTTTTGAATCTTCTGGGGTGAGTTGTGGGGAGGACATAAGTCCCACAAATACAATAGCATTGTCTTATTCTTGTCTGCACATAAAATGTATGCTACATCTAGAATGGGAATGCATGTAACAGGTGGGATAACTCTCTCCTGACTTCTTTAACTTTAGCTTTTAGTTGCCCAAGGCAGTCTGCTCTGTTCAAATGATGTACTCAGAGAATAAAACTTTTAAAGCAATTTTTGCAACATCATTCATACACCAGAAACACAAATGCTGATACTCTCAGCTGGCTTTCCTGCCTAACCCTTTCTTTAAGGCACAAATAAAGACTCATCTCTCTTGGTACACGTTTTGTGACTGTCAGTTTCAGTTTGACAATGACTGAGCACTTACCATTCTGCCTATCTTTATTTTAAATCTTCTGTGAGGTCACTGTGATCTCCATTAGAGTAAATGCTGACATGTTGATTTTCGTTGCCAAGCGCAGGTCTTGTTTTTACTTTAAGCAGGTAAAAAAATGGTTTTACGTTAAGCAAGTGAAAATTGACATTTAGGGCAGGCTATCAGGGTGATAATCTGACAAAATTAGGAGAAAACAATTATAAAAGTGATGTTGAACTGATCAAATTGGGAGAAAGTTGGATGAAGCATCACTGAAGATAAATTGCGAGACATATCCTATGGAGAATAAATGTAAAGGCCAAGATCAAAACCTAAACAAAATATCTTATCTCATTCTAGTGAGAAGGCACCAGAGGTAAACTGCAGAAAGCTGTGGATGTATAAAAAATTAAGAGCTGTAAAATGGTCCAGAAGGGTCATATTCCATTAATCCATTTCTGCATTACTTTAATCATACACGACAGAAATGCATTTATATGTAGAGAATGTGTATATTAGAGTACATCATAATATTTTCAAGAAAATAGCTACATATTTATGCATATACAGATGTATATAAAATATACATTTTTAGCAACTGCCAAGCAAACAGGAAATATTTCTATATGAAAAGTTTGTTGTTACTGGGAATGGTGGTGCATACCTGAATTCTGAGCACTTGGGAGGTAGAGGGAGGAGGACCATGAGTTCAATGTTATCTTTAGCTATATAGTGAATTTGAGGCTAGCCTGAGCTACATAAACACAGGTCCCCCAAAATACATAAAAAACAAATAAATTCTTATTATTGAATTCAGTGGAAGTTATTATAAACACCATTGAATTAATAAAGAATAAAGTCATGTACCTTACCACAGGAACGTGGGTTGATTTTGTCGGGATCCATCCTGGAAGGGTCAAATCTTCAGCACAAATGATCTAGAGAAGGGGAGACAGAGATCAAGATTTTTTTTTCCCTAAGAATACATATTACTTTGAAGAATATTTGTTGTCTAGATTTTAAGAAAGTTGATACCCAGTCTTTCAGTTTATTGGTCTTTCCATTGCTGTGGCAAATATCTGAGATTATCAGCATGCAGTCAGTTTTAGAGGTTCCAACTGGTGATGTATGGGATCCCTTATGGCTTTTGGAGAGGCAGCTCTCCCAATAGAAACACAGTTTTATGTCTAAGGAAAGGAAGAGAGTTAGAGATCTGAACATCATTATATCCTTTGAGGACAAATACCCAGAGACCCAGAGTCTATCCACTAGGCTACACCCCTTATAACACTAGGCTCCACCCCTAAAAGTTCCACAGCCTTTCAACAGTAGCATACTTTTAAAATGATAGCCTTTTGTCAAAGCCTTGTCACAATGATACAACACATGAAGACACTGTTGACAGTTATATTTATCATTACAGGCCTGGGTACACAAGTGTCCTATGTGAGATGGACATAAATGAATTCAACAGCAACTCCCTTCAATTTGGGGGCAGTGATGTGCTGAGCTATTCTCAAAGGGTCAATAGGGAACCATTGCAGAACTGCCTTTCTCCTTTAACTACCTTGGAGCCTCAGACTATGTTTGTGGGTGTCATCCTGGACACACAGACAGGAGCCTAGCATAACTGTCTTCTGAGAGGCTCTGTTCTGCAGCCTGAAACAGATGCAGGGACCCACAGCCAAACGTTAGACCTAGCTGAGGAAGTCTTGTAGAGGAGACAGGAAAGAATTGAAGAACCTGGAGGGGACAGGGACTCCACAAGAAGACCAACAGAGTCAACTAACCTGGACACTTGAAGACTCCCAGAGACTGAACCACCAACTAAAACGCATCCAAGGGCTTGACCACCCGTTGCTTCACATATGTAGTAGATGTACAGCTTGGTCTTCATATAGGTCCCCCAACAACTAGAGGAGGGGCTGCCCCTGAATCAGTTGCCTGCCTATGGATCCTGTTGCCCCATTGGAGCTGCCTTATCTGGCCTCAGTAGGAGAAGATGTGCCTAGTTCTGCAGTGACTTCATGTGCCAAGGTTGGTTGATACCCAGGGAGCAACCTCCCACTTCTTCCTTCTCAGAGGAAGATGGGGGAGGGGGTGAGGAGCTGTGTGAGGTGGTGTCTGATAGGGGCTGTAATCTGGATGTAAACAGATATAAAGCGAATAAATGAATAAATTAGTGTGTGTGTGTGTGTGTGTGTGTGTG
>JANHMN010000015.1:27545835-27567065 GCA_030674055.1 Rhabdomys pumilio
AGAGACAGAGAGAGAGAGAGATTGTGTATAAAGGCCCCAGTTCTAGCACAGGTTGATACCAAAGAAGAATTTTTCTTACTGAGACAGGTGCCATGCAATTAAGAGCAAAACTCCGATTGTTATCATAGATACTTAGTTTCTTCTGTTCTGTTGTATAAAGTTTGGTTTAAATGCATGTTAGAATTTTGTGAACTTTGGATAAGAATAGCCTGCATATACTCTTAGAAGAAGGTTAAGTAGCTCAGGACAATAACCAGGGCAGTCTGAACATCTGCAGAACACTGCATGGTGCTCTTTGAGTCAGAATTTGACAAGTCTCTTGTTTATTTCACCCCAAGTTCTTGCTGCTACTGCTGCTTCCGGGTCCTTCTTCAGCGATCTGAGATCTGGGAGACCAGGCTGGAATTTAGGGAACTGCCACTTGAAACTAGAAGAGCTTTGGTCTAGCTAGACTTCAGAGCTATACAAAATGATCTAAGAGGATCTCTAAGATTAACAACAACAAAAGTAGACTCCAGGTTTAATAAAAAAAGAGAATGCATGAAATTGGGGGAGAGAGTAGTAAGTAGCAGTGCAAAGAAGGGAGATTTTGGAGGGGCGAGAATGGGGGAGGGGACTCAGTTAAAGCACATTCCATACATGTATGAAATCTTAATAATAATTAAAAAGATCAGAAAATGGACATAGGGGATGTTCATTAAAACATGAAATTTGTGAGGCAAAAACTTTTGGTTTTAAGGAGATAAAGACTAAATATAAATATGTAATGATATAAAAAAATTAAATATATAAAAAGCCTACATGCAAACATTTCACCCTGGAATCGAAAATAATTACTTAGTACACAGTATGAGTGTGAGAGAACTATATTCTTTTTAAGTTTACATTATCTTTTAATTTTATAACATAATTAGGAAAGTGAGATGAAGGCTTTCTAAACTCTTTATTGCTAAAGCACCGTGCTCTTCATGCTCGGTTTGGAGGTACTTGAGAATAGCCTGTGAAGTACTGTTTATAAAATTACTATAGTCTGTGCCTTGGAAATCATTTTCTCAGCTCAAATATAAGCTTAAGGTACCATTTAACTGTTTTTCAGTATGGGAATATATATATTTTTTTATTTCTGAGTTCTGTCTTGCCATGATATTAAATTACTGTCTAACTGGTTTCCATCTATGTTCAAGATTACCTTAATAGAAAATAACATTACTGCCCCAGGTCATTTTTCCTTGGATAAGTGGATTAGATACATATATTTTCTTATTGCTCCTTTAGGGAGATTTAATCTGACAGCAACATTTCTTGTGTTAAACATTGGGTAAGAAGCCATACATCCATTACCTCCAGTGGCCAAGGAATACTTAGATGGTAATGAAATTACTTGATTCCATTTTGTACAAGGATTAAAATAATCCTGTTTACTCGAAAGTGAAAAACCTTTTTGCATGGGTACCAGCTGCCATTCTCTCTTGGGCTGCTCCCTGTAGTGTGACAGAAAACATACTTGCAACCTTGTGTGTTCCTGGTAGAAGTTCATTTTATATTTGCAAATAAACATTTTGGAGGCGGCCTGAAGTCAAATGCCTTTCTCTGAAAGTGCGGGAAGGAGAGCTGACTGCATCACACACCATCCTTGTTTTGAGGAGTTTAAAATAAAATCAGCTTGTCATTGAATCTCAGGAGCCCAGCACTGGGCTTAGAAGGTCTTGTGTCAAAGGGCTAAGGAAAATCTTGTTATTCCAATAATGCACTATGTTCCTTCTGGAAAAACCACTGGACAGATGCTCTAAGGATTATTAGCTTCAATATTCTGTTACAATTCTTTTTTATTTTATCCAGATTTTATTCACTGGCCATTAAAAGAAAAACAACCAATGCTTTCTTTTTTGTTCATTACATAATTACCATATTATTCTTAACGTTGTCTGACCACCCAGACAGAGTGTAGCAAGCAGGATATAGAAGGGAAGGTACATAGGACAACTGCGTTCATTTGAATGTCATTCGGCTGAATGGAACCTGCTTGTCAGAAAAGTTCAAATTCTGTTTATTGATCCCTCCTCCATCTCCCCACACATACTGGGGACATATTAAGAAAACTTCTAAACAACAAGAATGATTTCAAACTTTTGCTTTTAATTTCCGTCTTCTAAAATAAGCATAGGGAAAATCTTGACTGATTTTGTAGATTTGCTTTTGTTTGAAATGCTAAAAGAATAAAAATTTACCCTATGACATGCCTGCAGTGCCAAATACATTCGTGCATATATAGATACAGTCTAATTCTATCTTCAGAATATCTGTATGTAAATGCACAGTGTCTACACATAGAAGGTAATTCGTTTTTAACCATTTGTGTCTGATTTACTAGCTAACTGAAACTGATGTCTGATTTACTAGCTAACTGAAACTGAGAAAGGTTAAATTATTCTAGCAGGTAAGTGGTAAGTTCCCACTCACGCCTGCTTACTCTCCTTGGAGCATGCACGTGTTCCTGATCCTCACACTCACAACTGCAACACCTCAAATCATCACGTCTGCTTCAGGAAAGCTAAAGCATGGTCTAGAAGAAGCCCCGCCCAGCTTCCTCTGGGGAAAAAGCTACTAGCATCGTTTTAACCCTCCCAGACTCATCTGTCTGATGTAGGATGGTGAGCATGTGTATCCCTAAGCATCTCTGTCCCGCGTGCTGTGAACATGAAAGGTCTGGAGTGCACGGATGTTAGTGGCAGTGGGAATTAGCATGTTCTCCACCACAGAAGACTAACATTGGGATTCCTTCTGATGAGCAATGGTTACTCTTTCTTGCGGTAGCTTAAAGCAATAATCTCTAAGCAACATATGCAGTGGCCATCTCATGAAATAACAGCGAATGACGTTGCTGTTTCCTTTTCCTTTTTGGCTGAGACTCAACATACCCACAATACACAATACACAACAAATCAGCAAAAAGCAAACTAACGAAAACTACCCTGTGTGTAGTTTATAATAAAATTTTACCAAATGCTCGGCAAAGCAACAGACGCGTTTCTTTGAAGATGTATGAGTTGGGGAAGCAGTATAAAACTTAAGTTTCACTTAAGTTCTGGTCCTAAGGTTATAGTTTAGTTGGTAGAGTTCATGCCTAGTGTGGTGGTTTGAATAGGAATGGTCCCCACAATCTCATGTCTTTAAATGCTTGGCCATAGGGCGTGGCGCTATTAGGAGATGTGGCCTTGTTAGAGTAGGCATGGCCTTGTTAGAGGAAGTATGTTAGATGCAGGCTTTGAGGTCTTGTTTGCTCAAACTCTGCTTAGTGTGTAACACAGTCTCCTCCTGTTGCCTGTGGATAAAGATGTAGAACTCTCAGCTCCTCCTTGAGCCCCATGTCTACATGCCACCATGCTCCCTGCAATAACAATAATGATCTAAACCTCTGAATCTGTAAGCCAGCCCCATTTGTTTTCTTTTATAAGAGTTGCTGAGGTCATGATGTCTCTTCACAAGGATAGAAACCCTAATGAAGACTCCTGGCATGCAGGAAGTCCAAATTCGATCTCCAGCACCACATAAAATGGTCATGATGATGTCTGCCTTATAATCCCTTAACTCCAGATGGGAAGGCTAGATCAGAAGTTCAAGGTCATCCTCTGCTTCATCCTCTTGTATGAATGTGTGTGTGTGTGTGTGTGTGTGTGTGTGTGTGTGTGTATACCATGAAACCCTCTCTAAATGAAAGAGGGACAGAGGGAGGTGGAGTGAGAAAGAGGAGAGAGGTGTAGAAGGAAACCCCAACAGCAGCAGCAACAACCAATCAATCAAAACAGTCTTCACTGCTGCCCTTTAACTAACCCTGGGAAATTAGTGTTTAGAGACCCTATTTACTTAGGTAAAAGCTAGGAATTCAACTGTGAACATTAAAATTGTTCATAGAAAGCTTTTTATCATAATGCTTGGTATACACCAGCAGGCAGAAAAGTGGAAGCAAATACTACCACGTTTGCTTTGATATATCCACTCTATCATAATATAAACCCATGTACTTTCATGCTTTTAACAGTGAACCTTTTCCATGTGTGAAATGTATGAACTTCCATTGACATATGCTATTAATTCACACAAATTGCCACTTCAAAATGGTTTACAGTCTGGTACATTAGTAGGCTAACTAAAGTATATGATCAGTTACTAAAAACACCATTTCTATGCTACTGTCACATGCTGCTTCCTGGAAAGTTCACTTCCAAGGGTTCGTGGAAACAAATGCCATGGATACTTGGAACAGTAGAGAACTATCTGAGCAGGACAGGAGTCATTGGTGACATTGGTAAAAAGGGAAAGGGTTTCCACAGAGATATACGAGTGGAGAAAATCATACTTCCTTCTCTTTGAAATATCAGGTATCCGGAGAGAAGAGCAATCCATCATTTATATTCTGAAATAAATTATCATCTCAAAGAGGTTTGTTTTTAAAAATCAGATAAAAGTATAGTTACACATTACACTTGAGATAACAGGGTGAATTCTGGTCTGTTTATTTTACAGTTAAATGAATGTTTCTTTAGACACTGAGAGGTTCAGTTGCAGCTCATGGATATTTTAAGGCTGATTTCCTATCCAGCTTTTACCCCCCCACATCTTTGTATGACATCATAGAACAAAAGGACCAGAATATACTTCATCTATTGACTTAAGATAACACATGATTGAAGACCTAAAAAGCATTTTAAGTACCACTTGAAATAATGAAATTTGCTCCACTTACTGCCACACTGAGCAATAATTTAATTTGTTCTATTGACGACTCTGGGGCAAAGCTAATGAAAATAACTAATTGGCTTTCCACAAATCACTACAAAAGATTTCTACCTCCAAAACACACTTCTTTTGACAACCTATATGTTAAGTGGGTAGCTTCAAGGTATTTCATCAATAATATAAAAGTTCAAAAGTTAAAAATGACAGAAAATATTTAACAGAGTATGTTTTCATTAAAATATTGTATGGAGACATTACTGGTAAATGAAAGGCGAGAAGCAGTGCACTTGAAGTTTTAGGTACTGTGTGCCTATTGAAAGGGGATAGGACTGTGTACAGGAGGCTAGAGAACTGTTTGTTACAATATAAGCAACTCCTAAATTTCAGCAAGTGGGTAGGAAAAATGTATACTTTTTGCTCAAGACCAAATTAGGCACAGATATATCAAGGAATGACTCAGAGTCCTAGGCTGTTCCATCTTGTGAAGATGCTACCTGACACTTTCAAGTTACCCTGATATCATCAATTTCTAGAACAGGACAGAAGCCACCTAGCTAACAATTAGCTAGCTCACCCCTTAGAAATTGCAGCTTTATCCATGGTTAGAAGATTTGACTTCTATGGAAAGCAGAGGGAGTTTTGAAATTTAGTTCATAGTTCCTAAAAGCCTCTCTGAAATAATTACATATCATAGGGCAGGGTGCTTCAGACTCCTTCGAGCAGCCCTATGTGCTGGTGTGATCAACCATGGGAGCCCAAGTATGAAAAAAGCAAACAGGGAAGAAAACATCTGGATGGAAGATTTTTCAGAGAGTCTGGAATAATTCCACTTTATTTCTTCAAGCCAATAGAATGAAGATACTGACAACGCTAAAGTAATGCATGCCATGGGGTATGGTCTTTGGAAAATCTAGATCTAGAAGGAAGTACTGTGTCTACCTTTATCAGTAAAAGCAATGTCCTGAGTCTATAGTGTTTGAGAGAACTTGTCTCCTCTTATAAACTTCGACTATTGCTACCAGCATAGGCAGTAGGAAGGAAACTGAATTTTCTTTTCTGTTTTGCTAATCATTAAAATTGACAATGCCTCTCACTGGGAGCTGTCTTCTCTTCTGTGCAAGTGGCCAATTTGAAGATAAATGTTAAAAGGTAAGGGGCTTGGTGGAGAATTTTTATTTCTGCCAATATTGTTGTTTGGAAAAGTGAAGGAAGCCCTTCTGATAGGGAAAAGCCACCAAAGATGGTGAACAGGATACTATTTTTAAATTTTAAATATCTACATGTATTTATTAAAAAAAAATTCCAAGACAGATTCCTGAAAGCTGTGCAGTTCCTAACGCTGCTCAGGCAGTAGCAATGGTGGGTTAAGGATAGAAATGTAATGTCCAGTCTGTGATCAAGTTGACAGAGCTGGAGTAGGGAAACCGAATCAGCAGTTCACATGGCACCATGGAGAAGGAAGAGCAAAGAAAGAAAAATGTAAGCCAGCAGGCATGACATCAGAAGTTCAAAAGGTATCAACAATCTCCACCACAACAAATGGACGGGACCAAGTTAATCAATTAGGAAGTAAAGACTAACGGGCTAAATGTGAAAGACCTATCTATATGTTCCCAACATATTTAAAACCTAAGAATGAAGTGTTAAGAGTAAAAGAGTTAAGTATATCCTGGACAAATAAGAAGGAGTGGAGACTCTTGTTATAGAATTCAACACACCTTAGTCCAAAAATATCTCAGGTAAAATGTCCTTCTGTACTGAACATGTTCAGATCCCTGCCAGGATTCTTTAAGCAATGATAGAGGACTATTATTCCGGCAACACTCATATTTTATGAAGAACTGTGAGTAATTTAGAGGTGATTTGGAGTGCATGGGGTTATGTGTAAGTGTTAGTACTTGAAGTTACTGTTATTTACATATGGAACTTCAATATATTTGGACGTGGCCATAGTCAGGGAGTTCCAGAGGCAATCCTTGACAGATACTGAGAGCCCTGTATTCAAGAAATGGACTTGAAGGTCCAAGAAATGTGTTGTTAAAGTGACTCCCTCTGAAACCAGTATTATGAAGGGAGAAGTGGAAAAAAATGGAGGACGGGTAATCTATACATACAATCTATAACTAAGTCTTATAGAACATAGCAGAAGACTAGCACAATCACCAACTACATTCTAATTAATTGTTAATATACCAGTAAGTAACTGTAACTCTTAAGTGTGATCAAAGAAACATCTCTTTGCAATAGACGGAGACCATCACAGAGAACCACAACCCATCAAAACGCTGAGTTGTATAGCCCAGTCCCAAAATACTCATCTACAACTCCTGCATATAAGGACCATGGGAAAGCACACTAACTTTTCTAAGGTTATCCCCCACAGAAGAGTTAGTGCCAGGCATTAATTCATTTCCATTGAGCAACCCTTAAGCATGACTAGGTGGTTGTTGTTTATTGATGAGTTACATGTCAGTATTGGACTCTTGTGTATACACTGACAGATTGGACATTGTTGTGATTCAAAAGCTTTACAGCTGAATAGAATACCAGACATCACTTTTCTAGCTCACTCGATTCTTTATTTTTTTTTCTACTGAAGCTAAAAGGATATTAGAAAAAAAGGATCATTCCTTGCAGAATGGATTTCAGGAGCACAATTTCCGGAAGGTCTAACCCAATGGAGATTGCAGATGAAATTGTACTCTAGGTCTCTCTGACACAAACAAAATTTCCTGTGTCTAAGAAGAACTGTCTGTGAGGGCTCCTCTGAAATGAAGAATGAGATCTGTGAAAAGCCACAAGTCCCATGACAATGCAAATTTAACCACGCTTCAACATGCAGTGTTACACAGATTCAAGGACACAAACATATAGGCACATGTACCAAAGAAGGTATGGACCGGTAGGTGTGTGTATTGAAATGAAGCAAAAATAATGCTTTAAAAGGAGTTTCAACATTCAGCACCTCCTCCCCCCCCCTTTTTTTTTTGTCTGCAAAAATGGGAAGCAGGAAGGCTTGGACGTTTTCCAGGACTAAGTTCCTTCACAGTCAACAATTGGCTCTTAAACTTACAAACTATTTGGAGCATGTGTTTTCTTTGCTTGTTGGTTTTCCCACACTACAGATTTTCTAGATTTTGCTAATCCAAAACCCTGGCTCATTTCTCCCTGAGCGTCCTAGTGTATTTATTTCCTCCATAGATCAAATTCCCTGTCTAAATTAGTACATTTTCCCCCCTTGAAGAAAAAGGCAAACAAAAACAAAAAAGAAAGAAAGAAAGAAAGAAAGAAAGAAAGGAAGGAAGAAAGAAAGAAAATGGGTCAACATTGCTGTATTTGAAAGCTATCCCAATTTTCCTCCATTTAAAACCATGCCAAAGTTATGTAAAAGAATGGATTTCGAAACCAAATTAGTTTGGATATAAGTTTTAAAATTATAATTAAAGTGACTTACTTGTTATTCCCTTGGTAACAGATGAATTCAGCTTGAACTATTTGTGGCAAGTGGGGAACAGAGAAAGTAAAAACTCAAATGAGTTTTTGTTTCTTCCTCTCTCCCTTCTGTTCTTCATTATTTATTCTTTAATTTTTTCATATAAATACATATGTTCTGTCCACACAATCCATCTTATACCCCCTTCAAAAGAGCTTCTCCTTTTTGGTCTTGTTTTACTGTGAGAAGGAAAAGGACGTAGAAAAGCCTAGGGTGTATTAGATGGGGAAGATGAAAGTAGGGTTCAGAGAACCCCACATGTGGCTACAAGAGCTTCAGTGGTCCAAACCAGTCTTCACTCTGTGGGAAACTGAGAACTCTTGGGAAGGAGTGGAAAAGAGAACTGGAGTTGCTCATCCCTAGACTGATGAATAGAGGGCTCTTTATAGGGCTTTTATTTTGATGTGATCACTGAACCCATTTCTTGAAGCTCCTCTTTTCTCTCTGAGGCATCCCTTAGAAATACAAGGGGGTTTTAAGGGACACCGAGTTTCATTATAATCTTTTCCTTTCTCATGAGAACTTTGTCTGGATAGCCTTAAACTGTGTTATATGTGTATCCTTGCTTGAAAAAAGAATGAAGGATGGGATAGGTTTATACTTAACAAACTCCATGCTCACATGGGTGTGTTGAGACCCATCAGGAAGAATTGTAATTTAATAGGTCAGAAGGCTTTGATTTGTTTCCTAATTGTTAATTATAAGATAATTCTAACTTAATGTCCAATTATTTGTTATAATTTTTCAGTGGGATAGGGTGAATAAGGAACAGCTATGTGCTGGCTTGTTTTATGTCAATATGACAGAAGCTATAGTTATGTGAAAGGAGCAAACCTCAACTGAGAAAATGTCTCCATTAGATCCGATTGTGGGGCATTTTCTTAAGTAGTGATTGATGGGGAGGACCCAGGCTGTTGTGAGTGGTTCTATACTTTAGCTGGTAGTCTTGGGTTCTATAAGAAAGTATGTTGAGCAAGCCATGGAGAGCAAGCCAGTAAACAGCACCCCTCCGTGACCTCTTTGTAAGCTCCTGCCTCTAGGTTCCTGCCCTGTTTGAGTTTCTGTTCTAACTTCCTTTGATGATAAACAATGAAAGGGAACTGCAAATCAAATAAATTCTTCCTCTATAAGTTTCTTAGGTCTCAGTGTTTTGTCACAGTAATACTAACCCTAAAGAAGACAAAGAATATCTTGGTTGTCTGATTAAATACAAGTTCAATTGTTAAAAGATCCTACAGTGGAGGCAAAGGTTTAGATTTTGCTTCTTTGCTGGGAAAGAGGAGAAAGAATGATCTTGGTACTCAGCTGCCCACCTTCTCTCCGAGGACATACCCACAATGATTAGATCACCTCCCACTATGTCCTGACTTCTATTACCTCTCAGGAGTACCAAGCTGTTGCCTATGCCTTTCACATGTGGGCCTTTGCGTGGGGCTTCAAAGATACACGGCACCCGCTTGAAGCTCCTTCTGTCCAGCCTGGAGCCTGACCTAAACCATAATAATAATATTATTATTCTATAAAAAGATTCAAGGATACATAATTCCAACTCCATTATATTAAAAAGGTCCCTAAAATGCTTATGTTTTTCAAAATTATGAGAAGTCAAATAAGATGATGATTTGACAGGTGATTTGTGATTGTTGTGTTTAGATTATTTTTTTTATTTTAGATTACTTAGATATTTTAGATCATTTAGTTATTATTTTTAGAAATAACTTGAGTTATTTCACCTTTAATTATGAACAAAAGCTCTCTTATGTTGACTCTGCTTCAAAGTGACAGAGGATATAATATACCCCTAATATTTGTATTGAGCTCTCTATGCCTTCAGCATTTTTTAATGACGGCAGAAACTCTGGCTAGGTTAACGAAATCTTAGCCATAGAATCACAAAACAACAGTGGGCTCAAGACATGTTATTTTTATTAGCGAAGAACATGTTTTTAATTCCAGTATCCTCATTTCCAGCACCCTAATCCCTTCAGAACTTCTCAAGTTCTTCCCCAAGAGCACTGTTGAATACTGGAATTTAGTAATGGGTTTAGAGAAAGAAATTCGAGGCATGATGTCTGTGGCATTCCTGAGTCAAGAATATTTATCAACAGTAATTTCTATTTTTATAAATGTCTGGGACCATGTGAGTTTATGAAAGAGAGTTGTTTATTTATTACAGTGAGTCTCTTCATGTTCTCCCATGACAAGAGAAGACATAAGACTGATCTCTTATCTCTTCATGTCTTTATTTTAATTGAGAGCAGTAACTCCTCAACTAATTTATGTAGGTGTCCAAAATGACACCTATTAAATATTTGTTATATACATAGATGTTTAAAATTTCAGAGTAAGACATTAAAATGAATGCATTTATTTGAATAATCTAAAGTCCTATTAATCAAAACATTGCAAGTCTGAGTGTAGTGATTTCAAATAATTAAAGGAAGCCACAGATATAAAGTAGTACAATTGCTATGGAACAAACTCTACATAACATATTTAATGAGTAATAATGGTCTAGAGTTATTAGTGATATGGAATTTGATAATTATTCAAGGAAAATTAAAATTAATGAATGGAGAATGTATCAAATGTCTTTCACAAGCAGAAATGTAGCTCATTCCAGCTGTCATAGTTTCAAAACTGGAAATTCATTATTTCATAATACTATGAATTTTAAAATGTATAACCTTTAAAATTGCCACATATAATGTGGTCAGTTTTTCAGTATAGGACATTTTAAAATATTGATAATTATCATTGGGCCCATTAAAACTACATAAACTATATTTATTTATCTATTTGCTCAAATATTTGAATTATTAATTTTATTAATTTGAATGTATCTCATATGTAACACCATATAAAATTAATACACCAATAGTTTGTATCTATTCTTCACAGCACCTTCTACAGATATTTATACATAGCTACCTGTGTTGTACAGGAGTAGGAGCCCACATAGGTTTTCTATAGGCATCTATACGTGGATAGTCTATGCTGCTCCTGAATGCAGATAAGAATTCATAGACTCAGCACAGTCAGAAGCTTGTCTTCTGCAAATCAAATTCTTGACATACTTCCCTTTCTCTCCAAGAGGGTTGCCTTTTCAGTAGTTATGATGGGTTGATTACATCAGTGTTCTCAATTATTAATCTCTAGCTATACTACTTTAGTAGATTACTTTGCAGTCCTTCCCACTGAAGGATTGGGAGGTGTTTTTAGTCTTAAACTCTGAACCTAGCTATGTGGTTTGATTTGTCCAATATGATTTGGTGGAATGTGCAGCAGGCCTATTTTGAGCCTAGGCCTCTAGTGACTTTTGTGTTTCTATTGGCTTTTCAACATCTCCATCATCTCTATGGTAACAAATTTCTTGGAGGTTGATAAGTACCATATTCAAGACTACTCACATGAGAAGCTCAACAAACAAGCCTGAACCTTACATCCATAACATCTTTGCAGATCCATTGTTCATTAAAATCAGAAGCTTACTTTTATATAAGACTGAGAGTTTTTGTTCTTTTGTTATATAGCAAAACCAACTGACACAACCAGAAAGGAAAATTTATTATATTGAAAGTAGGAAAGTTTATGTGTTTAGTTTCTCAGTGTATACATTCCTCATGCTCAAATCATTTTAGTGTACTTGCTAGAGTGTGGATGTCTAATTTCCACCTTGGATGTACTGAATGAATCAGAAAATTCAGGGATAGATATCTGAAAAATGATACATCTAGTAAATAGTATTCATTTAGTGTAAACATTACAATATGAATTTTCATGGTTCTTCTCCTCCAGGTAGTAGCAGCATAAGCCTTCCCAGGATAAGTTCTTCAGTGATTCATATTTGGGGAAAATCTCTTAAGTTACACTTTGCACCAGAACAAAGCAAGGCTTAGGTGTCACAGGAAGTTACTCTATCCGTGAACACATCTTTGTCTGCTTTATATTCTGCATGTTAGGTGCTCTGAATCTTGATGTGTTTTATGCTGTAGATACATTGGCTGGTGAAAGCTCCCATTTTAGAGAGATGAAGACATGGAGGAACTTCTGATGTCAGTTTTTTTAATCCTCTTACATTGTTCAAGGGTTACTTTTAGTTCTTCTTTCCACATACGAGGAATATGGAAAAGAGTGTTTATAGTGCAACTTCAATGTAGAATGTATTTATCTTTGTTTGGGGATTCAATGAATAATAACTGATAATTGAGCTGTTGTTTCAGTTAGGTTTATTCAGAGATGCAGGGGGATATTATAAAGAGATTGGTCTCTACCTTGAGATTTATGTTATTTAAGGAAGACATTAAATATATAGTTATAGAGTATTTCCGTGTGTGTGTGTGTGTGTGTGTGTGTGTGTGTGTGTGTGTGTCAGAGAGATGAAGAGGAGGAAGAACGGAAAGCAAGAGGGATAAGGCTCATACAATTATAGAAACTGCAAAGTTCCTGTGTCTGGGTTCTCCATGCTCTAGACAAAAGAGGTTAAATGGTCTACATTTTTGCACCACAGCTTAGTCTAATAAGAGTAAAAGACCAGTACACCAGATTGAAGGTATCAGAAAGAAATAAAAGTCTTCTTTACTTGGCCTTTTCCCCTCAATAAATCTACCATGGTTTGACTAATAACCACACAGATTGAGGAGGATAATTGCCTTATTCAATGAAGTCATTCAGAAGTTAATATTCACCTAGTGATACCTCCATAGATACATGCAAAATAATGTTTAAACAAATGTATAGTCACATTATGGTCCATTCAAATGGAAACAAAATTAAGATAGAATCGTTCTGTACAGAATACACATATGTATTATTGTGTTTAAGCTACACATCCACATTTACTAGAGGCCAACATATTTGAAATAAAATATGTTTTTATCTGCAGATATGAGAAATGTTAGAGACTATTCTGCAAGTGTGTCCTTTTCTGGACAGTAATTTGTCTGTAGATGGAGAGAGGCAATTCTTGCCTGGTGGCTGTCTCACCACAACTGGAGTAACTCCAAGGATGCTCAATTTCTTCTTAGAATCCAAGACAGGAAGCTGTCAGGAGCAGACAGGTCTCTAATCAAAATGAACATTAATATAGAAATATTTGTGACGTCAATTCTATGGATTTCTGATGTTTTGAAATCCAACTATCCATGTAAGGTAACCTGGACTGTTGTCTGTTATCTCCTCTCAGCTATTTCTAAATAAAATATAAAAAACACCCTAACAATAAACTCAAAGTCATGAATTTGCTATAGTCCCTTAACTCACAGGCTAATCATCCCACACACACACACGCACACACACACACACACACACACACACACACACACACACAGAGAGAGAGAGAGAGAGAGAGAGAGAGAGAGAGAGAGAGAGAGAGAGAGAGAGAAGAGAGAGGAGAGAGGAGAGAGAGGAGAGAGATATGAACTTACTAAGGGAACTAACTGAAAAGAAGAAGGGATCAGTACGAGGATGATGGGGATAAGTAAGTATATAGAGAGCTAAATATGACAAAAATAGAAAAATGCATTACATACATGTATGAAAATATAACAATGGAAACTGTTACTTATATAAGTAATATATGCCAGTTCAATGTTTGTGAAAATAAAATAAATAAAACAAATTTATAGATAAAATCTAATTGAGCAGGTCTCAGGACTTCAAGGTCACCTGCAGCTATAGCAAGTTTGGGACCAGCTAGGGATACTAGAGACTCAGTCTCAATAAAATTGAAAAAAAGTAAGCCATCATGAGCCAAGGACAAAAAAAGGGGCTGCTTGGCAGGAATATGACATTGGCCAATGACAAGGAAGTAGGCTTCAAGCAGGAATCTGACATAAGACTAGAACAAAGAAGTAATTTCAGGTAGGAGTCTAAATATTAGGCCAGAGTAAAGAAGTAATTTGAGATAGAAATCTAAATTTTATGCTAGAACAGGGAAGTAGGCTTCAGACATGAAAATGACCTTGGGCTAGGATAGGGAAGTAGGCTGAGATACTGTGGTCATCCTGATAAGCCCTTAGAAACAGTGGTCATGGGAGTGTTCAAGTAACTGGGTTTAATGCCTTGCTTTTTCTTTGACTATTTGTGTTTGTTGTATTGCTTGTTCCTTGACTATTTGCATCTATTGTTTTGCTAGACCCTCAACTTAGAACTGATTTTAATACATGCATGTAATCAAAATGGTATAAAAGCATAAAGGAAGAGGGGTTATAGGATAGGGGGTTATAGGGAGGGGAAATGGGGGAAGGGGATGACATCTATATTGTAAATAAATAAAATATCTAATAAAAAATAAAAATAATAAAAAAGATGAACATAAAAAAAAAGAAGACCCTTGCCTCTTCCGATGATCTCATTCCCTTCTGGGATCCTCTTGAGGGGGCAGATTTCATATAGATGTGCCATTTATGTGTGAGTACATTTCAGCCACTTACTCTCTGTACTTTGGCCAGCCTTGGGTCTCTGTATTAAGAGTCATTCACTACTAAATGAAACTTCTTTGTTGAACAATGGGAGCTACACTGGCCTGCGGGTATAAAAATAGGTATTTAGAAGGCAGTTTGATACTATGTTGATTTACCAAATCAATAATGGATTGTTCTTCTCTAGTGCATATGAACTCACCAACCTCAGGTTCTTGGCCAGGTTTTCAGTACCAAACATGGGTTCCCTCCTGTGGCGCGGGTCATAAATCCAATTAGAAAGCTGGTTCTATTATGTGATTTTGTTTGTTTGTTTTAGTTGGTTACATACTAGTTGAAAATATCTGCTTCCTTATTTTCCGTTGTAAAGTACCAAAAAGAAAATACTAAAGACGTGATGAGTCATAAGGTCACACAGTTTGAACTACTCAACCTTATAGGTAAGTTGAAGTTGACTTTCAAAAACAAAATAAGTAATAAAGTAAACAAACAAGAAAACAGGACACAGCAATTTACAGAAATTGACTATCTGCTGGGTTGGCATCATGAGTCAAATAGTTTGCTGACCCTACTTGAAAATTCACTTATGGGATGTTTGTCTTGTCTGTTTTGTACATGGACTAGAGCTTTTTCTAATTTGAAGCTTCTCTTGCTTATCTTGATGAATTCTAACTTTATTTTTTGAGAAGGATGGAAACTATAATCATTCTAGTAATGTAGTTGTGTGTTTTTGTAAAGTTTGTTCAGTGTAAGACTAGAGATTGGGAAGAAAAGGTGAGGGCTGGTTGAGAAATTACCAAGTCTTTTACTGCAATGGACATAATCCCAATTTAAAAAATATATGTTACCCTCCCCCCCCCAAAAAAAGAAGAGTATTTTTTTTCCTCACATAAGTGAAGAAACAAAAACTAAATGTCCAGGCAGAGCAACGCAAAACAGTATTTCTAACTTCATACTCTGGGCTTTTATATAAATCGCTTTTATTTCTTAATTCTTTGTAAATTATATACAATATATTTCAAATGTATTCACCACCTGCTCCCATCTCCTCTCCTAACCGCTTCTTCTCTACCCATACTACTTTGTATACATATTTTGATTTTTACCCATTAACCCAAATTTGTGTGGTATCTTGGTTGAGGCTATACCAGAATGCCATCCACTAAATTGCCAAGATAACTAAGACTATGTGTTTTTTTCAGAGTCCTGAGATTAGGGAATCAGCAAGACTAGCTCAAGGTTGGGGCTTTTCCTTAGTTTACTAATGGCAGCTCTCTTGCTTGTGACCTTCAGTGGCAGAGAGCAAGAAAACGGATTCCTATAAAGTATGGATCTCTTGTGGAGTGTGGCAATATCACCACAAGAGTCTCACCTTCACAATTTCATTTAAAAAAAAAAAGGCCCCAACTCTAAATACTATCACCGAGAGTTTAGCATAAGAATTAAAGAAAGACACAAACATTAAGCTTAATTAATTTCAAGAGATTTGAAAGTACTCTTCAATACCCCTTGGCTTATGTATTATATAGTCAGCACATATATTTTGGAAATCAATGTTTCAGAAAAAGTGGTGACAAAATGACTTGTTTCAGCTGAAATCCACGGCACCTCTTTTACCAGATTGTTAAATGGAAGGCACCATGCACTCACTGTTATACTTGAGAGGCCTGAAATAGATTTAGGCCTAGCTCAAGAATTTGGCAGAGAAATGTGGCAGAAGAGGGTGAGCAGAGAATAATCATATGTCCTGTAGCAGACTGTGGGAGCGGATAATGAGCGAATGGGAAAAGCCCATGTCAAACATGCAAAGTAATTTTATTCAGAGCATCAGACAATTTATAATCTGAAGGTTGAAAAGAGTCACCTGAATAAAGTGTATAATCACAAGGACAGGCTGCACATGGCAAGAACATGTTTCTCCATAGAGGCAGATGAATAACAATGCCTGAAGTAAGCTCACTCCTATCTTTTACACCTGGGAGGAGCACAGAAACACATTGCAAGAACAATTCTGTTTTATGGAGGAACAGGGGTTTCAAGACTCTCAATCTGTCTACTTGGAGTTTTCTCACAAGGTCTCAGAAGTTTCTCAGGTTCTATACTCAATAATGCCAATTATTAATAAGAAATCTATTTAGTTAACAACTAACAGCAAGAATAGTTACTTATATTTATATTATTTATATTTATATTTATATTTATATTATTTATATTTATATACTTTGCTCCATAAGATATCAAATGAAAATCCTCTTCTGGCAGACACATTCCTCTGAAACATAAGTACTGCAGAATATGGGCAAAATGTAAGAGCAATGCTGACAAAATATCAATTTTAATAAAAGCAAAATCAAGATGTAAGTAGAATTCAGATTAAACTTGTCCCA
The DNA here is from genome assembly GCA_030674055.1 of Rhabdomys pumilio. NCBI lineage: Eukaryota > Metazoa > Chordata > Mammalia > Rodentia > Muridae > Rhabdomys > Rhabdomys pumilio. The sequence goes on from JANHMN010000015.1 coordinate 27,562,875, forward strand.
GTGGTTACATAGTCCAGATGTTTACATTTATTCTCTGGTTGTTAATAAATATAGATTTGGATTAGCTGAGCAATTTTTTTTCCTTTTCATTCTAGTCTATGCTTGTGGCTGTGTGTGCCAAGCTTGCCTTCCTAGAATACTATGTCATTCTCATATTTTGCAAGGGAATAACATCCACCAGATGGTGCGAGTATACAATGTGAAGCCCAGATGCCAGTATTTACAAAGCTTCATTTCCAATGAACGAAGATGAATGCCAGCAAGTGTCACACAATGGTGAGCACGGAACAATATCAGGATTTAAGTTGGGGGCAGGCGGCATTTGAAGATGTTTTCTAGTAATCAAATTGTTGCCCATTTAAATTCATGGAAAAGTGGACAGAGAGGATATCAATCAAATATGTTTGCAGGCATGTATTAAGAATCACGAAACTCTTGAATTGGGGTTAAACAGTCATCCTGAGGCGGCATTTACAAGCTGACGTTACTTAACAAAAACACATGCAGTGAGATTGGAGGGCCTCAGCATTACTTTCTCTGATGCCTCTTGAAGCAGTATGCTTGAGCCATAATGAGTGACTTAAATTCAAGAGATGGCAGCTTCTTTCCACAAGGTCTTGGTGGGAAAATTCTTCAGGAACACTGTGAAGTTTTGTGCACTAAATACAGCATTTAAAACGACAAAAAAACGTGAGTTCACCGAGAAAATAGCAGCTGTGGCAATATAGGGGGTGCTTACTGTGAATGGAGATTGTTGAACTGGAGACGAGATGCAGGAACCACAAGGTTTGCTACATTGCTACAAGCTTTCCATATGGGTGACTTTATGAAGGCAATAGGGACAGATGTCCTGTCAGCATAGACTAAAAACATCCTACTCTGTGTTGATTCACAACAGGAGGGACTTTCTTGGAAACCTGCCAGTTTCCTGTGCTGGACATGAATGGTAAATAAGGAATAGTTTAGAATATGGCAGATAACACATATTCTGTCATTATGTTTATAGAGACAATGGAAAATGTGACTAAAATGTAGCAGTATCTACTACTTTTATACTTTAGAGGAATGGCCATCTCTTCAGGCAGTGTCTTTGGTAGTCAAACATATATTTTCAATCGAGTGCCTTTTGACATACACTTAAAGTTTTTCTATACTCTTCATTCCGCTATCCAATGAAACCCAAAGGCTAATTTCCAATGACCATAAAATAAGTGGCATCCCCAAATCCCTATAAGAATCTTCAGTTCCAAATTTATGCATATTCTGTGTAAGTCTTTTTAAAGGGAGATAGTACTGAGACAGAAGCTTGTGAGTGTAAATACTGAATGTGTTATACAATGTTATTATACATCCGTGTCATTAGAAGACAACCTTGTCAATCAGTCATAAAGCTTTCTTCTGCTCAATTGAGCAGACAAACAAAACCAGGCTATTTCTCATAGTGATTCATGATCTATAAGGAAAACATAAGATTAGATTTTCACACAGAATGCTTAGGTGGAGACTCCTAGAAGAAGTGGGGTAAAGATGATACTTGAGTGTTGAGAACAAACGAGATGTACAGCAACCCTTTGGAAAGAGTTCCAAGTCTCAGAAACATAGTAAAAGACTTCACAGAAGAAAGAAATTTGATATTTTTAAAATATGAAAAACTTCAACCCCTGAAAGGCAGTGAGGAAGATATTTCCATAATACTGAGAATAAATTCAGAGAAAATGGTAGAGAACAGAAAGACCAGGTGTAAGTTAAGATGTGAAGATCGAAGTCCAGGAGGACGTTTATACATGAACTGAAACATGTACTGTATTGGTTACTGCTCCTGTTGCTGTTATCAAATATCCTGAGTGGGGCAACTGAAAGGAGGAAGGGCTTATTTTGGTTCACAGTTCAAGGGCACAGTGTCTATGCCAGTGAAGTCATGGCTACTCACATTTCATTGGCAGTCAGGAAACAGGTGGCGAATGTGAGCACTCAGCTTTCTTCTGTGCGTTTAGTTCTGGACCCAAGTTCATGGGATACTTTTGAGCACTCTTATGGTCTTCCTACCTCCATTAGCCTAATCGAGATAATCTCTTGCAGATAACATATGATGGTTAATATATTCAATTTGACAAGATTCAGAATCAACTAGGAGACATGTACTAAAGATTGTCTATTATTGAGTAGGAGAAATAAATGGTTGTGATATTAGAACTGTTAACAGTATAAGTGGCGTGATAAGCATAGCTTAATATAAAACATCCTTATATATGGTAAAACATATATTTTCAATCCAGTGCCTTTTGACACACATATAAAGTTTTTCTACACTTTGGGTGTCTGTATCACCAGTAAATAAGAAAGAGCTCTTGAATAATTAAAAACAATTTGTAAAAATATAACTATTATGTGAAGGCAAACACTGAGATTACAGAATGGAGAAATGAAGAGATTAAAAGGATGGACGAAGAAGGTAGACACTATCTTGGTCCAGTGTATTGTCACAGAAGACCAAGGCCCAGTCACACAAGCAGCATTTATTTCACACAGCTTGGCAAATCTCTCTATTATCTTTTCTTAAAGCTTATTTATTTCATTTTATATGTAAGAGGTTTTACCTGCCTGTGTGCATGTATGTGCCTGGTAACTTCAGAGGTCAAAAAAGGGGCACTTGCTCTCCTGGAACTTTATGGACAAATGGTTATTGAGCTGCCATGTGGGTGCTAGTCTTTTGTAAGAGCAACAAGTACTCTTAACCACTGATCCATCTTTCCAGACCTTCTTTGTATGTTCCTATGACTGTATTAATGTCTTTATTACCTCTCAAATATCCCACAATCAATGTGGAATTAGTAATGTGGCATATAATATTTGCTAGAATACGAACATTCCAGTCATAACATAGACCCAGTGGATCATTTCAAGTTCAAAGTATACGCTTATTAGCTCTAATTTGAATATCACAAACTTGAAGTAAAATCTTAAACTTTCAGCATTGACATGAGGCTACAAAGGGAAATTTGTACATGTGAGCTAATGTGAGGACTGTCGAATTACCTGCACACTATGTAGAGAGGGTGTGCATGGAATATAAATAAAATTTGTGTTTAAAATGTGTTTTCATCTTTGCACTATGTCATTATGCAAATGAAGATATGCTAAGCATTTAATTGCTTTCAATATTCAAAGCATTTCTGGACCTAAGCATTTCTGATAAATACGTGACTGGGCTGGGATTACAGCTACACAGAAGAGCACTAGCCTAGGAGTTGCAAGGGTATAGGTAAAATTGTCAGTACCACCACAAAATAAATAGCTAATTGTATGACGGTTTTATAGATGGAAAGAGTAATGTGTTTATTCTCCATAATGCTTCACAAGGGAAGATGCAAATTTGAAAGGAGCACAAGCTGACCAGTATAAGTTTCTCCTTTGGCATACTGGTCATAAAGAGACAGTATTGTAGAACATTAAAATTCAGAGAGGAAACTCATTTCCTGCTAAAATTCTATATCCAGCCAAGCTATAAATAAGAGTGAGTATAACAGAAACCCGTTTTCAATCATGTATATTCTCAGAAATTTGTGTATATTCTACACCTGTCTTTGAAGTTTTGGAGAATACTTTTAGCAAAGTTAATCAGATAAAAGTATGCTCTGTACATAGTAGGTCAAACTGAATGAGATAAGAGAACGTTTTAGATGCTCTGTCGGGCATTGTTGAGGATTGGTTCTAATGCTTTGAATTAATCAAGAATCTGCATATCCAAACACTAAAGATCCTTGTCCCCAATTGGTTTTTGACTGATCAATAAAGAGTCAACGGCTAATGACTGGACGGGGGTGGGGGGGGCGGAACTTTCAGATTCTACAGACTTGGAACTGGAAGAGAAGAAGGGAGAATCACCAGGTTTCAGAGGAAGAAGGATCGGATTTAGAGCTGCAGAAGGAAAATCATCCGAAATGTAGGTGAGAAGGAATGTGGCCCCCAAGGGCTGCCCAGAAACATCTTGGACAGCGAAGACTAGGGAGCCGCCCAGAAGGAACAGGGCAGCAAAGATAGATCATAGATTTAGAGGGTGTTGAGTCAGGAGTACCGGAGGGACCGGGTGGAGGATCAAAACTGCCCAGTCATTGAGCTAGCCAAAGCAGTCAAAAATAAGCTAGTGTGTGTGTGTGTGTGTGTGTGTGTGTGTGTGTGTGTGTGTGTGTG
>JANHMN010000015.1:27567075-27584036 GCA_030674055.1 Rhabdomys pumilio
TGTGTGTGTGTGTGTGTGTGTGTGTGTGTGTGTGTGTGTGTGTGTGTTTCATTCGTGGATCCAAAGTATTCCTGAGAGGGTGGCTCGGGCCTCACCGGGAGCACAAAGTTGTGTATCCCAAATTACTGCTACAAGGCAGCAGTACAGGAATACTAGATTAAGATTGAAATGATGGGGTTATCTCAAAGAAATCTTTTAGTTGAGAATGTAGGAAGTGGACTTTGGGGGCAGCATGCTGTATCTGATACTGGGGGACACAGAAGGTTCAACACTTGACTTTTTTATGAAAATGCCATTATACTTGAAGTATGGATATGGAACAATCCAGTGTTATCAATGGCAAGATAATCAAAGGTTTTTTAAGTCGTCACCAGTTGATTCATTGTAGAGATGAACGAAACCAAACAGAATACGGATATTACGAAGGCCAATGATATCAAAGTAAACCCATAGTTGGTACATTGGGTATGGAAGGCATGAATGCGGCTGGGAAATCTATTCTGCAAGGAAGCAAGAGCTAGGTGACCCCTAATTGGTCATGGAGAGAGAGTGGGAAGTAGTTATTTAAGTTTGAAATCGTAATTAGGACAGCAACTGCAGGCAATGTGATTTTTTAAAAAAAGGTAGAGTAGACATGTGTCTTAAGTTAATTAATTTCTGTATCACATCAGAAAGATGATAAATGGCTTCTATAGTTAATGCACTGAATGACATAATTTGTCAAAGCAGATGTCAGTGAGAGGAACCGAGAACATCAAATGGTTTCTACCTCTGAGAGCAAAATGGAAGAAAGCAGAGGTCAAAGAACTGTTTCTATCCTAAATTCTTAAGAAGTACTTGATTGTTGGAAATGAGTGTTGCAAGTATTTTTGGAATAAGCATGTTTATTTTAAAATAGTTCTTTTGTTGTGAATTAGCTGTATATTTTCCTAACTATTAGATTTTAGTAATCATTTATTACAAATTGCCTTTTTGCTAATCTATGTTTTAAAAATATACCAATTCAATGATTTCTTGGTAATGTTAGAAAAATACAGACATGATAAAAAGCATCACAATGGAAAAATGGATGGAAAGGGTGATATCACCTTTGGTGACCCCAGACTCACAGGCTTATAACTGATCAAAGAGAACATTGTGCTAGTTGGCTGATGTGTGCCTCGGTGGGTATTTATCTTATTTGTTTGTTGTTTTTGTATTGCTAGGCAATAGAGATATTTATATAATTGCATCACCGGTTTTATTATTATGTTCTGGAAACTTTGATAATAAAATGAGAACTCATTTCGCTCACTAAGCTCGATTCAGAACAATTTTAGTTAAGAAAATTTGGAAGAATCATGGAAGCAACCAGCCAAGAACTAATAAATATCACATGGATAATAAATTGCACAAGATTTGAATATAATCTGTTCTTAGTTAGCAGCAGATAATTATTCAGTGTTTTAGGATTTCCACTGACCATGAACTAAGGATATGTAACAGTTGTGAGTGATAAATCACATAAATATAAATTAATACTTATACTTCTGAATAATTGTTGGTTGAAATACCCTGTATAAAATCTAAGAGGATATGATCCTTATTATTCAACATTCTTTCTGCCATTTGTACCAAGTGGTTAACGTTACTGGCACACTTTATATTTTAGAGCACTGATATTGCACAAGCAGGATTGGCACATTCTTGTGTCTTGGCTAATAATAACACTTGTGGCTTGCAACTGTGGAAACACGGACTTGACAGAAACCCAAGAACGTCTATATCTCTGAGGGACCAAGTGAGGGAACATGCAGATTCTGAGTAAAGATATTTCCTTTTTAATAAAACAGTATGTCTTTTTCTTTAATTTGAACTTTGAGTAAGTATCTAGGCATGTGACATATGCCCTTGTATCAATATTTGCTATGTGAAATCCATTTTGATCTGCTTGCCTTGGAAAACCATTGTAGCATCCCCAGTCCCCAAATCCATTTCTTCCACTCTGACCTCTTTCTTCTTGACCCATCAGCTTCCATTTTGATTCTTGTACAGAAAATGTATTGGCAAACCTCAAATACTTTTCTGTTAATGGATAACAAATTGAAGACCATCCAATGTTTATTCAAGGATGGTTTCTGATTAAATTATTTCTTTAATACGCTTCAGCATATATAATAGAACTAGTTTATAACACAGAATACAATTGTATATGAGCTCAAAATGTCCAAGAGTCACACAAATGCCCGATGGTTATGTAATGGGGGAATACAAAAGATACATCTTAGGATGCTAGCCTGTACTAATATGTATTAACTGCATTTTGTGTCTCCTCCTGTTATAGTATCAAAATTTCAATTTTTGTGCATTATGGGGAAATGCAATTTGAAATCATACCAGTTAAACTAGAATGCTTTTTCTTTATAGCCACATGGTTAATCTGAAACCATGAGATGCATAAATAAGGAAATATTGATAATTTGACTTTTAAAAGGAGAAAGAAGACAATGCTAATGAAGATAAGTTTTGCCTAATAATTAAATAACACCAGAGAAGTTATCAAAGAGCACATTTAGTTTCTGCAACTCTGTAACAATACTGTCAACTCCTCGTGCATTCTCCCTGTGCAACACATATAATTGCATATTGGCATTTACAATGTACTGAACATACACAGGTTAGGAGTGAGAGGGTCTTAAATTCACTTGAAAAATACTCTTTTCAATTTACAAACCAGTCTTTAAAAATTTAAGCTATTGTTCAGTGTGGAATGTCTGTCTATTTGCCTCGCACTATGAGATCATTTATAAACTTGCAGCTTCTTCTAGAAGGAATTATCTCTAAGCTTTTGGCCCAGCTGTGATGATCTGCATCAGGTGCCCCTAACTTCAGACATAAGGATTGTCAAGAGTGCCTGTTTTCAATGGACATGTTAGGTGCTGAACATGGGATTTTTTTCTCTTATTCTGCTTAAAGTCTGTTTTCCATTTTATCATTAACCCTGATAGAAGAAATTTCTTCAAACAAATTATTTTTTTAAATAATTGAAGACTAAGATCATTACAAAACTTGTCCAAGATCTCGAAACCACTGCTAGATTTTAGACAACTGTATCATAGTGAAGCCCATTTTACCAGGAACAAAAGATTCAGATAGCTTTAAGTTCATGTAATAAGTTGAAGAGACAACATCTAGGCCAGTCTTAAAATAGGTGGCTAAGGAGAGCATAGGATGTGTTTGTTCATTTAGCTGAATGATTGAATTTGTCAGGAAAAAGAATCACAAAACTTCCTTTTGAAAGGAAGTAGAAGCAGAATAAAAAAATAAAGAGACAGATGATGTGTGTGTTCTCAAACTGCTCTAGATCTTTTAAGCCTTTAATTATTTTTTCTAAAAGTTTCTAAAACATTGGTCAGATTGTTTTTTTGGTAAAGGAGAGAAATAACTTTTTAATAGAGTAATGAGACCTTTCAACCGTAGTCAGATCTTTCCCATTCTTTAATTGGAAAATTCAAGTAACAAGAAAAAGCTGAATTACACAGAAGAGCAAAGCCATTTCCAGTTTCATGTCTCTAGTTTTCATCTGCATCGAAGGCATTCATTTGGTGGGTGAAAGAACTCAGCCTTAGTCCCTGTCTGAACAACAGGACAAAGGGAGATTGAAAGAGGAAATAAAGAAAACAAATGCAGCGGAAGCTCTCCTATGTGCCGTGGAGCAATCTTGCTAATAGTAATTCCGTCTGGCCCTAAATCAAAGGAACTAGATAAGCAGACCCTCCCACCATCCTGGGAAAAGACAGAGTGGGTTGATTTTGCAATCTTCTCAGAAACTACTATGGGAACTGTGAGATTACGAATATGGCAAAGGTTAGGTCAGCCCCAGGCCAGCCATTCCTTTACAGAACCCTCTATGAACCCTAGAACCCTAGGAACAGAAAAGGCAGCAGTTTCTTAACATGTGAGGTTCAGAGCCCACTGGAGTAAGATACACAGCTAAGCATCAGTGCTGCTTGACCAGCTTGCAACAGGAATATCAATAGACTCTGGATTGGGTAAGGGATGAACAACGTAGACAGGGATGTGTGAAGCTCTTTGGACAGCAAAACAATAGGTGGTCCCTGAAGAGTCAACAGAGGTGGCAGTGCAACAGGGAAATAGATGTCGGAAAGGAGGGGCAGGCATTGCTGTTTGGCCATATGTGGCTCTGGGGAGGATCTACACCAAAAAATCAGAAAACCATAATAACACCAGTGACAACAGCAGCAAGAACAAATAGCCACCACCAAGCTTCAGATGTATCATACACTACAACGGCTTCATGTGTCAGTCATCTCACTAACATTCACAACAGTTGACTGTAAGATATTACCCACATATCCAGTAACAAGGAGACCAAACTCAGAGAGGTTAAGTAACTAGGTTATGGCCAATAAAAAGCCATATTTTTCTGGGATCTTGTTATTAGTATGGTTATTTAATCCAGCAGTGCAATTTTTAGACTGCCAGAAAACTTAGAACCTTTTTTTTTTTTTTTGCATAGGAGTAAGAGTGTATACAAAGATTTCTGTTTGGAGACAAAGACTCACTGTGTAGCCCAGAATGGCTTCCAACATAAGATTCCTCTGCACACAGGCAGTTTCTTAACATGTGAGGTTCAGAGCCCACTGGGGTAAGATACACAGCTAAGCGACAGTGCTGCTTGGCCAGCTTGCAACAGGAATATTTCTGAGTGTACAGGTTTGCTATTACATCTGTGTAAGCACACACAACGAAAAGAATAGAAAGCAAGTTGAGCTCACAGCTGCGAGAACCTGAACAAATTTCAAAGGAACAAACTGTAATGTAGATTGAAGGAAACAAGCATTCCATATTGACCTTATGGGTGAGGTCAATCTGCTTTTTCTTAGTATGCTTAGAGACCTTAAATGGACAGAGGCAATATAACTGACACTGCCAATCCAATGACTCTCTGGACAAATACAGATTGAAGATATCTTCGGCTACAGTATTTGCTGAGTGGATCTACGAGTGGTAATTGCAACATCTGAATTCATAGAAAACTCTTTTAACTCATTAGGTAAAAAGTACATTAAATAAATACATCATAACGACACTAGTGACTTTGACATACATCCAAAATGGCCTGTCAGTTTTGCCAATAACTCTGCAAGTTCACTATTAGCCCCAAGATCAAAATATCTCTGAAGTGTTCTGGTCACATATACATTAAATTTGTAAGTTGTCTTTCTTTTTAAAATTCTATAAGACCACACAGTGAAGCTAACCAGTTTTGAGTTTTAAAAGCCACGATTATGGTTTAAAGACCATTTCTAATTGTTCAATGATGGTGGTTTTTGTCTACTCCGATGTGATTTTAAGTAGTGGTACAGGCACATCTTTCTTCTGAAAGATGCTATTTATAGTGGAAAACTGTGTATATCTTGGGAAATTTGTTTATTACACCATTATGCTACCATACCAAGGATGAGATAAGGAAGGCAGCATGTATGCATAGCACACACAGGCTAGCTTCAAGAAGTGTAGTGAATGTAGGACGGGCATTGAGATGCTCATTTAATGTCCAATTGTGTTGGTTATTTCAATTTTTATTTATTGTCAATGCAAACTAGATTCACTTGGGCAGCTGGACCCTTGATTGAGAAACTGCTTTCATCAAGCTGTGATGTAGGAGAGACTACAAGGCATTTTCTTGATTAATGATTAGTGTGGGAGGGCCAGGCCCACTGTGGACAGCACTAGCCCAGGGCGAGTGGTCCTAGAGGTATAAGAGATGCAGCTGAAATGACATCCTGGGAAACAAGCCAGAAAGCAGCATGCCTTCATGGTCTCCTGCCTTCAGGTTCCAGTTGTGAATTCTTCTTCTAGCTTCCTTCTATGATGGGGTGGAATGTGACCGTTGTAAGTGGAAATAAAATAGTTTCTCCCAAAGTTGGTTTTGGTCAGGATTTTATTAACTGTAATAGAAAGAAAAGTAACACACCATCTAATGATTTTTTTCTATTTTCTTCAAAACTTTTCCTCCACTCTTATCTCTTTGAGGCTAACTTAGATTTGAGGATTCTTTGGGATAATTTAGATTTCTTTCCTCATTTTCTGGCTTAGTTCTCAGGACTCTGGTTTCTAGTAGCCTACTTACTCAATCTGCCTTCTTCCTTAAATTTTTAATGCTTGGCTCTTAGTCCGCAACATAGCAAAGATATCTTTGAAGACCCATTGTTAAAAAGAATAGGATACTGAGAGAAAATGTATACCTGTCTAAATCTTTGCACAAAGATCATCAGATGAATTTGAGTACTTTATCTCTAGCTCCCTGCCAAGTACAGAAACAGAGATTTAACTTGGATTTATTAATTTACTCTATAAAGGCCCATACTTCTATCCATCCATTCATCCATAGGATATTCATCTATTTAGCTCCCATGATGTACCAGACAGATTCCATATAGTATTGATAGTCTCTAACAGCAGAGTCTTCTCAAAGGTCTTACTATTATACGAGCTGAATATTTTCCCATCTTAATGACTCTCTTCTGTCTTCCTTGATTGTTTCTCTCCAGTTAATCCCTTCTTTGAACATAGTAGGCCAGCAATGGGAAGTGCTGCTCTGTTAAGTAAGCCTGGCCTTCTTGAAATCAGGACGGGCATCCTTCTGCAGAATTAGGAGGGACACTAGCACAGCCTTTAAATGTAAACAGCAATGCTAGTCTAACCCTCAGTGTAAGCATCCAGAGAAATTCTCTTAAGCAACCCGGGGTGTTGTCAAGTGCTTGGGGTCTTCAGAACTTCACATTTCTACAGCTTTTCTCATGGTCTTACAGTTATCGAGATCGTGGCCCTGGTTTGCTTGATCTTAACTGTTCTTTTGGCCAGGAAGAGAATGCCCACCACAATTACCAACAACTCTACCGTTCCTACTGTTTGAGGACCTTGGCAAGTTTGAGGGACACAAACCAGACTTCAATCCCACATCCATCATGCTCACCCCTGTTGTTTACCAGTCAAGATTTACCAGTTGCTCTGTGGCAAGGATGAGGGAGGGCCCTCGGGACAAAGGACCTTTGGTCTCTAATCTACATGAAAGCCATTTAAGGTGAATGAATACTGAGTGAGGAAAGATACACACGCAGGGAAAATTGTCACTAAAATAGAAGTTCTCTTTCCTCTCTAAGCTTCATCCTTCACCTCAAAAGTAGGCCTGGATACAAAAGGGGCTCTGTGGGATGAAGACACAACACAGGTGGGAAGGCCTGAAGCAATGCGTCAACTAGGGTGCCTGGCGCATGGCCGGGAGTAGAGAGCTGTGTGCAGGGGCAGGAGGCATGAGGGAACAGCTTTCGGGATGTCTTAGATGGGTGGGCATTTCTTTTTTTTTACCTGGTTGTTTAGGAAGAGGAACCTGTCACAACCCAAAGCTTCTCTACCATGTGGTTTTCAGTGAAAGAAAGGGAGGAAGAGAAGCAAGTTCATAAGCTTTCTTAGGACCCAGAAGCAAAAGATGTTTCTCCTGCACATCATTAGTGACTCTCACATAGCTATGTCCCCATTCAATATTGCTGAACCAAAGCCTCTAAGCAACAGCTCCACCTTCTGGGTGGAAATGCACACACTCAGAGAACAGTTCTTTTATTTGAGACCAAAGAAAATGTGCTCCTGTGACACGGACCTCAGTGCCATTGGGAAGTAATTTCAGTGTTTTCAGTGTGGTCTGAAGATTATTTCCTTATAAGCAATTTTTAAAATTTTGATGAAACCACAGGATTTTGAATGTTTATTCTTAAACCTTCAGATAGTATAATGGCCATGGTTTATAAACATGCTCTAGTTTGGGAATTATTAAGCAATATAATTGAGCAATTCAACCCATCATTTATTGTTTATATCATGTTTATGTGTGTGAAACAAGTTCGGAAGAATACAATGAGGTCATGTTTCAGCTTCAAACCAAATTGCTTTAAGGGAGAGTCACAATGCCCTACATGGTTCTGCTGTTTGCCCATTGACACCTTTTTCTCCCTCCATTCTTTCAGCAATTCATATTTACACTGCAAAGACCTTGTCTGTCGTGTTCTTGCACATTTTATTTTCTTGGATTAGGGCAAGGTTGTCTTTCTCTCAATACAAGTTTAATGCAAATATCTTTGGTAAGAATCCTTTTGTTTGCTTGTTTACTTTTGGGGGATACTAGAGAGGGACCCTGAGACGCAAACGTTTTAGACAAACACTCTACCACCACACCACATCCCCAGTGTAAATAGCCTTCTGGTCTACCTGCATTACCTCTCTGTGTATCGGAATAGATGGTTTTCCTCAGGGTAGACATTGCCCTCTATTCTGTTCACTGTCATTTCCTAAGCACTTAGAATATAGCAACTACTTAGCATATGTTTAAGTAAATATAATACTGATTCTTTATAATACCCTAAATATTATATAAAATTTTCTCAATTTGATGATCCGAAGAAAAAAATTTGTTTAAAAAGCATTATATAAATTGTTCTGCAAACATATTTTAAGAGAATAAATACAAGTCATTATGAAGTTGAAATGAATTTCCAACACATTAGCATGTAAAAATGTGTATTTATGAGAATGGGTATTCATATATGTTTAAAAGCTTTTTGGGGTCAGTGTTTACATTTGTTACACAATTTCATAATCACAGCAACTACTCGCAGAATGTAGGATCATTTTCTAGATAAGTTATTTAATTTTAACTTCACTTCGGGAATAAATCTAAAGAACTCGGATGCTCACATGTGACATCAGATTGCATTCCATGTCTCCACTCAGGTTCTTCCTTAAGTGGAGCACAGCTTCATATACAGTGAGGATCTCAGAAATGTCTCTAGAGAACTCAGCACTAGGACTCTATTAAAATTTATGTGAAAATGAACAAGTAGCCTATCAGTATACCGACTAATGCGATTGTTATTGACATGAAATAAAATTTCAGTAGCCAGTTGTCTAATATATTTCAGAAGATACTAGAGCCTTCTCAGAGGCTTCTCCTATGAAATATCGCCATCTCGTGGTCAACTTTATATTACCTAGTCATCATCTAAATGCCTTTAACCCTTGCAAATCTTTGAAAATTGTAGACAAATAAAACACAGTAACATAGTGGTAGATAAATAGACAGCCACAAGCTGAGTTTTAAGGATCTCCTGGCCAAGACACTTCTACCATTGTGTACCAGTATGTATTAAATGTTTAGCAGGGCAGAAGGGTGTTGAACCAGGTCACTTTTAGTCTGATGCTGCTTTGTAAAAATGTTGGAATCCGAGTTCTGTCATGGGGTGGGAGTTGAGTGAGAAAGAGAATGTTAACTGAGATAGAAGGAACTGTGCAGGGAATGTGACATGCCCTTCATATGGAATGGAACTGAGACCCCAATGACAAAGGGATTTTCCTATTTATTAAAGCAGCTTAAAGTTGTTCCCAGGCTCTGACAGAAATACACACTGGCAGTTACTCAGAGTGCCTTTTCCCTTCTTACGGACAATTTACAATTATTTAATCATGATTCTTGTCTGATTAGTCTTGATTTTAAGCTTCTCTGAAAATTATTCTGGTTTGTTATGTAGACACCAAGGAATAATTTTGCCTCTTTCATGCTCCACGTTACTGCATGAGCAGAAGATATATATATATATATATATATATATATCTTCTCTAACATGACTTTTTTGAGTTCTGGTCTAAGGGATGAAAAGATATTTTGAACTTAAAGCAGTGTCTTTCTGCACAAAACTCGGATCTTCACTGCAACTAAATACAGACATAACTACAAAAGCCTTCGGTGGTCGTGACGTCCTAAGTATCATTTCTCAGCAGAGTTCTCTTGGAGGCTTCTAGACAATCCTCATCCAACTCTGTCTTCATCCTGTCTGATATGGATGGGCCACTTTCTTTGTACCTTTATATTTCCAGTTCTGATGAAAACCATAAAACAAGACCCTGTTCACTAGAATGAGGTACTTAGTTTAGTTTTATTTGGTCCTAGGTTGACATAAAATAGGATTGACTTTACTGGGAGTTAAGGACCATGCTCTACAAATTTCTCTGAATGGGCATGAACCACTAGAGCCTGGTTTTAGACTCAGGTTTATTAATGCAGTAGTAGTTTGGTTTTCTCCTCTGTCTGCTAAGGATCATTTTAATTGCTTTATCTCTTCTGTCCCTAGTACGACTGAACTAGGGGAACTTTTATGGAAAGATTCCCAGCTTGCCAGTCCTGACCAAACGCTGTGGCTCTCTCTCACTCACTGGCCTGTTTTGTATTGTTCTTCCTCTGTGGACAACTTATTTATTAACCCTTCAATAATGGAAGTTCATGCATGCACACACACACACACACACACACACACACACACAGCCTTGGCTTGGGGAGGGGTTCTGAGAGAAGGAGTGTCTGGGAGCGGTGAAAACAAACGACTCTTAAGTCAAATCGTGGGTCCAAGATGGAGGCCATGTTCTGCTGGAGACATTGTTTTCTTCTCTGTTCTGCTTTCTCTGGAGATCTCCAAACAGATCTCTCTCTCTCTCTCTCTCTCTCTCTCTCTCTCTCTCTCTCTCTCTCTTCTGCTTAAGAGGGTTCTTCAAGCAATTCTCTCTTGCTATCCTAAAAAATTCTCTGGATAACTCATCTCTTGCAGATCATAAGTCCAGTCTTTTATTTTACGTATCAATCCAGTCGTTTACTCCAGGTTCCCTTTTGATTACCTTGTAAATCAGCATCCCTTAACCCCAGACACTCCATTCTTTTTTTTTTTTTTTTAAGGTTTTTCGAGACAGGGTTTCTCTGTGTAGTCCTGGCTATCCTGGAACTCACTCTGTAGACCAGGCTGGCCTCGAACTTAGAAATCCACCTGCCTATGCCTCCCAAGTGCTAGGATTAAAGGTGTGAGCTACCACTGCCCGGGTAGACCCTCGATTCTTAAAAGACAGCAAGCACATTTGTTTTTTAACTTTGCAAAAAAAATTCAGAGATTTGCCTACCTTTTTAAAATTCAGACGATAAAGTAGCTGGGTGGGATACCACTCTGAAATTACCATTTCTACCTACAGCTGGGTCTAGTATTGCTCTATCCCAGCCTGACTCTGAACTCAGGAAACTGCCTGCCCTTGAAAGCATAAATAAAAACTTAGCTGTGTGGGCCTTCCTTCTACCACTACTCCGTAAACCTCCTTATTGCCCTCCTAAGCATCTTCCTGACAAGTTAGCTCACAGCATGACTGCTTTTGTTCCTTTGGATTCATTAATTCCCTCATAGAATTCATTTTGCATCCTTATATTTTGCATAGCTGAGAAATTATGTGTTTTTGAACTCATGTTTTTTTTTTTTTTTTTTGTTAAAATTCTTTTCCATAACCTTAAAGGCTGTCCTGAAGGTCCCAGCATTTACCATTTTGCTGAGACATTAATTAGCCACATCTTCATCTCCCTGACTCATGCTGTCTCTGATTATTATGGAGTCAGTAATGTTATCAAGGAGGACATTTCTTGAAGGAGGAAGGTAAAAATATGTACAATATTATACAAACAAGCCTTAAGCTCACAACAGCCGTTGATACTCCTAGAGGCCCACACCTGCTGGACATATCCCAGGGTAGGAACCATGTCATTCTACCCCCATCAAGGCAATACACAGAGTTTATTTTATCAGAAATAATTCCTTAAATGGTAAAGCATGGCATTTCTGAAATTTGGCTTTTTGTTTATTTGTTAGCTTGTTTGCTTGTCTTCAACACAGGAAAGAGAACATTCTGTTGACTTAATAGTTCTGCATCACTTTTTCTACTTTCCATCAGCTGGCATGTCGTTGTTCTGCCATCTAGTGGAACTTACAGAGATTGTCTCTAAAGACAAAAAGGCATCAGAACAGAATTAAAAAAAAAATGACTACAATCTTGTGAGCTGCAAATTGCTACACACCGTTTGAAGCAGAAAAGTATATCCCTTGAATATTCTGATATATTCACAACACAAAAACAAGGAGGTGGCCCTGAGCTAAAAACCTTTTCCAAGTCTATTAGAATATTTAAAAAGTACATGTCAGGTAGGATTAGTGAATTATTATATAAGGAGAGCACGAACAAAATGTGTTTATGCTTGTATAATGTTACGTAGACTATAAGTTTTTGGTTATAGTTTACATGTGAAGTATCCCTTCGAAAGCTCCACACACTCAAACCCTGAGCTACAGGTATCAGTGTGATTTAGGGGTGGGAGGATTAGACTCAATTGGGGGAATAACCTTGAGGATGTCTTGTCCTTGGCCCCTTCCTGTCTTTCTAAGCTTCACAGCTGTTAAGTAAGGAAGGATATTCTCTGCCCTATGTTTCTGCCAACTTGGGTAGGGCCAAGTGAATGTGGACTGGAGCCATGAGCCAAATAAACCTTTCTTCTTATAAACTGTCAGATATTTTACACGGAGATGAAAACCAATACATGGAGGTTGACATCTTACTTCACAGTGATAGTCTTGGGACAAAGGACTTAAAGTTAAGGCTTAATGTCCCTTAAATTATCTCCCATCTATATTGTATGAAGTTATAATCTTGATCATGTATGAATTTAATCACTGTATTTTATTATTCAATGCCAACTTACAGAACCACAATGGCCTGTACTATAGGAAATGGGGTAAAACTTCCCTTTTCCTTTTTGCTGAGCCTTTTCAGAAATCAAATTAACTTGGAATGAAGGGGGCATAAAAGAGGTCATGAGAAAATAAAGCAGGAAAGGGGTCCATGCTAATCCGTGCATCAAGGAACACAATGGAAAAATGAAGGAAAATCTTTCAAAAACCACATTTGAAGTGTGTATGTAGGCTCTTACTAGAAGTGGAGTAAGAAATTAGAAAACACAGTAAAGTTCTAAAAGTGTTCAAACCACTATAATAAACACACCTTTAAAAGAGGTTGTATTTCCATAAAAGCTGCCTGTTTACAATAACTTATAGCCATCTGCTTCAGTGTTTTTCCACAGAGACCCAACAGGCATGTATGTCAGGCCTATTGCTGATTTTAGGCTTATGGCTCATTTTAGGCCTTCAGCGTATAAGCAGGACTGCCCCTGACATCTTCTCCCTTCCCCAAGTACAGAAGAGCCCCTGAGTAATCATAGACCTTGTAAATAGACAGCCTTGGCAAATAGTACCAACTTAGATAAGGACAAGTGAATCATAGGCAGAGTCATAGTGACCTGTCCCCTGAACCTTCACCCAGCTGATACCCTGTTCTGTAAGATATCTGTACTCCCCCTGAACACCTATGCTCCTATGTCATCCCCTTCCCCACATCCTGCATTTTTGTGTTTATAACTCCTGTGTTAAGAAGTAAAAACTATGATCTGATAATAAAAAAAAAGAGATTGTATTTATATAGTTGACATACAATGTGTTATATATTTCCAGCCTTCCCCCCAATTCAACCACAGGGGTCAGCAGCTTCTGTCCATTGGTTGCATGCAAACATCTGCATCTGACTCTTTCAGCTGCTTGTCCGGTCTTTTGGAGGGTAGTCATGAAAGGTCCCTTTGTGTGAGCGCTCCATAGTCTCAGTAATAGTGTCAGGCCTTGGGACCGCCTCTTGATCTGGATGCCACTTTGGGCCTATCGTTGAACCTCCTTTTCCTTGGGGTGCTCTCCATTTTTATCCCTGCAATTCTTTCAGGCAGGAACAATTATGGGTCAGAGTTTTGACTCTGGGTTGGCAACCTCCTCTCTCTTTTGATGCCCTGTCTTCCTGCTGGATGTGGGCTCATTACTGTCGGGCATTTCATCCAATGTCCCTCCCAAGAGTCTCTCACCCCCAGGTCTCTGGTGCATTATGAGGGTTTCCCCAAATTCCCACCTCCTGAGGTTGCTTGTTTCCATTTTTTCTGCTGGCCCTCAGGGCTTCAGTTATTCCCTCACACAATACTAAATCAGGTTCCCCTCTTCCCCCTCCCCTATCCACTTTCCCCCTCAGGTCCCTCCCTTCCTCCCCACTTTCCATTGCTTTCTTCTCCCTCCCAAGGGGGATTGAAGCATCCTCACTTGGGACCTACAGCTTGTTGACCGTCTTGAGTTCTGTGGACTGTATCTTGGGTATTCTGTCCTTTATAGTAACACACTTCTAACAAGGCTGCATATCCTCCAGTGGCCACATCTCTTAACAATTTTACTTCCCATGGGACAAGCATATTCAAACTGTCACAAACTCAGTTATGATATTACTTGATATTCTTTTGCATGCGGTTACTGATTTTCTGTCTTCAATAGAAACATGTTTACAAAATAATTTTAGTTATTCTCTTATAAACTAACTTTTTTTCTTCCTCTCTCTCTCTCTCTCTCTCTCTCTCTCTTTCTTTTTTCTTTCTTTCTTACTTTCTTTTACTTACTTATTACAACTCATGACCCAGACCACCTGGTAGTTCTTAAAGTACAGGGTCCTAAGAAAGAAAGAGCAGGAGATCTGAAGATAAAGAAGATAGAAAAATGGTGTCCAAAGAGTATTGTACAAGTTATTGCTTACACCAAACAAGTTTGTTAAGAAGTACAATATTGTATACACAGCCTTCAAGGGGAAAATGGGAGAGTCATCAGAAAACCATCACACAACGGGACGAGGGCAGTAGTAAGCTATTCAAGCAATGTTGTACAAAGGGAACCCAGGCTATCTCAAGGGTGTCACAGGCTGAATGCTCAATGACTTTGTGACTGATAGCCAGCCAAGCATGTACCTGTTTTACACAAGGAAGTAAGTTCTTTCCATATACATCAGGGCCTCCTGGGATGTCCTAGGCCTGACTGGCCCTTAGCAATAAACAATAATAAGCTTCTTGTATCATGCCATTAATACTGTGGGATGAACCATCCTAAAAATGCTATTGCTTTGTTTATTTCTTCTTACCATCTGATGATGTCTGGTAACTTTTTAAATTAATCAGGTATGCTTTTATTTTCTTTACTCTTTGACATTTTCTTCCTTATGACACATCAACTCGTTTTTTAAAAGGTAATAAAAGATTCCTTTGCCCTTTGCCTTCGAAGATTTTTATATTACAGAGTCAATAAAAGCATTGGGCAAGCTAAATGTTACTAATATCCAAAATTTAAAACTTAGGGATTTTAGGAGACTCACCACAGTTCAGGGAGGATTGGAAGTGGAGTTGTTAGACCAACGATTTGAAATAGTTGAACCTAGAAATATTTAGACCTCACTTGTGTTTCCTCTGCTTTGAATCTAGAATGTCCCTAAAGGCTCCTGCTAAAGATTTGGTCCTAGCTTGATGCTATTGGGAGTGCTAAGGCTTAGCAGAACAATTGAAGGTATTGAGGATGTGCCCCTGAAGGGTACTACAAGATTCCAGTGTCTTCCCGTTGCTCTGTTTCCAGTCCTAGCTATGGAAGCAGTCTACCTATCTTCATGTGCCCCACCAAAATGTGCTGCTTTTCATGGCCCCAAATAACAAGGTCAGCTACACTCTGACCCCCAAACCTCAAAACCGTGAGCTCATGGAAACCTTTCCACAATTTACTTATTCCAACATTTTCTAACAGTGACATAAAAGCTGACAAATATGGATTTTTATAAATGTCTTGGTCCAGGTAGGTGATCTCATGCTGAGGCACTCAAAACAACATCTCTGATAGGATGTATATGGGTGATAGTGACTGCCTGCCTTCATCTTCTTTTATGTTTGTGATTATTTATACCATTTTTTATCCTTCTAAATGTTTAAATAGGCATGGTTAAAACACAGCTGAAATAAAGTCTTTTCAAGTTAGATATTGACACCCTGAAGCAGGCAGTGCTCCTGTGATTGTTCATCTTAATTGTCAATTTATCAGGACCAAGCATCTCTGTGATGATAAATCTCTGGGCTGGTCTGTGAGAGTTTATCTAAAGCAGGCTAACTGAGGTGGGAAGTCTCACATTGTGGGTGGCACCATTCCCTGGGCTTGGATCCTGGATTGAGAAGACCTGAGCAATAACCTTCATCCTTTTTCTGCTTCTTGACAGGTGATATGATGTGACCAGAGGCCTTCTGCTTCTGTTGCCTACCTTCTGGGACAAGATGGGCTATTTCTCTTGGAACCAGAAGACAAAATAAACAGTTCTTTTGGAAGTTGCATTTGTCAGAGCTTTTGTCACAGCCATGAATCCAGTAGCTAGCGTGATTCCATGTAGTAAAATAAGATGGAGGTGGCGTTGCTCTTTCATTAACGTGGAAGAAAACTAATGATGTGAGATGATTAATTCTCAATTTCAACTTGACTATACTTGATACCACCTAGAAGACACACTCTGGGAATGTATTTAAGAGTGTTTCCAGAGAGATTTAAGTGTGGAAACAGACACTCTGAATCCATCCCACAGGCCGGATTCCCAGTTGGAGTAAGAAGAGAAAGAAGACAGCAAGCTGTGCCTTGACCTCTGCTTCCTGACGGTGGATGCAATGCTCTTACCATTGTGCTTCCCTACCATGACAGATCTTATTCCTTCTTAAACGCTGAAGCAAAATGAAACCTTCTTATCTTAATTGTTTCTTGTTGAAGATTGGTCACAGTGATGAGGAAAGTAGCTAAATATACAAAGCATACATTAAGCATATGGATAGCTGGAGAGATTAAATGATAGGTTGAATAATAAGGTATGCTTTCTAACAGGGCACCTAGTTCATAGATCATGGTGGGCATTGATTCAGGAGATCTAAAATGTTTACTAACTGTACCTCATTAGCATACCAGCCCTAATTTTAAGCTCTTTTTTTTAATGACTTTTTTTCTACCTTGTTGCAATAATAAGTTAGGCTGTGATAGATGAAGCCTTGTGTAAGTGTATATAGGAAGAAGCCTGGGATCTCTGATGCTTTTTCATAGGCAAGCAAAAAGGTTGCCTGAAACGTCCCAGAGATTTTGCCTATATCTATATCTATATCTATATCTATATCTATATCTATATCTATA
>JANHMN010000015.1:27584046-27596427 GCA_030674055.1 Rhabdomys pumilio
CTATATCTATATCTATATCTATATCTATATCTATATCTATATCTATATCTATATCTATATCTATATCTATATCTATATCTATATCTATATCTATATCTATCTATCTATCTATCTATCTATCTATCTATCTATCTATCTATCTAATTTCCAAAGAACTGATTCCTCTTGCTACAGCTGGCAGTGATACAGGAGAAGACACTATTCTTCCTGTCCGTGACAATGGTCAGGGCAAGAGGGGTTGGGATTAGCTATGTATATTAGTTAATTTTCTCAATGCTGTGCAGAATATCCTACCAAAGCAGCTTGTGGGAAGGATTTACTTGTGTGCATGGTTTAAGAAGGATACAGTGTAGCATGCAATGAGGGCGTGGCTTTCAGAATGTGAGGCAGCTAGTCACACTGTGTGACAACAGGTAAGCATCACACAGAGATTAATAGTATCTCTCAGCTACTTTTTTTCCTTTCAATTCAGTCTAGGATCTCAGCCTACGGAACGATGCCATTCACACTGAAGGTTGGTCTTCCTTCCTCTGTTCAGCTTCCTTGAAAACACGAAGATGATTCTAAATCTAGTCAAGTTGTTGATGAAGATTAATCATCACAGTGAGAGTCAACTGCTCTAAAATACTTAGCATACTTTGAGATAGACAGTTGTCTGGCTAGTCTCTACCACTCTTCAGAGTCTAGCCAAGAGTTACCTCACTGTGAAAACCAACAAAGACTCTTTTCTCCTGTTAGGAACGTTCACAGTCTTTCAGTTGTATTAGCTTCCTTGTTGTGGTTGGAATGTAAACCTATATGTCCCCTATAGGCTCATGTGACTGAACACTTGCTTTGCATTTAATGTCGTTGTTTTGTTAGGTATTTTTTGTTGACAGCCATGAGAAAGATCACTAATCCACCTGCCTCTGCTATGCTTGATCACTTCTCACATAGTCTCAGTAGTATTTAGTCAGATCCTGTTTGCTTTATGGAAATTCCTGCTCTATTCTATTTAACCCGAATTTCACATCTTTAAATAGCACAGCTGGGGAACCATTTAAAATATATGCTATTTTTATCTTTATATTTAAGGATGTGAATAATAACAACATATGTGTGGTAGGGGTAAAGCCATGCATTTATATCTGCTTTTATAGAGACATTTAGTTATTTTAGAAGAAGGTAAGTCACAGGACTCATAGAAGTAACCTATTCAGAAGTCATATTTGCTCCCATTGAATAGTATTTAAACTCTATCCTATGGGACCTAGTAGAAAGGAGAATCAAAACATCTAAATAAAGAGAATTTGACAGGTTAGTACCTGCTAAGCAGTTCATGCCTAACTTGCTTTGTTGGTCATGGTGCTTTCTTGCAGCAATAGAAACCCTAACTAAGACAGCACGAAAAGGTTTATTTCACTCACAGTTTCATATAACAGTTTATCCTCAAATGCAATGAGGGCAGGAACTCAATGAGTCAGGAACCTCGAGGCAGGAGCTGATGTAGAGGCCATGGGGTGGGGGTGCTACTTACTGACTTGCTCTCCGTAGCTCTCTCAGCTTGCTTTCCTATAAAACCCAGGACAACCAGTCCAGAGATGGCACCACCCATCATGAGCTGGGCCCTTCCTCATTGATCACTAATTTAAAAAATGCCTTACATTGGATCTCATGGAATCTCATGGAGGTATCTTCTCAAATGAGGCTTCCTCTTCTCTGACAATTCTAGCTTGTATCAAAATAACAAAACTAGCCATTACAGTCACCATCACAAAGAGAGAAGGAGAGTTACCAGAGTGAAACTATCAGAAAAGTCACATCCACAGACATGTGCATAGTAAAAGAAAACCACACCCTTTCACAAAAGGGAAATCTAGGGCCATTTATAACTGCTCATCAGTGTAGACTAGATATTGTTGATTAATATTGTTACAGTTTAGGTATCATTTAATTGCTGAGTTTAAATCTTTCCCAAGTGTCTATTGTATTAAAAAAAAAACTTGGTACTACTGAGACATGATAATCAATCACTTTGGAGGTATTCCATTATGTGTTGGGGGGCGAGGGAGGCATTTAATCATTGGAGTTATGGCTTATAAGTGGATTCTGCAAGTCCAACTCACCGACATGACATGTGTCCTACCATAGTATTACTGCAGCTGGAAGAGACTTTGTCAGAACTCAACTGATATCCGCTTCATACACTCGAAAACTGTGAACTAAATAGCTGTTCTGTTTTTATAAAATTATTTGTTTCTGGTTTCCCACCGCAGTCACATGTCAATTGTTTTTTGACCATTATTTTTTGTAATAAAGTATGTATTTTATATCGTGGAAATGAGGATTTAAGTCATTTTCTTTTCACTTTTTCAATGAAACATCGTCACTAAATCCATTTACATATTTGGAGAGGGGACTAGGACTTTCTATTTCTAGCAGTAATGCAGACTGGATGTCCCTCCTACACTCCAAATTCTCACGCTATTGTTGTAAACTAAAATTTTGAGTATTGTAAGCCAATGTGAATAAAGATGTAGATGCAAAGAAAAAAACATTGGGAGTTCCATGAGAAATTGCCAATTCTACAAAGTTGATGACTATTAACTACGATCCTAAAGTATCTGCCCCCAAGTTCGTCATCTCCTCCATAGTGTTGTTAAGTTCAAGCTCAGAAATTTTAAAACCAAAATTGGCTTGTTCAGAGTTTTCGGAATTGCAATTTAGGAGACAAAGATAATAGCAGAGTAAGTGTTGGAAAAGAGTTAGGGGGAGGGAAAGCAGCAGCCATTCACCACAAAGCAGTGAAGTCCTTGATAGGAAACATCATTAAGTGTTTCTAAAAACCATGGACAGAGTAGCAGGTCTATATGGCTGACAGAAAAAAAAAACACAGCATGTATTTGCTTAGAGTATTCACTCTTCAGCTTCCTTGACATTGTGGACAAACAAATAGATGTTAGAAAATAACAGAGTAGGAGGGGATTTTCTCACTTACAGTTCAGAGGAATGCACAGAACCTCTGAGAGAAAGTTGTGCTGGGAGCCTTCTCATTCTTGTGGTGACCGGGAAGCAGAGAGAAGGTAATTCCAGTGTTCTGTGGGCTTCCTGCTTTTCCTCTTTTATTTAATGCTGGATCTCAGCCCATAGGATGGTGCTGTGCATATTTCAAACTACTCTTCTTTCCTCAGTTAAAACTGTTTGGAAGTACTTAGAAAAATGTCACCTGAATGCACCCAATAATGACACAACATTATTGGTGGTGCTGGCACAGGCCATTAATCCCAGCACTCAGGAGGCAGAAAGCAGGTAGATCTTTTTGAGTTCGAGCCTAGACTGGCCTACAGAGTGAGTTTCAGGATATCCAGGAATACACAGAGAAACCATGTCTTGACAAAACAGGAAGGAAAGCCTATATATTTATCAAATTCAGAAGATAATCAAAATGAAACATCACGCTTAGTAGAGATATCTTCAGAAAAAAAAAGAACGAGTTTCTGGACACAAAGTACAACTCTTATCTCTTCAGTACGTGACCAGGGACTTGAAGACAAAGCTGCAGTCCTTCAGAGAAAACAATTATCATGTGCTTAGGCAGGAGGAAAATTGCCCTGCAGAGAAAGAGGGCATGAAAAGTCAGGTATTTCAGCCTATACTCTGAGCAGAGAGGGTAAACATAACTATGTCCTCTGAGAATTCTCTATTATATGCATAGTTTTGGATAATTTCATAACTATTTTATGTCCTACCCTTAAAAGGCTTAACATTCATTTAGAATAAGTGACTGCAGATGTTTAGAAGGAAACTATTTCAGAACAGATTTGAGTAATCCCCACAGGTGTTGTTTCAAGGAACTTCCTTCCCCTCTCCCCAAGAACTATCACAATTGCAAGACAGCCAGGAGAACTTACAAAACGCAGAATCTCATTCTACTATATTTTATGTGTCAGAATGAACAAAATAGGTACTCCACTCATATTTTATGTAGTTAATCACAAAAATGGTACAAAAGCTTCTTGGAAAATAATTACACAATTATAATTAAAAGTATAAAAATTCAAAACAGATTCTTAATTGGATATATTGAAAAACCGCAGTTCAATAGTCAACTGGTGAAGTTGGAGAAAAAAATGAAGAAATACTGTGAAACTCAGAATAAAAAGGGAAATATAAGGATAAGTAACATGAAGGATATTTTATTTTCTTCTTTTGAAATATATTCTTGCATGGATAGCTTCTTGTAGAATTCCCATGGGCCTGCCTGACACAGAATTAGGGGAAGAAGAAATGAGGTAATGATAGTTAAATCTCAGCTGACCTCTGCAAAGTGCCTTAATCTAGCATCACTCTACCACAGAATGTTATCACTCTTAAAAACATAGTTCTTTCAAATTCAAGGTTATAATATAATTACATCAATTTGCCCTTTTGTCTCCTCGCTCCAAACCCACCTGTATATATCCCTCCTTGCTCTTTTTCTACTCTAAGGCCTCCTTTTAAAAACATTAATTGTTAAATGCACACACACACACACACACACACACACACACACACACTGTACATACATATTTCTAAACATGATCTTTTCAGCCTCTATAATGTTATTTGTGTGTTTTAGGGTTGACCAGTTGGTCTTAAACAACCTACTAGTGTGCTGGTCCCTGGGAAGACTATTTCTCCCATTCTTATTATTCCTTTGTTTTCTTTGCATGGTCGAGGCCTGGGTGATCTGTTCCCCATTCACATTTAGCACGTCTATTCTGAACGATATATACCTGACTTTTACATTTGAAATATTTTATACGTGAAGTACATTTCTTTTTCTATTTTAACAAATGTATTTTACTTAAAAAAGAGAAAGAATTAAAACCACCAAACAAAAAAGCTGAGCAAGACAGAAGAAACAACCCCAAACACCCTGTAAAAACCCTAACTCTGACCTGAATGTAGTAGACGCCTTTCTCCTGAGCATACATCATCAGAAAACAATAATCCAGGTTCTGCTTGGTTCTCCATCTGAAATGAACAGCATCAGAGAATACATTAGGACACAGACTCAAAGTCAACAAACTCAGATCATATGCCTGAACTTCGTGTCTACTGTAACACACTCAGATGAACTCAGACACACATGTGAGACGGTCAAAGATTGGCTTCCTCCAGTGTAGCCCTTATCACTGTGCATCCTAAAAAGACTAACCCTCCAGATATTCCATGCACAGAGGCTCTCCACTGAAGGAAAAATACAAGGTAACTTAAAAAAAAAAGAGGAGCAGAGCCATGTCAGTTGCATCATCAAGGGTTTATGCTTAAAAAAAAAATACCAACAAGCCTGGGGTTGTGGGGTTATGCCTGTGGTGTGGGATGTTTTATGATGGCCTTGTCAAACCATTTCTTAAAGGCTGCATTACCCAGCATCAACTCATGCTCTCACAATAGGTGACCCAGGGCTCTGCCACCCCTCACAAGCATTTCCCTCATTCCACTGGGACTGGGCTCTATAATGTTCTGCATTTTGATTGTTTTTGATTTTCTGTGATGGACTCTGTCTATTGCACAGGAAGACAGGGGTGAGGGTTTTTCTCATCTGGCCACTGCTATTCCTAAAATCAGTGCTTTGTTGCATATAAGATGCACAACCCTACACACCCTGCTCTTTAGGATCAAAAGACATTGATGCTGGATCTCTTTCTTTCTGTTGCATGGCTTCTTCTCCATAAGCTTTCCTTTTCTTTCTTTTCCCCTACTTCGTCTTCCTTCCTTCCATTCTCTCTCTCTTTCTCTCTGTGTCTCTGTCTCTGTCTCTGTCTCTGTCTCTGTCTCTCTCTCTCTCTCTCTCTCTCTCTCTCTCTCTCTCTCTCTTCAGTGCTGGAAATGAAACTCAGGTCCTTGTTTGATCTAGACAAATGCTCCATCACTGAATTACCCAGTTCTCTTAGATAACTAGAACATGGAGACAATCTAATAGGATTTATAATCTAAATGCATAAGCAAGCGAAAAGATGAAAATAAAGTATAATATTTAAAACAAAACCAGATGAGCATTGTGAAGCACTTAGACCTGGTAAAGGACAGTAAGGCACAGAGACAGAACTACCACACATATATGAAAATCAATTCCACCTTTATATAACAGCCGCTGCAGAAAAGAATCAAAGAAAACTAAAAGACTTTACAGCTGTCAGTGTGAGAAATAGGTTACACATAAATGAACAGCAGTTAGATTGATGCCTTTCTTTTTAATGGCAATGAAGGGATCAGAATGTTGTGGAATAATAGATTTAAGAGAGAGAGAGAGAGAGAAAATAACTATCAGTTGAGAATGGTAGACTTGGGGAAAATGTTTCAAGGATAAAGGCGAAATAAAGACTGTTTCAGACAAATAAAAGCAGGGAATGTTTATCAAGACAAAATACACCTGAGGAATTTTAAATGAGTGTGGTCCAGGAGAAGAAAAATGATCCACAAGGGAGGTGAGCCAAGCATAACCAGCTGGAAAGTGTTACTATTGTAGCGAAGACTAAGTAAATATTAACAATATAAATTGATAATGGCGTGTCTAATTTGTGGACTTAGAGATTTAAAACCTTGCATTTGGGAGCTGAGCTTCACAGTAAATCGAGTAAAATTCCGTTTACTGTGTGGTGTCTGTTGAAAGGTTTACAAACGGTAGCCTGGCTTGTTTTCCCACAGTAGAGATTTAAGACAGTCACGGAGGATGAGGACAGCTGCAGAGGGTGAGCCGACGCGGGGTGGCTCATTCCGAAGTACCTGATGTTTTGCAGAGTTCCAGCTCGGTGCTGCAAAATGAGGCCTGACCCAGGCTATACCACAGAAGCATCACGAGGCCCTGAAACCAGGGACTGGCCTCTTCCTGGCTGGGAGGGGTTACAGGAGGCAGGGTTCTTTTTCTGATTACAGAATCTCTAGAGGAGCACTTCCCCACACAGTCAAGAAACTTCCAAATGGACAAGGGACTACTCTTGGTGGAGAGACAATGTGGGGAAAACTAAGAGAAGACTGACACAGAAAACAAAGGCTCCCTTGCTCCATTTCAGGGCTTTAAAAAATTAAATAGACTCCCAGCTGTGCCTGGAGCAATTCTAAACTAGAGAACACAGGTATTTTATGAGTTCCCGCCCCCACCCCACCCCCCAAAAAAGAAAAAAAAGATAGATCAGGGGATTATTCTTTGTAGCTGGGAGCTGCACTGGAATGTACAGTTTGTGTTTCCCTGCAGTGCGTGGACATCCCAGATGGTCATTTTGGTTTGAATGCCTCCCATGGACCTGAATTTTCTTCTAATTGCTGTCTTGGCGCATGCTCATGGCCTGGCAGGCGCTCCCCTTACTTTGTTATTTCTTTAAGCTCCATTAAATCCCCGATTCAAAGCTCAGAATTTGACTTTGTGTTCTACCGAAACAAGTGACTTTGGACCCCATGTTTCAAGGGCAATATATGCTGTTTAACAACCCAGAGAGGTTTTCATTGTCTCCACCCCTCCTCCTGCCCCCATCTGTGTTTTATCATTACCCGCAGGATATAAAAAAGAAAGAGAATGCTTTTCACATTGATTTTCTTTGCTTAGAGCAGAATTCAGTCTTTGGTCCTTCTTCAGAGACAAGAGCAGGTCCCCATGCATCCAACCGTCTTCCTGGAA
Organism: Rhabdomys pumilio; assembly: GCA_030674055.1. Lineage (NCBI taxonomy): Eukaryota > Metazoa > Chordata > Mammalia > Rodentia > Muridae > Rhabdomys > Rhabdomys pumilio. Next base: position 27,591,686 of record JANHMN010000015.1, read on the forward strand.
GCTGAACAGCTCTTAGCTCCCCTTCTGAGCAGCGTCAGAGGTGTATGACCCTCAGAGAGACTCATGTTAATTTGTTAACTACAAACTTTCAGGCGCCCTATATGCTGCTTAGCCGCGACATGCTCTGACAGCAATAGAATTTGTTTTCTATAAATATTCACCTGTAGTTCTCAGGGGAACTCCATGCCGTGAACGGCCTTGGCTTCTTTAGAGGAGAGTATCTATCACACGATGCAAGGTGAGGTAACAACTTCAAGGAAAAATTTCCAAATCAATGCAACACTGACTCCAATTCTCGTTTTATTCATTTTTCTCTTCTTTACTCTCTCTCTCCCTCTCTCTTTCTCCCTTCCTCCTCTTCTCCTTCTCCTTCCCTGTCTTCCTCCTCTTTCTACTTCTGGTCCCTCCCTCCTTCTGTCTTTCTACTTATCTATTCACTATCCCTCTCTCCCTTCTCCCTTGTCTCTGTCCCATCCCCACTCTTCATCCCCCTCCTTCCCCTTTCCTCCTCCTTTGTCTCCTCTTTTATTTTCTTCTTTGTCTCTCATCTCCTCTTCTCTACTCTTTGGAATATAACTCTGATTAGGTAGGTTCCCTACTGAGTTACATACCAAGCTTCATTTTACTTTCTTGAATTACAAGATTCCCAGAATTAAATACATTTCTATGAAGAAAATATAATCTATCTATCTATCTATCTATCTATCTATCTATCTATCTATCTATCTATCTCTCCAGATGGCCTCTGTATAACAAGATGACCTCCATATAGAAATATAGGAAGGTGATTTTTTTAAAAACTAATACTCTTGTTTGTTTTAACCAATGAAATACAGTTGTTAGGACTCTGTTGTGTGACTAGTGTTGGCTTCTGAGTTCCACACAAATCATTGATAGCTTTATATCTTTGTAAACTTTTGCTCTTCATTTAGAAATAGTTAGAAATGTGTCAATTAAAAAGTCAGTCATTAAAAATCAATGAAAAAATTAATTTGGCAATAATTTTGCCCCAGGATTTTCTTTTAGTCTGAAGCATAGCAAAACACAATTTCATACATATCTATTTTTATATACACAACTTACATGAACAAATATGCACACATATCAAACACACACACATATATATCAAACACAGAAGATTAATAGCACAGAGAAGTTACATTTATGAGATTACTAAAATATGAGTTCTCCTTGGTGCCATCTTGAATAATACCAATTTCTCCTATCGAGTGAATGTACTTAACCAAAGCCAATATATGCTCATGGCTGGGGCTGGACATGAAGCTGTGTACATGATGATGATATATCTGAGCAGTCTTATGCAATCCTTGTGTATATGTCTTTACAAACCAGTTGGTAATCAAATGCTTTTTTTTTATTTTACTTTTTTTTACATTGAAGTGCACCCATTCACTGTCCTAGAAGCAGTGTAAGTAAGTCCCCATTGCTCTATTTCCTTGGTGTGCTTGGCTGACACATTGCTGACATGCTTGGGTGTCATATTGCCCTTGGCATGCTTGGAGTAGGTACTACATTTTCTTTTTAAGCTACAATGATGCCTGTATAGTGATAGGTCATTAAAGATTTAGTTGAATTTTTCTTGATATCAAATGAAATTTGAGAATACTTTTAATTAATAGTCTTTTAACTCTTTCTGACTAATCTCTTGGGTACGAATTTTTTTAATGACACGTATTTCTAGCTAGTTCAGCTATGAGGATTTGCTTGGCTATATGTTTTGTATTGCGATTTTTGTGTAGCATATTTTTGTGGAACATTTTAATTTTTATGTATTCTATATGCAGTTGATGTTTTACTTCAAGGTTAATGATTTTCATATATTGTTTTTAAAAATCTCTTCTCCAAGATTGAATAGTGAAGAATATTTCTACATTCTCTTCTGGAACTTGTATTGTTTGTAAATTCTTCTTTATAACTTCAGCTCAATAGAAAAATTTAAAACAATATTGCTTGATGTTCACTTTTACCTTTTTGTATACAGATAGAGAGGTTACAAAGGTGTTATAGTTAGTCCTTAGTACATGATTGGGCAGACTTAAGCAAAAGTTTTGTTTTATAAAAATTAGCAGATATGGAGAAAAGGATGGAGAAGCAGTGTGAAATTCCTCTGGATGGAACTTACCTCAGACAATATCATATGTGTGTGCTTGGGTTAGCAATATCAGTACCAGTTATGACTATATCAGCTACTGAAATATGTTTATTCCTAAATATAAATTGTTTAGTTTCTTTCTCATGAATTATCCTCAGTGTTTTCTGATGTATCACTTTTACATTACTAAGACCAATTTGTTGTGTTAAGTAAATTATTAAAAATTACTACTTTATCAGTTTCCTTGGAATTTTTGGGTTGTTTTAATTGGTTTGTTTTGGTTTTGCTGTTTGGTTTTTTTCAAAACAGGATTTCTCTGTGTAGCCCTGGCTGTTCTGGAACTCACTTTGTCAACCAGTCTCAGAGAGTTGACTGCCTGTGCCTCCCAGAGTGCTGAGATTAAAGGTGTGCACCATCACCATGCAGCTGATTGGAATCTTTTATAAACAGAAGTTCTCTAACTAAAAAAAATTTGACTCCTTTAAGAAAATCGTTGAAGTCACTGCTTCTTACCTTGGTAAAAGATCATAAAGACTTTATAAAAATTATTTCAATTGAATTAATATTAAATTATTCAATTACTTTGTAAAGATTAAATCTTATATTCCTGTTTTGTAATGCAGCTACATTTGTAAGTTAATAATTATGTTGTACATGTATACTGAATTTTCTGAGAATTAATCACAACAGAATCTAACTAACCTGTGTGAGAAATGATTATATTGTAGGTAATTTGAATAATGATAGTGGGAATTTGAGGAATAGAAGATTAAGAATAAAATTATCCTAGATGTAGACTTTTAAATAAAAATTGTATCCCATAATAACATATCAACACATTATTTTGTCTGATTAAACATAAACTGGAAAGGGGGGTGGATGAAAAGATGGCTCAGTGGTTAAGAGTACTGGCTGCTCTGCTAGGGATCGTACATTCAATTCTCAGCAATCACCTGGTGGCTCTCAACCACCAGTGATGGAATTAAATCTTGTGTCTGAGGACAGTGATGGTGTGTTCACATACATAAAATAAATAAAATCTTTGAAAAAAAAGTAAATTGGAAAAATAAAGCATTTTGAAACATTCATTTAAAAACAAAGTATTTTATTACAAATAATGTATTATATAATTCCAGTATTATAATATTTTAAAATCAAATTTCTCTGGGCTGTCCCTTTCTCTGCTAGCATCTAACATCACAAGTGATTATTCCACTCAAATTGGAATGGGTCTCAAAACAGGCAAAACACATTTCCTCAAATAGGCCTTTTCTCCATTTCTCTTTCTTCTCAGACCTTTCATCCTCTTGTCTTCTAAAAGTCACTGTGACTTATTGATTACCACACATCTCTCGTCTGTCTTCATTGTCCCCATGAACACTTCTAAATGCAGCCTTGATGTCATAATTTCTTTGCCATCATCCAATCATATTAATTCATTATTTTATTCTCCAGAAGGGATTTTGTTTCATATATCGTTTGCATGAGGTCATGCTCAGAATAAATTCTTTCAATATCTACTTATGGAATCTGAGTTGTGGGTGCTTCAAAATTTACCCCTGCTCTTGGTAAAATGGGTTACGGACATCCTTTTCCTCAGTAATGCTTGATGTTAGAGTCTGTGCTCCTTTGGCTTTTCTCAAAAGAACCCTCGGTTAAATTTTCCAAATGTGTTATCATATTCTTCAACTACAGTTGTTATGCAAAACTAAGGGCAAAATTCTGGTCGTTAGAATGGAGCATGGGGGACAGAATAGAAGAGAGGGAAGGAGAAAGGAAGGGAGCAATGGGGAGGGAGAGAAGAAGGGAACAAGGGGAAGGGAGGGAGAGAGAGAATGGAAAAATAAAAGACAGAATCAGTAACTATACTGAATGACTTTGACTCTGACTTGTATGCCACATTTAATGGTATTATTATTCCAACCCAGAAAGCATATTTCATACTTAGATAGAAATGTTGCCCATTATTTGAATGTTTGAAATATTTATGGCTTTAAAACCTATAACACAAATATCATTATACAGACCTTATAATGTATTTTTAAGATAGAGTTTGGCTGCCTAGCTCAGTTGGCCTTAAAGTTACAATCATCCTATTTCAACTTTCTACGTGCTGCAATTATGGTGCACACTTCCGTTCCGAATTTCGAAAGTCGTTCTAAGGAATTTTCGGTATAGAATTATGGGCTAGGCAATGTGGCATCAAAATGTGAAAACTGGAAATATTTGTCCAAGGTTTTGGTGAGTGCTGTATATACATCAGTATAGCTCCAAAGGAAGATATGGTACCCACTCCAATCATGGCAAGCAGAGATAGTTCCACGGGTAATGTGGATCCTCAAAATTCATGCCAACCATAGCCAGTGCTGGGAAAGCAGAGACAGGCAGATCTCTGAGGCTTGACATTGATCCAGCCCAGCCTTGATAACAAGTTCCAGACTAAGGAGAGGCTTAAGAAGTCAGAAAAATAGTGCAACCTTAATAAATACTCTAAGTAAATGTAACAGTATCACAAGTCAAATGGTGTCCAAGGATTGATAGTCAAGGTTGTTCCTTGGCATCTGCATGTGTAACCCCTCCTTACACACACACACACACACACACACACACACACACACACACACACACA
>JANHMN010000015.1:27604117-27632638 GCA_030674055.1 Rhabdomys pumilio
CACCATCACCATCACCATCACCATCACCATCACCATCACCATCACCACCACCACCACCACCACCACCACCACCACCACCACCACCTCCACCACCATCACCACCACCACCACCATCACCAACACAACCATCAACACCACCACCACCACCACAATTTGTAGACATTTATTTATACAAATTGCACCAAACTATCATTTATTCATATCTGTGTCTTATGATGAAGTACTAAAAGAAGCTCCTGCAACTTAACATGTGAGGGAGAAGGACTAGTATGTAGTTCTTTAAGCTGTAGCAAGACACAAGGATGCACACATAGAACTTCAGCAGTGATTATCATAAGTTAGAAAATTTGGGTTTTTCTCAAAAGTCATCATTAAGTGGAGCAAATGGTTCACAATTCCTCTTTTCATGAAAGATATATCTAACTAAAGAACTAAAGAAAGGAAAGAAAAGATTTGAAAATCTGTACTTCCCCAAACTTCATCCACTGTTTGGCTGTGGGTGTCTGTATATGTCACCGAGTCAGTTGCTGGGTGGAGCCTCTCAGAGGACAACTTACTTTTGTCTGCAAGGATAACAGAGTATCATTAATAGTGTCAAGGACTGGTGGTTGACCATGGTCTCAAGTTGGGCCAGTTATTGGTTGCACATTCCTCCAGTTTCTGTGCCATTCCCAGTGCCTGCATTTTCTGTAGACAGGATAAATTTGAGGTTGAAAAGTTTTGCAGGTCAGTTGGTACCCCTATAGCTCCATAGGGGTTACTGCATGACTTCAGGTCCCATATTCCCAATGTTGTGAGTCACAGCTAAGGTCATCCCCATTGATTCTTGGGAACCTCCCTTACACCAGGTCTCTGTCTCCTTCTGGAGATGCCCTCCACCTTCTCAACCCTGTCAGTTAAAGATTTCAGTTCATTTTCATGACCATATCTCCTGCCTTCCTCCACACCTAATCCTGTAGCCCCCATTCCCCTCCTTATACCTCCTCCCTCACACATCTCTCCCTCCTTCTACCTCTTACTACTATTTTATTCCCCCTTCTAAGTGAGATTCAAGCTTCTTTGCTTGGGCTTTCCTTCTTGTTTGGCTTCTTTCGGCCTGTGGACTGTAACATGGTACCTGTATTTTATGGTTAATATTTGCTTATAAGTGAATACATATGATGCATGTTCTTTGGGGACTGCATTACCTTACTCAGGATGATATTCTCAAGTTCCATTCATTTGCCTGTAAAATTCATGTCTTTGTTTTTAATAGCAGAATAATATTCCATTGTGTAGATGCAGCACATTTTCTTTATTCATTTCTTAGCTGAGGGAACATCTAGGTTGTTTCCTGGTTTTGGCTATTTTAAACAATGCTGCTGTGAACATAGTTGAGCAATTGTCTTTGTGGGATGGTGGAGCATCTTTTGGGTATATACCCAGGAGTGCTATAGCTGGGTTGTGAAGTAGAACTATTCCCAGTTTTCTGAGACAATGCCAAATTGATTTCCAAAGTGGTTGTACAAGTTTGCATTCTCACCAGCCATTCAAGAAGTATCTCCCTTGCTCCAGATTCTTGCCAGTATGTGATATCTCTTGAGTTTTTGATCTTGAAATTCTTCTAGGTATAAGATATTTTGATTTGTATTTCCCTGATAACTAAGAACTTTGAGCACTTCTTTAAGTGCTTTTTGGCCAATTTAGATTCTTCTGTTTAGAATTCTTTGTTTAATTCTATACCACATTTTTAAATTGGGTTATTTGGGTTATTATTGACTTCTTTAGGTCTTTGTAAATTTTGGATATTAGTACTCTGTCAGTTATAGGATTGGTGAAGATCTTTCCCAACCTGTAGGTTATTGATTTGTCCTATAGACATTGTCCTTTACCTTATAGACGCTTTATAGTCTCATGAGGTTCTATTTATTGATTGTTGGTCTTAGAGCCTGAGTCATTGTGGTTCTGTTCAGAAAATTGTCTCAGACTGCTGTTGCTGAAGGGGATAGGAACTCTATAGGAAGACCAGCAGAGTAAACTAACCTGGACCCTTGGGGCTCTCAGCACCTGAACCATCAACCAAAGAACATACACAGACCAGAACTAGGACTTACCACACATATGTAACAGATGTATAGCTTCATGTGAGTCCTGAACAACTGGAAAGGGGGCTATCTAAAAGCTGTTGCCTGTCCATGGGATATGTTCTGGTTGGAGTCCCTTGTCTGGCCTCAGTGGGAGAGGGAACATGTAGTGTCACAAAGACTTGAAGTGCCAGGGTGGGGGGATACCAATGGAGGCCCCATACACTCAGAGGAGAAGAGAAGGGGGAAAGATTGTGGGAGGAGGTTACTGGGATTCGGGCAGTGAGCAGGATGTAAAGTGAGTAAGTAAAAAAATAAAATTAAATTGAAAAAGGAAAGAAAGAAAATCCCCTGTAGGTGGCAGTCGAACTCTATGAGTGAAATATCTGTTGGTTGCTGTCACAGGAAAGTACTTCTTTGTTATTTTGTGTGATATATGTTTGGAGACAGTCTCTATATACACACCTGACTTGTCTGGAATTGATGGTACCTCCCTCAGCTTCCAGAGTATTAATATTGTTAAGTGTTTACTGTCACTACAGTTACGTTTTTAAAAAGCCAAATCACAACTTCCAGTTCTCTACTTAGAGCATTTAAAAAATATCCAAATTCTTAAAAGTCTCATACACAGTAGCTTAACTGAAGTATGGTAAAGTCTAGAAAGAGGAAAAGGAAGAGGGAAATGATGTAATTATGTTACAATCTGGAAAAAATAAAATAAAAAATTAATCTTTTAAAAAGTCTAATCTTTAGGTAACACAGGATATTAATGTAAGTAAATGAATGGATCGACATAGGGAAGAGTGTGAATTGTGCTTCCAGTTTTGTGCTAGCTGATCCTTGGGTTATACAGAAGCAGAGTGGTACATAGCATAAAATATGTATGGTGGAAAATCTTGATTGCCAACTCGATGGGGTTTAGAACGAAAGCAAACCTCTGGGCATATCTATTAAGAGCATATGCTTAAATTAAGTTAATTGATGTGGGAATACCTACCATAGGTAAGGGCAGCAGTGCTCCTTTGGCTGGGTACCTGGTTTGAACAGAAAGAAGTGAAAGGAGTAGGCAGGTTGAGAAACATACACTTACCTCTTCTGCTTCCTCACTGGAGTGTAACAGGACCAGGTATCTTAAAGCTCCTACTGTGATGACCTGCTTATTCAAACTTTGAGCCAAAATAAAAACTTCATTTCTTCAAAAAACATATTTTATATACTATGTAAAACATTCTGAAAAGTAGAAAGAATTGCATATAAATGAGTTAGTACTGTATCAATTGCACTTAAAAGCTATATTTATATGATGATTTGAATGGAAAGTGTCCACCATAGGCTCAGGTGTTTAAATACTTAGTTTCCAGTAGGTGGTGCTGTTTGGGGTCGTTATGTAGCTTTCAGGAGGTTCAGCATTGCTGAAGGGAGCTTGTCAGGGGAAGTAAGCATTGAGAGTTTATAACTGCCTCATTTCCTGTTCTCTGTCTCTGTTTTGGTCCAACTCTCCTTCCCCCTCTCCCTCTTCCTTTGCCTCCTCCTCCCCCTCCCCTCTCTATCTCTGCTTCTTGCATATGGATGAAAAATGTGATTGGTCAGCTCCCTCCCCTTCTACCATGGTATAATTTTTCTGACATTGAAGGACTATATCCTCTTGGAATAATGGTCTAAAATAAATTCTTCATTTTTGAAATTGCTCTGGGTCATAATATTTTATCACAGTAGCAAACAAAGAGTAACTAACCAAGATGCTACGATAAGCATGTAAAGTAATTTGATAAAATTACTGATAATTTGAACACAAAATAATCCATTTTACCCTATGTTTCCCAAGAAGATATTAATTGTCGTCTCTTTTCTTATTAGTAACCACTTATATTAATGTTTGACTCCACATGTCAGATAGAAATAGTTATTGCTTTTAGAGTCTCCTGTCTACTATTAGTACTGTTTTAAATAAAGGAATACTCCAGCTTATGTTTGAAAGTAGTCGATAACTTGGTATGTATGTTACATACTTGCAGCATTATTCAAATTTTAACGACACCCTGCTTAATCCTCCAGAAAACCCCATCATATAGAGATCATGGGACTCACACAAAATGCTAAGTGGCACAAACACCAGCCAATCAGAGGTAATGCAGCCACAATAAAGAATATTCCGGAGTATGTGGGAACATTCCATCTGAAGTCCATCCCTCATCATCATGATGCTGATGATCAGTGATCTCTTGACGATGTTGAAAAGACATCAGGGATGAGTACCTGTTGGTAAGTGGCCATAGAGGATAGGACCCAGGCTTGTCTGTCAAATGTAAAACTGCATTAGACCCAGTGTATTGCCATGTACGACAGTTGGTTATTTTATCTGGGGCTTTGTTGGAATAGAGAAACTGAAGCACCCACACAGATTCACAAGCAAACTAAATAGTGTTTTACACCCCCAGTCCATTTTCTTCAGGCCCTTTCAGAGATGGCTGCTTAACTTACAGGGCAGTATCACTTAATAGGTTCACAACTAGTCATTGTTCCAGATGGACTCACCTTGTCAGCTGTTGATCTCAAAATTAGTGAAAAGTGGGTGCTATTCACAACAATGATTGGGGTTATAATGAAGCCACTGGAAATATAATATCAGAAAAGTAAGTGAACACTTTTGGTATTAATTATAATTAGAAATATGGTGCTGGTGAGATAGTCGGGGGGAGGCCATCACTTTTCCAGTAAGGTGTGCAGCCAAACAGTGCACAACTACATACTCCCATTGTTTTCAAACTGAACTCTATTTTCTAATTAGGAGTGTTGGACATATTTACAGACTTCTTCATAGCCAAACATTGTTTTTTAATCTCTTCAAAATGCACAATAAACCGTGTCTTATCCTGGCTTAATATTTGCTGGCACAGGCGCTTGGCCAGGTAAGCATTTAAAGGTTCTAATCTCTTCATGATTTAAAGTGTGCATTCAAGAGATAACTAATAAAGTAGGAACTGTACATCCATGGGTCTAGAACGAGGTGGTGTTGTGCTTTGCAGTTCCACGGTTAACTTCTCAGAATTATTGTATGCCTACCAGAGTCTGCTCTGGGATTCTTGCCACAGCCTGATTTTTAGTTTTCCTTTTACTTCTGTATGAAGTTCTATACCTTATAAACCAGTAAGTTGGACAATACAAGTTGGTATAAGATACTCAATGACATAGCACATGTGTGAACTAGTCACTGTTGCTTGTTTTTAAATTCAAATTTCCATAATATTCTAAGCATGAAATGCAGAGAAAGCAAATATTTCATTAAATGCCCCTCAGACATTGTGTTTTCATTCTCTCTTAAGTAACCATTCCATTGTATTGTCTTTGATGATAAAGAGATCACTTGGTTTGTCCTTGTTGTAAAACCCTCTATGCAATTGAGGACCTGTTTCCTTTATTTAAACTGAATAATCCCCTTAGATCTCTCCATGTTAGTGGCTGTGATTTCCCACCATTTAGACTGTTGGAGCCTTTTCAGATCCTTCCCCGTGTTCTTCAGTTTCATTCTTTAGAAACAGATAAACATTCATTATTTCCCTAGTTTTCTTGATACACTGAAAGCCACCCCTTTCTTCCTTTGTAGAATGTTCTGTAATTACCATGTGAAAATCACTACATGTGAATTTTATAATTTTTCATTTATTTTTCACAAATATATAAACTTTTCCCATAGACAAATGTTTCTATAAGTCACTACAGAGATCTAGGAGACATCTCCTCGTGCTGCTCCCAGACCCCAGAAATTTGACATATCCACAAAGTAAGATAACTTTAGCCTTAATTTTTATTTTTAAATGCATGTTCTCTCCTTAGCCATTCTCTTTATCCTTTCAACTGTCTTAACTTATTTAGTTTTATCTCATTATTTTATAAAAATGTAGGGAGGCCAGGGACTATATTAATTTGCCCAACTTTAATTTTTTTTCTCCAAAAGATGTAGAAGTTTGATTCTGTGAAGGTAGAATTTAAGTGTTGAAAATAAGGGCAAAGCTTCCAGTAATAATTATTATGATTTTGATATGCTGAGTTTATATTTCACTTCTTTGTAAATAACAGAGTACTTCCTTCTCTGTAGGCTTATCTTACGGGCCTCCACCATTTTTCTTTTGTTTAACTTGGATACATTCGCATTTATATTTTAGCTCCTTGTGTAGATTTTAATATTCATTGTAACCTTGATATGTTATTAAGAGTCAGATAGCTTTGGGTATGGCCTCAGGGCTATAGCAAGAGAGAAATCAGAGGATCTCACTCGAAAGATGCTGGGTGTTATGTATTATTTCTACACTGCAGTGATTTTGCCAGAGGGAAGGAGTCATTATCTCTTGGCAGGACTTCCCCCCCCTCCATTTTGTCTCAACAACCTTACTTTTGTACCCTAGTGCCTGAACCTACAAGTTTGCTAAATCCTCTAGTGACATTTTATCACACTAAATGCAAGTTTCTTTCAAATGCCAGGTCAGGTGTGTGTCTCTTTTGATATCACCGTTGTAAAATGAAAAGTGGTGCTTATTTTAGTTGCAGCCTCTTTTTACTTTTCCATAAAACTTGCTGCTTTATACATAACCTTATTTTTATATTTCTGTAAAACAATGAATAAAATATAAGAGATGGAGAATCAATTTTTGGCAGCTGCAGAAATCACAGAAAGACAAGGTAGAAAGATGCATTGAAAGGCCATTTCTTTTTCATTTCTTCATTATCAAATAAATTCACCATTAACTTAGCCAGAGGAATTGGTGTGGAATCTTTATGAGCTGTTTTGAGCCAGCAGAATCCACTACTTCTTTTCACCATACAACACTGTCAGCTTATAAATTTAGACTTCAAAAAATCATACCTACCTTGTTTAGGAGGCATGAGTGTCATTGACTTGTATTGTTGTCATGTTTATGTGTTTATTTTCTTTGGCTCTGCATCTCTAATTAAGTCCCATTATTCTGAGATAAAAATGTAAATTTTCCACTACCAAGTCACCAAATTCATAGTTCAAGTCTTTTAAAAAAAATTGGATGTTTTCTTTATTTACATTTCAAATGTTACATCCTTTCCTGGTTTTCCCCCAGAAACCTCTTATCTCATCCCCCCTCCCCTGCTTCTATGAGGGTGCTCTCCCACTTATCCATCCACTCCTGCCTTCCTGCTTTGGCATTCCCCTACACTGGGATATCAAGCCTTCTTTTCTCTCATTGATGCCTAATAAGGCCATACTCTGCTACTTAGAGGCTGGAGCCATGGGTCCCTCCATGTGTACTTTTTGGTTGATGGTTTAGTTTCTGGGAGCTCTGGGGGCTCTGGTTGGTTGGTACTTTTGTTATTTCTATGGGGTTTCAAGCCCCTTCAGTTCCTTCAGTCCTTTGTCTAACTCCTCCATTGGGAACCCAGTGCTGGCTGCGAGCATCAAGTCTTGTACAATTTTCTTTGTATTATCAAAGACCAAAGAAATAAATGATGCTGCAGAGCTTATTTCTTCTTGTTGTAATAGATTTTAAAATGAGTTGTAGAAAGGAATATGTATTTAATTGAATTGTTTCATGTATATAGAAACTTAATGTTTCCCTAATAAAGTGGGTGTTATACACTTGCACTGAACTTAAGAAATGACACCATGACTTCACTAGCCCTCCAGTGCTTGACTAGGTTTATACTATCAGGAATAGTTTTCTTCTTGTTGAGTGGTCTTAAGTCCAGTTAGTTGAGAAGACAGATCATTGAAAGAGCGACTGAAGAAATCTGGATTGGCTAGTATTAGAAAGAGCATTTTGTTACATAGTGTTTGGTATGTTACTGCAGAGGAAGGAAAACTCTAATGGCACACATTTTTGTTCATTTTCACATCAGTGTGGGATTCCATTCTGTGAATTCTTCAAATGTCACATGTTTCCATGGAGATACAATTAGGTTTTGGATATATTATGTCATGCTCCTGTGGACACTAATCTATATTCCTTTATACATACAAACAAGTGGCCCCTTTTTTCTTTTAGAGAGATACTTTAGGGTGGATTCAGGGGACTATTGAGAAGTATATCTTAAACCTATTGTTTCTATGAAAATATTTTTATTTGCGGTAAAACATATAATATTTCTTAGTATAAGCAATTTTGCATGCACAGTTTGATAGTAAGTACATCAGCTTGTGTATCAGAGCTATAAAACATTTAATCCTAAATTACGAATTCTACAAAATAAAGCTCTATGCCATTGTGTGATATTTGCCCAATTTCTTCTCTCTCTTCTCCCTGGACATTTTCATGGTGGTATTTCTATGCTATGACTCCTTTAGCTGCTTCGTGTAAGTAGAATTACACAGTTTTACCTTTTTGTGGGTGGTTTACTCCATTCATTTTTTTCCCCTCATGGCTCACCCATGCTTTGGTATACAGTATTTCTTTTACAAGGAAGAATAAAAAGGCACTGTGTGCATATGCCATGTTATACTTAGTCATTCATTTTCTATGAAAACATGCACTGGTTCTATGTCCTTACAATTGTGAGGGATGGTGTACTGAATATGGGTTTGTCAACATATTTTAAAGATCCTGCTTTCAATCTTTTGGGGGTTATATACCATCAAGTGATGATACAATGACCTAATAGTTATTTTTAAGGTTCTGACTATTTTGGATAGTAGTTGCTTCATTTACACCCCTAAGCACAAAGCTAAGGGGTTCCAGTTTATTTGTTCTACAGTAAATTTCAAAGGTGACTTGTTTCTGCCTCTAAGTACATGGCTGTGCACCAGTTTAATACTTTGTGTTTGCTTAGGTGTTCAGCACAGCATCTAAGCTGACTCAGTTCCATTCTTCACACCTCTCCATCTGCCTGTGAAGCTTTAAGTATGTCCACCGGCCTCTGTCTGGGTCGTGGGTGATACAGGTGCCTTGAAATTGTGATTTTTTTCCCTAAATTGGTGTGAATGTATGTGTGTATGTCCTTCTTTTTAATAGATCACTGGCTTCTGAGATCAGTTTACAAATAAGAACACAACCAAACATTGGAAAACTTATGAAAACATTATCTCACAAAAACATTATCAGGTAGCATCAATTCCATGCTGGAATCATATGGTTAAGTCTTACCTTGTTTTCATCTGTTGTAGTGTGACTATTGGTGATAACTTAAAGAATATAGGCACTAGGCTTTTTACATGTGACAGAACTTTAGCTTGTATTTTGTGCAATACTGCTTGGAAAGGTGATTAATGTTTTATAATTTGAGGAACAGAAATCGCAAAATAGAAAGAAAATTTCGATAAAAATAACTCAAGACTCCAAGGTATTCTCACCAAAGGGGACAAAAATGCCTTAAAAACGTTTCTATAAGACTGCCCAGTAAAACAATAAATTTACCTCAATTTAACATTTTAATTTTACAGAATTAAAATGTTGACCATCCTGGTTTTTGCAAGTCTTTTTCCAAGATTTTAGTCACTTTTTACTTTACCATTTTCTCAGCTTTGAAGCATATTCTTTGGCAGATCTGCAGAATATTCAGCCTTATCACTAAACAAGCTCTGTACTGTCAAGTTCAGCTGGAGAAATGATCCCATCTTTTTGAGATGACTTAAGAGATTACTAAAATCATTGTTCCTTTCAGGACCACAATAAAATTTGAGAACTAAAAGTCCCTTCATAAATTAGGAGAGCTGGCATTTCTGATAAGACATCATTTGTATTACCATCCCACATGGTACAAGGACATTGTGGAGAAAGAAGGAGTAAGAGCCTAGGTAATGCTCTTCTGGACATGATACGACCATTGCTTTCATGACCTCACAGCATGTACGCTTACACGATTAGGATTAATCATCTAGCATGAGTGGGTGAGCACCTACCAAGCTACCAAGGAGTCAGTGCAATTGATGCTCTTATGGATGAAGAAATAATTTGAGATGTGTGTGTGGCTGTTGGCAGGTTACCCACTCTCAAGTGGGGAGAACTACTTGGAACACACACACACACACACACACACACACACACACACACACAATCGCATTGAGGCAGGACAAGCAAGTGTTGGGGAGTGTCCAGAGACAATGCCAGGGATGAATTTGGGGTGAATATAATGAAGGTACACTCTATATATTTGTAAATTATTCCAGAATAGATAAAAAAGAAGCTAGGCATAGGGTCTCATGTATGTAATCAAAGACCTTTGGAGGTAGAATTACGGAAGATCATGAGTTCAAGATTACATAGTAAGATCTTTCCTAAAATAATTAACATCTTCCCAAGACATATCAGCATAGGCATCCATATTGCCACTATTTGCTGTATTCCACTGACTGAGGTTGACCTGGGTTATGACTGCTGCAAGCAGATAGTGATTTCTCCTGCATAAAGTTTATTCCCAGAAAGGAACATACGTAGACAACACAAGTGCCTTGAAGTCAAATGTATCATTGTTACAGGAGTCTGAGAGAAAGTCATTTGAATAAAGCTGGATATTTCACAGATGTATGTTTATGTTTAGTCACCTTCCTCAAAAGGAACAACACCTCCTTCACCAGACTCCGATGATTTCCTACTCCACATGTGTGAAGCACCATTTCTGCCTCTAGGCAATTTAAATAGACTTGTGTGTCTAGCGTAAATACTTCATAGCTAATGACATTCACATCTGTCTCAAACAGCTATTTCCACACCATATATATATATATTTTTTTTTCAAAGCAGTTTTTTTTTAAAAAAAACTTTTAAACAGAGACTTATAGCATTTTAAAGGCAAATGTAGATGTTTTTAACAAATACAAAGAATATATTTATCAGAATCTTATGTGTCACCATTTGGTGTTTGGAATATGATGGTGATGATGATGATGGTGATGATGATGATGATGGTGATAGTTGCTTAGCAAAATAAGTCATTTAAATAGCTGATTTACAGATCCAGTGACTCTTTCCTTGTGGAACAGAAATCAGGTTTGAATCTATGAGTTTCAAACAATTATTGAAGGGATGTTCCTTTCTTTCCTGGTAGATCTGAGTGAACATATTTGGAATTATTTGAGCCACCTCTGTCTGATAGATCTGGTGCTGCATCTCTATTGAAGTTCTCATTCAACCTGTATTAGCTGCTGTTAAAAGAATTCTCTACTGAAACATACAACCAAGTCATATCTTTTATGCCTCTCTCTCATTCTTTCTCTTCACCTCCTGCTCTATCTTCCTCCTTCCCTCCCTCATGTCCTCTTCTTCTCTCTTCCATCCTTTTTTCCCCACTCTTTTGGTGAGTCATATTTGTGCATCTTCATGAAGCCCAGTTTGAGCATTTGACACATCTATACAGTAGTGTATAAAGATCACTACATGGTAACTGACACTTCTGTATCCTCAAGCATTTATCATCTCTGTGTTGGGCCTTTGGTTTTTAATTATTTTAATATGTCCTGTGTTCTTATAGTCCAAAGCTGCCAAACTGTGTTGTAGAAATTCAAAATCAATTCCTTTTTTATTTTACTTTTTTAAAGATTTATTATTTTTATTTATATGAATACACTGTAGCTATCTTCAGACACACCAGAAGAGGGCATCAGACTCCATTTACAGATGATTGTGAGCCACCATGTGGTTGCTGGGAATTGAACTCAAGACCTCTGGAAAAGCAGTCAGTGCTCTTAACTGCTGAGTCATCTCTCCAGCCCTCAATTTCATTCTTTTTATTTTTTTAAATAGTATGTTGTATTCCCTTTTAGCTTATTTCTATCTCCTTTCCTCTCTGAAATTCTAACCCCTAGCTAGAGTTTTCTGCCCCTTTGCTACATATGATGCTACCTTTTTAATTTTCACAAATGAATAAAGCATGTGTTGTGATTATTTCTATTAATTAAATGGGCTAAAGTTCCATCCATTCTGCAGAATAGCAAATAACAGGATTCTATATCTTTTTTTTTTAATTGAGGGATAGTATTTCTGTATGTCTACACCATATTTTTATTATCCGTGTATTTAATGATGGACATCCCAGTTAACTTCATTTTGGTAAGCAAAGATATGCATTTGTCTGTTGACATAATAAAGCTGATAAGCAGACACATAGATGCATCTGTTGATATAATAGTTTCATTTCACTTGCATACAATTTATGCTTTTGAAGCTCTGTGTTTAGAGACAGAAAAGGACCACGCAATGAACATTTGCTCATATACAGGTCTCACGTACAAAGTGATCCCAGAGATTATGAGGGAACTTTCAATTTCCTGTGCTCCAGTGATACTGTCAGTACTGTGATATGTGCACTTGTCAGACTTATGGCCCATCTTGTCTTCCATTCCAGTTTTCCCCTCAAATCTTCCACTCTTCGAAATAATGTTATCCTCATGTACCTTGAGTCAGACAGAGAAAAATTTCTAAAGAAGAACAGAGGGATACTAGCGAAATTGTTTCTTCTCTTATTCAATTATTAAAATAAAAAATAACCAGTTTTGATGGGAAATTATAGTTATGATTACCCAGTGCAAATATAAACCATTTGGGAGCAGTCATATTTTTCTTACAGGCATCCTATTCTATAGCATACCTGCTCAAGCCTGCAGTCTACACAAACGTTGAGTGTTACCACTGTTTGCAAGACTTCTTTAAGATTATGAGTTATCAACCATCAAGAAAGAAACTGCTCATTTATTCTCAAGACTTCCATTCATCCTTGTGATTTCAGAACTTTATATGTTTAGAATGCAGTCAGATGAATCTCTATTCTCAAGTACCTGAGATATGCCAGGCTTGACTAAGGGCTTTCATGGTTTAATGTTGTGTACTGAAGAATGTTTGCATTATTGTCTTGTGGCACCCCTGTAACTATTGTCCTAAATAATAGGGATGCAAGACAATATTTTGTTCTACAGTGATGTCTACTTTTAACACCATCTATGGTTTGTTAGAGAAAGGACTTGGTAGTGCCTTGGGAAGTGTTTCAACAAATAACTCAACCAAGTTAATATTTTTCCATTGAGATTTTTTTGCCCTAATTTTCATTGCCCATAATTCCAAATCAAGAGTATATTTAATCATCCTGGCACAGAACATTTGAAATTATAAACATACTTAATAATGCTGAAGTGCATATCCTTTACCTTGTGAAAATTGGATACTTATAATGAAAAAGTACACTTAATGTTTTCTAGTTTAAAATATTTTGGAGTTGTTTGTTTAGTGTGGGTCAAGTTTTACTGTTCAAGTAATATTTTCTTTCTTTCTTTGACAATTGCCTAAAGTGTATTTTGAACACATTCACAACTCTAACAACTACTCCCAGATATTCCTTCCTGTTCCTACTTTACCTACCCATCTAACTTTGAGACTGACCTTTTCTCTTTGTAGAGCATATTGAGCTCTGTGTGTGTAGCCCAGCTACTCTTGGGAGTTGGGTCTGTCTTGGAGTGTGGCTCACCCACTAGGAGTCACACCATTAAAGAATACCAGTTCTCCTTCTCCAAGCAGCTATCATAGGTCAATAGATCCTCAGCTAGTGGTTCATGGCCACTCCCCTGCCATACTGAGATTTTATGTAGTTTGAACTTGTACAAGTCTTCTGTCATAACCACTGTGAGTTCATATTTTCAACTGCCCTAATCTAGCCAGAAAACATTGTTTCTTTGAAATTATCCTCTACTTCTGGCTCTTATGATTTTTTCATATGGTTGTTTTGCCTCTGTTTTTCTTATTTGAATTATTTCAAACAATGTATTTTGGTAATATTATACCCCCCTTAACTCTGCCCAACATTTCCACTCCGTACACATACAATATGCTTTATTTTTCTTTAAAAAAAAAACAAAAAAACAAGAACACCTCTCCCCCACACGTGCATGCATGATGGGGTGGAGTGGGGTGGAGTGGGGTAGGGATTCAAATTTGTATTGGCCAATTATTTCCAAGCATGTGACCTGACTTGGGGTGTGTTACACCCAGTGTCACTCCATTGAAGAAAACTGATCAGAACAACTATAAATTGCAGATGGCTATTTGGTTAGAGGGCCTCACTTCTCTGTGCTGGAGTGTTGTATGTTTGAATTTGTGCGGGTCTTGTGCATGCTGTCTCAATGTTTTTGATTTTTCTTTCATGAAGATCCAAAGTTTTTGGGGTGGAAGTATGATTTGTATTCCCATTTAGGGTTGAATTCACAAATTCTAATTCTCTGCATGCTGAACAGTTGGGGAGGGGTCTGTGTTCTTCACCATCTACCATTAGAAGAAGCTTCTCTATAGGGGGTTGAGGGATTCACAGATTGATCTATGGGTATAGAAATAAGTCATCAGGAGTGATTTTGATACTATGTTCACTTAGCATAAGAATAGCGCTATATTTCCCCTAGGGCTGATCTATCTCATCACAAGCTTTTTTTCCTATTAACAATGCCAGGTATGAAGTTTCATCTGACAGTGTGGGCCTTATGAAACCCAATCAGAAAGTGGTTGGTTACTTCCATAATATTTGTGTTTCTAATGCACCAGTGGGCATATGTCAGTCACTTATTGCAGCGCACAGGATTCACAGTTGGCTGAGACTGAGGATTACCCTTCTCTTTTAGTGGCATACATATCACCTCTCAGCAGTATGCAAACTAGTAAGTAGAGATGAAGCATCCAGGTTCGGACCAACTTTATTTCTTCATATGTAGCAACCTAAGTATGTGGTATCTTCTACAATAGGGTTTAACCATGCAGATCTGTAAGGAAATCAATAGCAGCTCAATAACATTCTCTACATTCTTGTTCACAACAGTGTTTGAAGCCTTAAAGCAATATGCCAAGTGAAGGGGATCAAGGGGAGAAAACAAAAATGGAAGAAGTCAAAGTCTTCTTATTTGCATATGATGTAATTTTATACATAAAACACCCTACTGACTCCATGAGTTCTACAGCTGATCATCACATTTAGCAAAGTAGCAGGGTACAAAATTAACAATCAAAAATTAGTAGCCTTCTTATACTTAAATGATAAACATACTAAGAAAGATATCAGGAAAGACTTCCATTTGCAATAACCTCAAAAACTCTTGGAATATATCTAAGGAAATCAAAGACCTGTGTAATGAGAATGTTAAGAAACTGAAAAAAATTGGAATTTAAGCAGATACCAGAAAATGCAAGAACCTTCCATGATAGTGGGTTAGTGGTGTTAATATTATAAAAATGACTATCTTAGTAAAAGCAATTTACAGATTTGACATAATTCCTTATAGAAAATTCAATGCAATTGTTATCAGAAATTGGAAAAAATCCTAAATTTCACACAAAAACATACAAAACCCAGGATACCTCAAATAATCCTGAACAGTAAAAGAACTATTGAAGAACATATGGTTTTAAGTTATACTACAGAGCTGTAATAATGCAAAGAGCATGAAACTTGGATGAAAGCAGACATGTTGAACAACAGAATGGAATTGAGGACCTGGATATAAATCCATATGCTTAAGGTCACCTAATATTTGACAACCAGGTCAAAAGTACACACTGGAGAGAAGCCAATACCTACAACAGTTGGTAGTGGTCAACTGGGTAGATGCATATAGAAGAATGAATTAGACTTTTATATATATTCATATTAAATAATAAACTGTAGTACTTTAGCTCCCTGAGAATACTCATAATTACCTATGAAGCAGTTAAAGCTGTTTAGGAGTTATTATCCTGATGTTAGAAAATATCACCACTGTTGGATGTCTATTTGGGTAAGAGGGCAAGAGAAATGAGAATACAGAAAAAGCTGAATAATGGTTCTCCAACATGTCCACATGCTAGTCTCCAAACTTGTCAACATGGTACCTCAAAGATGTTGAGACAGCAAGGTTTTTAGGGTAGCAGGTTGTTTTGGAATACTTAAGTGATCCTAGCGCAATCATGTGACCCTTCCTTGTGAACAAGAAGGATGAAAAGAAGATCTTACAATAAAAACTATATCATGTGGTGAGACGTAAGTAGGACAGACCCTGAGTGTTGACATGAAAACTGAGGAGAGAAACGAACACTGTCACAAAAGCCAAAGAAAAGGGTTGTCCCCCGACTTCACGTGACAGTGCCGTTTTTGTAATGCATTCTCTAAAGAAATCAACTTCAATTAATTGTTCACAGGTACTGAAAAAAACAATCCTAAATTTCACACAGAAACACACAAAACTCAGGATACCAAAAATAATCCTGAAAGAATAAAAGGCATTGCATTGCGTAGGAAGTCAGAGGATTTCTCCATAATGAGGATGGTACCAGACTTTTGCCCTTTAGAACTGGGAAACAACAAAGTTGTGCTGTTTGGGGCTATGACATCTCTTTAAACTTGGTATCAAACCAGAGAAATCAAATGTGAAATGTGGTAGATATGGCATGTGTAATGTTAAAAGTGAAAAAGTAGAAACCTTAAAGAAATTTTCCTTTTTGAAAAATGAAATAGTTGATGAATTAAGTTTCAGAGGCGAATTTCATTACTGGCAGTATACGGGGCTCTGAGAGGTGAGATGGAGTGAGGCAAAGCAGTAAGTGAAAGTATCTGGAGTTGTGAAATGAAAGCAGTTAGCAGAAAATGAACTAGAATGGAGGCAGAGTAGGTAACCAGGATACCTTATTAAAAGGCATTTTATGGACTGTAAAAGGATTTTGATTTTTTTCCAGAGATATTTTATAGTTTTAATTGTGAGAATGATATGATTTTTTAAAGTATGTTCTTAATGAGATTTATTCTTTCTGAAGTGTAGATAATGGATTGATCAAGAATGATACTGGGATGGAAGGAGATACATTAAAAGGCTGCCAGAGTATTCAGAATGTAGCTTATGTCTTTAGACTCTGAACAGTGACGGTGAACAGAAACACTTCAGTTTCATGAAGTGTTCAGGGACTGGAATGTGCTGGTAGGTGGAGAATGCTAAGAGAGACAAGAATAACACCAGGTGTCTTGTTTTAAGACATTGAAAAACAGTACTGAGAGGAACCAGTTTAGTTACATATAAAAAGTGAGTTCAATCTTATGCATGCAAAATTTGACATGTGCTTGAAACATTTGGATGGAGAGGGATATTTTGATTCATGTGGTGAGCTTCAGGATTTGTGGCTCAAGTGTGGCAGTTCTTAGTACAATTGGTAGTGGTTGAATTTTGGAGACTATGAAATGATTCTTTTTTAGAGAGTGACATAAAAATTGATGAGAAATGTCATGAGAGGAAGGGGCCAAGAAGATGAACAGCAGAAAAATAAAACAAATTTGCTTTGTAGGTTTGCAGCATTTGTCAATCACCATAGACTTAGTCTATGATGATATCACTACCAATAATATATCACACCAAGACTGGGAAAGAGATGCATCTGACTTCCTGCCTTCAATTGTGCAAACTGACTCCATGCCTCCATGATAATCACTGAGGCACATCAAAGGACAAGCAGAGTCAGTAGGCAGGGTCAGTGAAAGATCTCTGCAAACATGTATGCAGACATCCCTTTAGAGGCTTTTACAAAATCAGGGCAGAGATGCAGAGAAAATCAGTTTGGACTGATTTCCAGTTGGAGTCATAGCTGAATGATTGAAATCTTCATAGTCAGTAGTCATTTGAGATGGAAGGGGCAGGTGATTGATGGGTGAGGTCACTGAAAAATGACAGTGTTTGGTGAACATGGAGAAATAAGATCACATGGGCAGGATGTGAGTTTGGGGCAGGAAGGCAAACTCTTCTCTTACAAAAGCAGAGGTAGGCAGAGACCAACACAGAGAAAGGGGGTTTGTGTGTCTGTTGTAGCGATTCATGCTGTGTTTGTGTTGGTTATACAGTTTGAAGCATAAATTAAGATTAAAATAAGGTGTTGAAGGAAACAGGATGAAGCTTAGGGCTTTGAGGAGATTTGAAGTACAAAGAGTTGCTGGACACTATTCCTTTGTTGAGGCTGGTGGCACAAATTCTTGTGGGAGTAAATTTTTTTTTCTCATTTGCTCCTTCGATGTTAAAGTAGACAGATGAGTTATGTGAGAACAGAGATGGCCTTTGTGCAATGGGGTGACAGAGCAGAGAAGGAAAGGAAGTTGAAAAAAATCAACCAGAGGGAGCTTCATAGGATTGGTTGTGGATTTTGCTGTATCAGATGGGGTGTGAAGGTAGGTAGGGTTGCCAAATACAAAGAAGTAGGATTAAGAGAACTAAAATAAGATTTTTGGTCTTTATTTATTTATTTTTTTACACTCCAGATTTTATTTCCCCACCCCCACCTCTGGTCCACCCTCCGACTGTTCCACATCCCATACCTCCTCCCCACCCCTTATCTCCATGGGAATGTCCCCATCATTTGTAACTGTTTAAAACTGTGGTAAGTATGAAAATTGTGGTCAGAAATGCAAAAGGCCAACAAATTGCAGATATAGATCTGCCTAAAAAGTGGTAATTAGATGATAATAATGTGAGGTGACTGAGTAGAGTACAGTTGAAGGTTGTCTGTAAAAACAATACAGGGCTACAATCCCAGAATGGTTACAGCTGCTAAGCTGGCTATGGAAATCACTGATGATGATGATGATGATGATGATGATGATGATGATGATGATGACAGAGGCAATGATGACAAAGGGACTAATTTCTTTTCTAAATTTTTTTATTGAGTATTATATTTACATTTCAGATTTTACCCCCTTACCCCACTTCCTCCCACCACCCAGAAACCTCCTATCTCATCCCCCTTCCTCATGCTTCTATGAGACTGTGCCCCCACCAACCCCCCGCCCCCACTACCCCCTCCCCATCCTCATATTCCCCTCCCCACTTTGTGTTCATTTTTCATGGTACCAAGAATCTCCTCTCCCACATATGCCCGACAAGGCCATCCTCCCCTACATATATCTCTGGAGTCATGGGTCCCTCCCTATGTGCTCCCAGGCTGGTGGTTTAAACCCTGGGGAGCTCTGGTTGGTTGGTATTGTTGCTTAAAAGGGACTAATTTTATTTTATTTTTATTGGATATTTTATTTATTTACAATACAAGTATCATCCCCTTTCCCCATTCCCCTCCCTAGAACCTCCTATCCCACCCACCCCCTCCTTTATGCTTTTATATCATTTTAATTACATGCATGTATTAAAGTCAGTTCTAGGTTGAGGGTCTAGTAATACAGTAGATACAAATAGTCAAGGAACAAACAAAAAATAAACACAAATAGTCAAAGAAAAATCAAGGCATTAAACCCAATTACATGAACACTCCTGTGATCACTGTTTCTAAGGACATATCAGGATGACCAAAGTATTTGAGCCTACTTCTCTGTCCTAGCCCAAGGTCGTTTTCATGTCTGAAGCCCAATTCCTTGTTCTAGCCGAAAATTTAGATTCCTGTCTGAAATTATTTCTTTGTTCTAACCTAAGATTTATATTCTGTCTGAAGTTACTTCTTTGTACTAGCCGAATGTTAGATTCCTGACTGAAGCCTATTTCCTTGTCCTTGGCCAATGTGATTCTTGCCAAGCAGCCCCAAAAGCTCTACACCTCTCCCTATTTTTTTATTTCATTAACAATATTAAGCCTGTCTTAGGTCGTTCAGACAAGAATGCCTTCCTTATCCATCATGGAATATGCATTATCAAAAGCAATGTACTACTATCTTAGGTAGGTAAGGCTCTGTGCAGAATCTTACCCGACCTTGGCTTGCCAGCCTGTTAATTTAATAACTCTGTCTAGGGGTCCATTTTCAGGTTCAAACCATGTACTTTGGCTCCCAGCATGTTGATGTTGTTAAAGAAAAGTTGTAACACAATGGACAGGAATAAAAGTATTCCCAGGATAAAAAGGGCTAGCATGATTAAGCTATATAATGCCATTTTTGAAGCTTGACCAAAATAAAAATACTGACCTCAGGCCATGGGTAATTTTATCTGCAGTATCTACTATATCAATGTTCAGCAGAGCAGCATTCTTGAAATTCATAAGCTCCCTATGTATAGTTAAAATATCTTGAGGTGTTATAATTATGCCAAATACACTGCATGTGTCATTAAGCTTCTTTCTAATTATAATGACTACCACTGTAAATTGTAGAACTAACATGAATCCAATGATATTTGACATGACACTCAAGATGGCTCCTTACTTAAATTCTGAACCTCCTTCCAGTAATTTGAATAGGATAAGAGCATCAATCTGTTCTTCCAAATGCCTATCTAAATCCTCTTGTATATTCAACACATTAGTAACATTTTTCGCTAAATGATTAACAAAAGTAGATGTCTTCTTGTGTCACAGCAATTGCAGAAGCAGTGGTGCTAGCAATTAATGTAATTAAAACTGTTATACCAGCAATAATCAAGCCCACTACCCTCTTGCTTCTGCATAAAGCCCGACTCATTTCTTCCAGTACTTGCCAGCTATTTTTAGAATACCAAGGTTCTGTGATACTCAGGGCACTCAAGCAAAAGCTGATTGATAGACCTCCATAACTGACATGCCAATTTCAAAACACAAACACAATTAGAAGGTGTACAATCAATGCAACTTAAATTAAATACTGTAGAAGAAACAAAAGTATTTTTAACTTGACAATTAAAAGAGCCTTAACACATGTGCTAACAACTGTTTGAAATCCAGATCCGGCCCAACCAACTTTATCTCTTGCTAACATAACATCATAGAGAATTGTAGCTAATTTCCATATATGTCTCTGAAAATGTCCAGAACCAGACTTCCAAATGAAGACTGTTATTTCCAATATTGGATTGATTTCTAGACAAGTCCATGATTGAGTCTGAATAACTGTAACATTTAATAACAATACAAGAGACATTATAACTTCTCTTTTTTATTTTCTGTTCCACAAGGTCTAAGAACTTGAGGCAAGGCAGCTTGTCCCATCAAGGGTATAGGTAAGCAATGGTAGGTCAGGAACTTATGTCCAACACAGCTTCACAGTCACCAAGGTCAGGGAACTCAGAAAGCTCACAGGTCAGCATCATTCTTTGTCTTGGCATCAGCATGTCTTACCCATTGCTCTGGCGGCCATCATGTTCCTTCAGCATCCTGCAAACAAATGAACAAACAAACAAACAAAAAAAACCAATAACAAAAAACAAAAAACAAACAAACAAAAACACAAACATGCCCTCTTCCCCATATTTAATACTTGATTGGGATCATGCCTTATGCCAGTAAGTGGATCCTTCCCTTTTATCTATGTTTAAATATGCCCAATTGTAGAGCACCATAGACACTCAGCAGAAAGTTCCTTGGCATCCAAATTTAAAAGAAACCAAAAACTTTAAAATAAAAAAAAATAAATAAAATACGATTTAAATAAATTTGTGGTGTACAGGGGTATATCTCCCCTCCGTCTTTTTAATGAAGATATTGTTTTTTAAAGTTTCATGAGCCTGTTCCACAGTCTCTTGTCCTTGACAATTATGAGGAATCCCAGTAACATGGGTAATCTTAAATTGCTGCTAAAGAGTCTCAAATATTCAACTGCCATAACCAGTGCCATTGTTTGTTTGTTTCTTTTTCTTTTTTTATTATTGGGTACTTTTTTTATAATCTACATTTCAGATGTTATCACCTTTCCCCATTCCCCAGAAACCTCTTAACCCATCCTCCATACTCCTATTTCTATGAGAGTGTGCCCCAACCCACCCACCGAGTCCCACCTCTCCTCCCTCGAATTCCCCCTCACTGGGTCATCCAGCCTTCAAGGGACCAAGGCCCTCTTCTCCTACTGATGCTCCACAAGTCCATCTTACTCTACAAATACAGCTAGAGACATAAGTCCCTCTCTATGTGTTCCCAGGCTAGCTGTTTAGACCCAGAGAACTCTGGTTGGTTGGTATTATTGCTCAAGGGAGTCATTTTAAAGATTACACACTATTGCAAAAGAGGAAAATGGCCAATGTATGAGCAATACGAGTCTAAAAGAGTATCTTCTATTTTAGGCTCAAGACACAATACTCTCTAGGACTTATAGTCTTTATGGTATATACAAGCTACAGGCTAGATGAAAATTGGAGGAGGTATTAGCTGTTTTTCTTATCCCTATAACAAAATATATAGCAAAAGCAATGTAAGAAAGAAGGGGATTATTTTACTCTGAGTCTCAGGTGATAGTCCAGGGTGGAAGGGAAGATATGGCAGAGAGAGCATGATGGAAGGAGCAAGAGGTTTAAGGTCACATTGTGCCTACAATACAGAGAAAGGAAAGCTGACATCCACTCACTCTGTGTTGTGTATCTAGTCCATACACTCAGCCCGTAGAATAAGTTAGCCCACATTCATGGCAGATGTTCTTTCCTTGGTTCACTTTCTCTGGAAACACCCTCACAGGCATGCACAGAATTCTATTGCCTAGATGATTTCAGTCAACTAGATAATCAAGATGAACTGTTGCAGAGCTGACTCTGGTTTGATCCATAAAATGAATATAACATTTGGTGAAATAGCAGCCTCACTGTTTTCTGAAATTGCAGTCCTGGAAGTTTTAGAATTTTCTGTATTTTTTTTTCTTGTCAGAACATGTATCTTGTAATTTTAGCTTTATAGCCATTTCAATGAATTAATTTCTATAAAACTTAAGCTGTAAATATTCTTCTATATGCAGAAGAAATGCATATGACTTGTGACATTTTAAACTTTGTTCAATGATGAAAAATAGCAACACTGTTGATTTTATGATGCCAGATTCATGTGTCTACACAGGATGAGGCCATGTGTGCAGATATAGTTTGCACCTGTCTGAAAAAGGGTAGGTCATGATACAGAAGGAAGAAGAGGAATTTCTGTAGCCACATCCTGGGCAATGTCACTTGGCTGTGAAAAACCTTTCCAGTGTTTAGTTTTAAGAGATTGAGCAGAGATTAACAATGGCTAGTTGCTCTCTCTCTCTCTCTCTCTCTCTCTCTCTCTCTCTCTCTCTCTCCATGGTTATTTGCACATAGCTAAATGTCTCTTTTTGTCTCCTAACATTTAGTGTGCTCATTTTGAGTTAGCTATTAAATAAGTAAATTATTTTATTAAGCATATTAATTTTTTTCTTCAAAAGTCATTGGTTTCATTTTGACATTGCCTGTTGCCACTGCCCTCCAGAAAAATCCATACCTATATTAATAGGAAAGAAACTAATAATGAATAAATCTATTATAAAAATTAGTTAATATGGATGATAAAGATATTGTCTTTGTAATATGTTTGAGAACATTTTCTATGCATAAACTCATTTGTTTAGAGTTTATGGGCTGCTTCATTTAATACCTTATAGTTGGAGGGAAATGCACTAGCTAAAATCAATAATGTAAAGAAGGTCTCTGTGACAAAATAACCAAGAAAATCTTTTTAAGAGAAGGAACCATTATTTCAGATCATAGTGCCTTAGTCCCACTCTTTATATCTGTGAACAGAGAGAACATCATGGCTGATGGTACTTATGGGTCAGAGTAATTCAGGAACAGAGAGATGGGGAGTTTCTGAAATCCCCTGTTTCTTTAAGGAATTATCCCCAATAACCCAGTTTCCTTCCATTAGACTCTACCTCCTAAGTTCCACCATTTCCCAGTAGTACTCCAGTCTGGCTACAAACATTTAACACGTAACTTTTAAGGGGGATAATTGATACGTAACTGATGAGAACTTGGTAAAGTTATTTTTAGGCTTTTTAATATTGGGAACATGTGGTACTTAGGTCATTCCCACCAAAGGCAGGTTATATGTTTCTAGAGATACTGAATTTTATGTGCCTTAATAATATTTCACTTCCTGTGGGGACTATGCAGAGCTTCAGAAGAACACACCACATTCTTAGATAGGTACACTATGCATGCGTTATTCAAGATGTCTGGAGACTCACTTTATAAAAGAAGACTGACAACACCATAAAGCTTGGGGTGTGTGTTCAGGAAACACAAATGAAAGAAAGCAGAAATAAATTGAAAGAACATTATACATAAGAATATATTAACTTCTACAACTATAAAAAACACAGCCAGTGGCTGTGGAGATTGCCTAGTCAGTGCAGTGCTTAACTTTCACACCTGAAGACCTGATTTTGATTCCCAGGACCTATATGAAAAAAAAATCTTCTTGTGGGTAGCATTCCATTCTTGTGGGTAGTATTGGGGAACCAGAGACAGTCGGATCATTGAAGATCTTTAGCTAGAACGCTTATCCGGTTTGATGAGATCCAGAACTCCAGACCATTTAGAATTCCTGTGTCAACACCCCCCCCCCCCACACACACACACCCACACCCTACTGTGCAAACTCAAAATTATTGTGGATAATATTTATTAAATGAGTGATTGATTTTATGTTAGATTTAAAGACAGATCTCATAATAATTTCAATTTATAAATTGAAGGACATATAGCAGTCAGAACAGTGTCTTGAAAACAGAGGCAGTTAGTTAGTTGTGTTAAATATAATTATGAGCAATAATATCATAAACAAGTGTTCACAACTGTTTGTTACTAATAGTATCAGTGACATTCCACAGTGCCAAAGTATAGAGTAATAATCTTAAACTTTCAACATTGTTACATAGCTAGAGAATCCCTTCACATTTGTCCACAGACTTATTAACAGTGTCACTTCATTGATGCCCAAGTGAAACATTAAATCTGTTCACTCCAAAGCATTTCTGGAATCAACATTTGGTTTAAAAATACTGTACATAAGTGAAGTTGAACTAGCTCAGCACTGTTACCATGTGTATTTGATGGCAGTACCTTAAATACAGAGAAACATGGAAAGGATAGGCCTGGAAGTATTTTACAGAATTTAAGTAGAATATTGAGATGGATGCTATGCTGTCTGTGATGCACAGGTCTCTTGACAGCCTTCTAGTTCATTCTGACACTGCAGCTACTGGGCTTGTGAAAGCTCTGTGAAGTTGGTCCACAGGGGTGGCCAGTAGATCAGGTTAATCTGAGTTATAAATAAAAGAATCCACTCTAGCTATTTTCATAGAATGAAATTGATTAAGAGCTTTTGAGACACTGCTTATCATGTGACAGAATCATTCTCAGTAACAATTATCTAAGGAAATAAGCAATAATCTGCCTAGGAAATATTAAAACCTTTCTTCTACTGATCTTAAATTATACAATAAAAAAGGATAATTATTATCATGTTAAAAATCATATGTTGATATTTCTGGAACATATATATATATATATATATATATATATATCTTTACATATATTAGTAAGTTTTAAAAATAGATGATAACATTGTAATATCTGTTTTTGAAACCTATGGAAAAGTTACTAATACTTTATAAAATAAATTTTATATTCCTATTTAAAGAGTTATGTTTAATATTTCTCACTTATTTTTCACACATGTTTCACCAACACTCATTTTAAATTTAAATTTCTAAATTTCTTTCACATAAGGTCGCAGGTAAGTAAGCACCATGCATATAGTATATCTGCATGTCTTTGCAGGCCTATGTGCTGTCTTATAGCTTTAAGAACCGACAAACACTAGGCTACTTAGTGTTATTGTCTCTTCTGGTATAGGGTCTAAAAACTGCTGAATTTCCATAAACAGGGATTAAGCTGTGGTTCATTTTAAAGTAAACAACTACATCAAAGACATTCTTCAGGAGGTTTGCTACATTTTGTTTTTTAAAACTGGAATAGATTTGCCTCATCTTTTAGGGAGAGCTGAGGCCCTCCCACCATTCAAACACTGAGAGCAGGGGAACAAGGTTTACATGAAATTTATGGTAGGGTGATAAAACAAAATTAGACAGAATAACGGTGATTTTAATTATCACTGACCAGTATCTACAAGTCTTTTTAGGGAGTACGATTTCATTTTGGTCTTACATTTTTAGAATTTTGGACTCTCCTAAAATAAAGGCAGAATACCCACTTTCTCCAGTTTCAGTGTTTGAAAACCTTAAGTCAACTGTCAAATGTGATTCTTTGCTTTTCCTCTTTAAAAAAAAAATGTGGTGAGGGCCAGAGAGGTGGATTATGGGTAAGGACATCTGTTGCTAAACCTGACAACCTGAGTTACTCTTTGAACACATTTGGTGGATGGGTTGGTCTGCTGCTCTGATATATTCAAATGGTAAACAATGGCACTCAAGATCTGGTTGCCCTTAATGGGAATATCCTCAGGGACCAGGAGATCCTCATATATACCAAATGATGCCATGTAACCTTCCTCCCTACGTTAATTGGTCAATAAAAGGCTAAAGCCTGTGATTGTACAATAGATAGAGGTCAGCGAGTTTTCAGTTTTCTGCTGTGGTAGGGGTGGGGTCTGACAGGTACAGACTGTAGAGAAGAAAGGAGATCAAAGGAGAAGGAAGAAACCATGAGAAGATATGGATCAAAAGAAGCTATGGACCATGAGAGGATATGGACCATGAGCATGGGCCAGGAGAAATAGCAAGTGACAAGGGACATAATGGCTGTGGTGTAAATTATAGTAGCTCTACAACCTGCCTAATCTAGGCTTACAGCTTGGAAATAAAATACCTAAATTGACCGTTCCTTGCGCTCCCACCCTCCTTGCTGCAACCCCTGATATAGCTGCTGCCGTTGTTCCTGTCCTGACCATGATCTCTGAGAAAATGGCTGTGTGCCCCACATTTGCTGACCTTGGCATGTCTTTCAGGGATGTCTTCACCAAAGGCTTTGGCTTAATAAAGCTTCATTTGAAAACGAAATTCGAGAATGGATTGGAATTTAGCAGCTCAGGCTTTGCCAACCTGGAGACCACCAAAGTGAACCAGAAACCAAATACAGATGGACTGAGTATGGGCTCACATTTGAGAAATGGAGCACAGACAACACCCTGGGCACCGAGATCACTGTGGAAGACCAGCTTGCACATGGACTGCAGTTGACCTTTGATTCATCTTTCTTGCCTAACACTGGGGTAAAAATGCTAAAATCCAGACAGGGTACAAGCATATCAACCTGGCCTGTGACATGGACTTTTACATGGTTGGACTCTCAATCCGGGATGCTCTGATGCTTGGCTATGAGGGTTGGCTGGCTGGCTACCAGATGAATTTTGAGACCTCAAAGTCCTGAATGGCCTAGAGCAACTTCGCAGGTGCTAAGACGTAGGAATTCCAGCTTCATACTAAGGTGAACGATGGGACAGAATTTGGTGGCTCCATTTACCAGAAGGTGAACCAGAAGTTGCAGACTGCTGTCAATCTCACCTGGACTGCAGGCAACGGTAATACTTGCTTTATAAATAGCAGCAAGTATCAGGTCGACCCTGCTGCCTGCTTTTTGGGCAAAGTGAAGAACTTCAGCCTGATTGACCTAGGGTACACTCAGATCCTAAAACCAGGTATCAAACTGACGCTGTTAGTCCTGCTGGATGACAAGAATGTCAATTCGGGCAGCCACAAGCTTGGTTTAGGACTGGAATTTCAAACATAAATGAATAGTGTACAATCATTAATTTCAAACTATTTTGCCACATAGCTACCTTCAGCATTTAGTGTACCTTTTAATGTATGTTTGGAGATGCGAGAGTTGGTAAATACCTCTAAGCTAAGGATGACTGGGATTTAAATTGTTTACTATTTCAGGTACAGCAGAAACCCCATTCCAGAAAGAGTCTTTTTCAGCTGTAGGCATGGGTTAGGAGGAGCCCCTCAATAGACGCCAGGCTGCAAGTGGGAGGTGGGAATGTGTGGGCCCTTTGTAAATCTGTATCCAGTCCCCAGATGAAATTTTGACTTCCCAAGCATCGAATCCTGGCATTCCAATCCCTGGTGTCCCAATCCTATCTACCAGGAGACATGAACAAATCTATGTGAAAAGGACATTTTAGACAGATAGTCATATCCCGACATGCCCTGTTCCCATCCTAGCCCATGAGTTATGTCTTTTACACTGAAATAGTCTTTAGGGTGTGGTTAGCTATTTCTTTTGTGCTGTGGGCATGATGGAGTCATTCATTCAGGATTTAATTCATTCTTGTTTTGAGGTGTGGTTTTCATTCTTTCTCTTTCCTCTCTCCCTTCCTCCTTTCCTCCTTCCTTCTCCTCCCCCTCCTCCTCTCTTCTTCCTCCTCCTCCTCTCCCTCCTCTTTAATTCTTGTATCAGAGTATGAAATAGCTTCTGGGTTCTCCACCTCTGAGCTGAGCAGGTGATTGTGGTCCTACCCTGACAACACTAGGGATCTAAACTAACTCCTCTTTAGACACACCTCTTTTTTTCAGCAGTTTAATGGGTACATTATAGAATCTTCCATTTTGTGT
Organism: Rhabdomys pumilio; assembly: GCA_030674055.1. Lineage (NCBI taxonomy): Eukaryota > Metazoa > Chordata > Mammalia > Rodentia > Muridae > Rhabdomys > Rhabdomys pumilio. Next base: position 27,632,382 of record JANHMN010000015.1, read on the forward strand.
GGAATTAGCTCCTCCCTTTCAAATGCTGTAATTAACATCACTTAAAATAAAACTTGATTAAAATTTTGAAAGGAATACCTAGATTGTGTCTTTTACATGGGCTAGCAACAATTTATAAGTCCTTTTACAGTTTATTCTTTGACCTCCACAAGTGTATAAACACACACACACACACACACACACACACACACACACACACACACACAGAGAGAGAGAGAGAGAGAGAGAGAGAGAGAGAGAGAGAGAGAGAGAGAGAG
>JANHMN010000015.1:27632648-27747358 GCA_030674055.1 Rhabdomys pumilio
GAGAGAGAGAGAGAGAGAGAGAGAGAGAGAGAGAGAGAGAGAGAGAGCACTGTTTTTCATTTGGACAAAAGCATTGCATATTCCCCTATTCTACTCTTATTAAGTCTAAAGTGAAGCTTATGCCTCTCTGTCCCTAGCTTAGCCGCCATGTATTAGACTGGTATCAAAAGGTGAGATAGTTTCAACACTTCGTTTTAGTCTCTTCTGATTCACCTTTAAAAAATGCTTCCAAGTTCTCTAAAGGTGCTTTATTTGGTGAGTTAGTAAACATAAAGAAGTGTAAATTACCAAATTAATAATAATACATGCTGGAGATCACAAGCAAGAATTTGTTCCCATAGTTGCTAATTTTTTTCTAGGTACAAGTTTTCCATTAAACAATGTACAATATGCAGTGTCAGCTTGAAACTGTACTTTTGTTTGAACTCTACCTTGAGATTTTCCCTGGAGGCTGTTAAAGGCCCCTGGCAGTGTTCTATGACAGACCAGTTTTTGAGACCTATGTGAGCTCTATTTTACCAGTAAGCCATGTAGAAAGTATGTTGATCTCTTAGTAATTACATAGATGTAAATCCTGAGCAGGATAGTTGTATGTTTTCCAACATTGCATACTAGATAAAGATACTACCTTCCATAACTAAGCCAGCCTATTCTCAAAAGCAGTTTGGATAAACAGGATGTAAAATGGGGTAAGTTTAGTAACAGAGCCTTTCAATTGGAGACCCCTCATGATCCTTCTCCAGTTGACTGGTGTCTTCTCAGAATGTCAGTTCTACATAGACATTTTCATTTGAGAATCATGGAGCCAGCTTGAATGCTCCGTAAAGACTGTGTCTGTCTTTGTTGTATAATTTAGCATAGGATGCTGCACAGTAGTTTCTACTGCCATCTCCTGGTTACTAATGAGTCTATCATGCCAGCCCAGATTCAAAGGGAGCCAGAAGTGAAAAGGAATGATTTGCTAAAATATTATACAGATTCAAAAAGCCATATATATATATATATGTGTGTGTGTGTGTGTGTGTGTGTGTGTGTGTGTGTGTGTATTTTCTATATATGCATGCATATATACACAAACACACACACATTTTATATATATATTTTATATATATATAAAATGTGTGTGTGAGTTTGTGTGTCATATCATATAATAAGCTAACAGTTGCAGTATTTTAATTCAGAAAGAAACAAAATACTGGATTGAATTACAGATACACAAAAAACATCCAATTAATTCATCATTAATCAGGTTCTTAATCACATGGCTTTTATGAATCATAAAGTTGGAAAAGAAAACATAAGATACAAACAGAGTTTAAATGCTCTCTATGAACACGTTTTGAAGGATGCTGAGATTTTCACCACGAAACTGACTTTCCCAGTAATTTCAGTTGAGGAAACAAAATGGAAGCCTAGAACCTTTCTAAGACTCAGTGCAGCAGACTAATGGCTTAAAAACAAACAGACAAAAAAACTGCCCCAGCATGATAGCATATGTGAGCTACAGTGATCAACTTAGTGTACATCATGAAGTTAATCTTGTAAATTTAAAACAGCTATGTTTTTATTCTTGGTCATCATTTTACATCTTAAAAGCATATAAATGTACACAAATCCTATTGGGTTCATGACTATATATTTAAATGGACATTATAGTAAGAATAATTTAAGTTTCAAGAACATAGATGTAAGAAGCAGGTTGCCAGTCTAGAATATGAGAGACTTGGACGATGATGGCGAACTCTGCCACCTTCAGTGCAGTCTACTGAAAACTGTCCTTAAGAAAAGGTCATTTGCATTCTATATACACCAAGAAGAACTTAAAAGTGCATTAAGACAGGTAATTTAGCAATATTTCCTAACTTGTGGCACTTATTTCTGTAAGCCATAATGATTAAAATATCCCCACCTACAGTGATTGTGGCAGTATGCATTAGACATGCATTGGCTCCAGCCAGATAAAACCCCCGCATAGATGGCATAGATGAAGGAACATTGGTAGAAATTAATCCGACCATTAGCTGAGGAGCTATTAGCATTTGCTAGCATCTGGGAGAGGCAGAGGAGAGATTTTTAAAAACATGTGGCTTTTTGTAGGTTTATCGTTGATCATCCTAGAGCAAGCCCCAACCGGAAATCTAGGTGAGCAACACACACTGGACTTGATGGGAGAGAAAGAAAATAGAAATGTAATCTTAGAATTATGTAGGAAGAAATGGTGTTGAGAGCCGCTCTGCCCCACACTTCAGGGCCAAGATGTCAGGGACCGCTCTATCAGTGTTGGAACCCACACTGCCAAAAGCCTTGGGGGCTAAATTGTTAGAGCCTGCAGTGCCCCCAAGCTGCTCCAGTCTGAGGGTTGGAGTTCACCAAGAGAAAGAGTGAGGACAGACGCAAAGAATGGAGACCAGACAGAGTGTGATTCAATCCCATTTATTCTTCAGTTTCTCTTCTTCTCTCCAAGTCCCTAGTTCCCAGTCCCTAGTCCCTAGTACCAAGTCTCAGGTCCTAATTCTAGTTACAGTTGCTAGTCTCCTTCCCAGTTCCAAGTTCTAAATTTTCTTCCAAGTTCTCTAGTCCAAGAGTCTAGTTCCAAGTCCCTAGTTCCTAGTACCAAGTCTCAAGTCCTAATCCCTAGTTCTAAGTTGCTAGTCTCTTCCATGTTGCCTGCCTCGAGTCTCAAGTCTCAAGTACTCTTCCAAGTACAAGTGTCTAATCATTTCTTCTGTCTGCCTTTCGCCTTTTATATGTCTCACTTCTAAGCCACGCCTTTTTAAGTGTCGGCTCTAAATCACACCTTTAAGTCTCACATAGCCAAGGGAAAATGCTGAGTATCTAAAACAAGATGTTATCAGAGTGTGCTCAGCTGTTGTAGGCTGTTATAAACAAGTCTCTTGTCAGGGTATGTGGCTTAAGATGGCTGCAAGAATGATAGCTGACTTCTGTTGGCTCCCCACAAGATGGGAGGATTGGGAGGCCAGTATGGGGAGGGTGAATATATTTAAGATACATTTATAAAATCTCAAATAATTAATAACACGTTAGAAAATAAAATGTCTCAACTAAAACATAGCATTCAACTTTATCTATTGAAATCATTGTATTTTTCAGCACACCAAAAAGATATGATCAGAAACGTCCTGAGAGATGTCTTAAGTGAGAAAGTATTTCCAATAATAAATTAGGTTTGTTCTATCATTCAGCTTTAATATTAGCCTAAAGCCACTCTCAGTGATTTAAAATCAGTTCACAAGTCTGTACTCCAGAGTTCTGTACTTTTTCCTATATTTTTTGTTTAAAATAACTGAATGTGATGGATTTGACATACTGGAAAATGTCCCCTGTTTGATGGAAAATACTATTAAGTCCAAAGTCCTATAGGAACATTGAGGATTACTACCATGTTGGATTGTAGACCATAACAAAGATGGTAATGATGCTATAAATTAAGGTTGTCATGGGAATCCCCAAAGCAGACCCTAGCTGTAGCCAAAGGCATAAGGAAACAACCAGTTAAGGCATTGATCTAATTCTAGTGCTTTTACAAAACTCAGCTAGGGAAGCCTTAAATAATAGAAAAAAAGTTACATAGTTTTATGAAAAATCTCTTGATTCTTATTTGAAAATTTCCCAGATGAATAATCTTAAGTGCATAAAAATTTTAGTCTTCGTTTTATCTGGAAGAGCTATGCGGTTTCTTATAATCAAATTTACAGATGTAATTACTTACTTCTAACAGCTCCTCTGATTGTCACTTAAGCCTGCTTGATAAATGTTTCCAAAGGTTATGATAGAAGCAATTTTTACACCCGTTTTTTTTTTTTTTTTTCTTAGCGATGGTGCTGCTCGTGGCCATAGCCGCCAGAGGGCAGCAAATACACCGCAGTAAGAACGAATCAAGGACGCAAAAGGTTTTCTCTCCTGCGGCTTTTGTATGAATTTCGTGTTTTAGTTGATTCTTATCACTCTATACTACTCAATAATTTTAAGTATAAATAATATTTTTAAAGCGAAGGTCGTGGTCAAATATGTATGTAACTGGTAATAAAAATAAGAGCTAGTGTTTACTGACTGCTGTTTTTTTCTCATGGAATATTGGGCTTTGGGCAAAGCTTTGCTTTGTGGCAAAACCTACAGCAAGAACATTCATTCTCTAAAAGCAACTTGAAGATCATAAACCATTTTGGCTTAACAAAACAGAAAGCTGAACTCTTTTTCTAGCTATACGTTGTCAATTGCCCTTATCTAAAATAAAAGTTCTTGTCATTCATAATATTTGTAAGAAAATGAATTATTTGAATTCAAATCTCAAAGTCAGAACTTCTACTACATAAATTAGTTTAAGAATATTATAATTAATCAAACCAATATTTGCCCTGAGTAATTCTTGCCCTATATAACATCCAGCTTGGGCATTGGTTTGATTCACTGTTTGAGATAATTTTTATTTGGGGACATCGTGCAACTTAGAAAAGTCTTTGATTACATATATATATATATATTTACATTTCATTTAGTAATGTCAGGCAACTTATTTCGCTAGAGCGAGAAGTTGTTCATTTAGAACATTTGAAATTCATTTCAAGGTATCAGTCATTACAGTAATTTAACACCTCTCCTTCCTAGCTGCCGCCCGAAACCTGAGATCATACATGTGGATAAACGAGCAATGGAAAGTGCAGTGCAGTGTTAGCCCATCTTAGGGTTTTGAGGACACTGATACCTGAGTACAGCAGACTCTCTGACTTGATTTGCTTTAAAAATCACTAAAAGTTCTCACTTATTCTACTTGATGATTTACTTACCAATCCTTAAAACCATAGCAAATTATAGCTATGAGTTTTTTTTTTTCATTTTCTAAATGGTGATATTGATCATTCAGCAAGGATGTTTTTATCGTATGGTTGACTATAAATTTTAGAACTATAAAGAATTTTAAAAGTTATTTCTTTTATTTTTGAGATCAGAATACAATCATGTCAATCTCCCTACCCTTTTTTCTCCCAAGGTCCTTGTATGTACCTCCTATGTACTCCTCCTTGCTCTCTTTAAAACCTATGGCCACTTTTATTTATTAATTGTTGTTACATGAATATATATATATTCTTAAATATATATATATATATATATATATATATATATATATATATATTCTTAAATATAACCTGTTTAGTCTATATAATGTTATACACACATACACACATGCACACACACCAACACATACACACACTCGGCTATTTTCATAGTTGACCATTTAGTATTGTGTAACTAAATGGTGGAAGATTTAAAGGAAAGGAAACACAGGAAGAACAATAATGAATTCCTGAACAAAACACATATAATATGAAAAGTCAAAACTGAAAACATGGTCAGATGCAGAATTATGCTCCTGAGTTCCAGGCAAAGAAGCACTATATATCATGTAAGAAATGGGCTCTAAAAAGAAACCGAAGCTGCTTGTCTTGCCTAGGGCCTTCTAGCTTCCAGAACTGTATAAAATCAATTTGTGCTGGATCTAATATTCAGTTCATGAAGAATGTGAATTTTTCATCTAAACATTGATGCTTAGTTTTGACATCCGAAAAAAATATTAGCTTTTTATGACCGATATCTTCACTTAATTTAATCTCGTTAATTGATAGCTTATATCTTTGTTTCTCTGTTCAGGTACGCCCATATATTCTTATTCATTCATAGTTTCTCTACTATTACAAAAAGTGTCCTGTGTACAATTGTATACAAGTTTGTGTGGGTGAATATCATTAGTTTTCTGAGTATTTATGTAGACATAGTATTGCTTGACCATATAGATTTTTATGTTAAATGTTTTCATAGGTTAACATTCTTTGTTTAATAATTTTGCACACATACATGTGCACTAACGCCCATGTACACACCCATGTACACACGTATGCATGTGCATACACACAGACATTCTGGTTACTCCCACTATCACATCCTTTCACCTCCTGGCATTCCTATCTTCACTATCAATCTCTTTAAGATTCATGATTTGGTTTTAATCTCTGACATACTTAGTTTTATAAGGCACACTTGTGTGAATGCTGAGTTGGAATGACCCATTGTAACCTGGTCGGGTCATTCATCAGTGGATATGCAATTAAAATCAGTGTTTCTTTTTTCTACCAGAATACATCAATGCAAAATAGTGAAGCAGTTAGCATACTGCCTCTGAGCCCCTTCACTGCTTTATGCCCAAGCACTGATTAGATCATTCTTGTGCAGAACCTGTGCAGACAGTTTCAGCTTCTGTGATTTCATGATTGCAATGTCTATGCTTCACTCTCCAAACAAATCAAAGGTCTTATTGTAAAAATGGAAAATCTGAAAATGATAGAAAAGAAGATGTGCTAAAACATCCAGGCACAGATCAGAACTTTCTGAAGAAACTCTGGTCAATGGAAAATAAGACTAACAATGAACAAATGGGACTTCATGAAACTAAACCTCATACACAGCAAAGGAAAGAGTTAACAAAATAGAGAAGCAGCCTACAGAACTGAAAGAAACCTTTGCTAGCAATGTATCTGACAGAAGATTAATATCTATAATATATAAAGAATTCAAAATGCAATACACCAAGAAAACAAATAACCCAATCAAGAATGTATTACAGATATGAACAAAAATTTATCAAAAGAAGAAGATATATGAATGGGTCATATACACTTCAAATATTTAATAGCCTTAGCCATCATGGAAATGCAAATTAAAACTACCTTGAGATTTCATCTCGCCAGATCAGAATGACTGTCATCAGGAAATCATATGGCATCAAATGCTGAGAAGGATATGAGAAAGTAATCTTTATCTTATGCTGGTGGGAGTGTAGAGAATCACAACAACGATGGAAAACAATGTAGAGACCCCTAAGACCTGGTCAAGCTGTTCTACTCCTGGGCATGTCAATGGACTCTATAATGTACCAAAGAGAATTTGTTCATATATATATTCATAAGAGCTACAAGATAGGAATCAAACCAAATGCCCATCAAATGTTGACTGCAAATAAAAGCATGGCATATATATATATATATATATATATATATATATATATATATATATATATATTTCACATCACATGTTATCAAACATTAAGAGGAAATGAAAAATTGAAATATTCATGTAAATTTGTGAACCTGAAAAAATTCATATTGAATGAGGTAATCCAGGCATAACAAGACAGATGCTTCACTTTTACCTTATATGTAGAACATAGCTCCAAATCTTTAGTTTTGTGTGTTCAGCTTAGAGTGTATATAGAAAGCAGTAGAGGCCATCAAGAGGGAATACTTAGTGAACAGAAAATAGAAGTTATATAACCTAGAAATAGAAAGAGGCAATGCTAGTGATACAAAGCAGTGAGGGTGGAGTATTGGAAGATTCTAGGGCAGAGGGGGCAGGACTAACAAAACTAAGTGAGACATGAAAAAAGACATATGGAAACCTATTATCTCACAACCAAATATAAATATAACCTATTTTGAGTGGATTCTTGAAGATAGATAACCCATACATCTAGAAAAGCTATTCTGAGGACCCCAGTACCAGCAGTAGTACATGTTCTCATGAGTTATTAGTCAGAGAAGCCCAGAAACTCTTGAATCTATACAGGTTTTACTCTCTTGCTTGTTCTCTAATAACCAGATGATGAGACCTTGTTGAATAATATAGAGAAAACAAGCTGGGAATAAGCTAGAAGCTTATGGAGAGTTTTCATAATCTGGGAAGGTGGAATAAATAAAAGGTATTAGTGGTCCTACTCAACTGTGATTTATATGATCTCCAAGACCAGCCTGTCAGGCAAGGTGTGCCCATTTGTGCAGCAGTGTCTCTATGTTTATTTGTGTAAGCCATAAGGGATCATATTCGTAGCTATTTACCTAAAACACCTACAATGTAGGTAAGTTTGTGTATAAATATATAGTTTAAATGAAATATTCCCATATTGGCTGATGATGCTCCAGGGATAAAAGACTCTTTGATGAGTTGTTAGTCAGGGTTGTTCAAATGACTCCAAAAACACTAAAGACTATTGCTGATTCCCTCAGTTGCACACTAGAGGTAGGCAACCTATTTCTGAAGACATTAAGCACGTTGGACAGAAGGTTTCAAGTAAGCTCTTAGTAAGGAAGCAGCCGACAATCTTACCCAGTGATGATGCCTTTGACCCACACAATGACCAGCACAGCATGGTAACTCTAAGTGCTTGTCTCAGAGTTTCGATTGCTGTGTTACAACACTACAACCGCAAACAGCATAGAGAGGAGAAGGTAGAACGGTAAGTTTTAGAAGCCACTTGTGATTTCTTTAATCATGCATTTTACTCAAAAGCTTCAAAGACATTTTTAACACCAAATTCCCATTAATTTCATGAGTTGATTGAGCAAAGATATCTATGTAGGTTTTAAAGCCTATTATTTTTCATTTATTTGCTTCTCTTTCTTCCCTTTCTTAGATGTAGTTCCATCTTCTTAGAACCCTTTGGGACAATGTGCTCAGGTAACATAACAGCAAATATAATCTAAATTTTAGTTGTTCAGTTGACAAGGTGTTTGTGCCACAGGCAACAGTTGGTTAAATCTGTCTGTCTGTCTGTCTGTGTTTACTTCTTGTCTTTTTTCTTCCTAACATAAAATTTTTATTGATTCTGTGGAAACTTCACAAAATGCATCTTCATCACACTTACTTCCAAGTCCTTCCATATCTGCCAAGTCCTGCCCTTGTGACTCCCCCCCCCCAAAAAAAGCAAAAAACAATTTAAGAATTAAAAAAGTCCAATGTTATATGCGCCCTCAAGCATGGTCAAACTCTCAATGGCCTGTCATTTAAGGAGAACTGAGTCCTTCTGCTCTTGTACCCTTGCCAGAAGATGTCAGTTATAGAGAGATACACTTCACTATTCTCATAACACATCTTAAGAGTTCTCTTTAATAGTTTCATGTCTAGGCTGTTACTATTTTTGAGAGGTGGGGGAGTTCAGATTGGGGTAGAGGTTGTTACAGAAGCCTTCTTTGTCCCCCCTTTCAACTGTGCATTTACAGTCATCTATATCACAGCAAAAGTATCCTCCTTGCTCTTCACAGATCATGGGCCTCCAGACAGCCTCTGGCAACAGCACAAACAGGACTGCTTGTTCATCTGAAGTAGGACCAAAGACTCCCCCAAAAGGCTCTTGGATGAAGCCTGAACCCCAGATATCAACATGGCTGCAGGTGGCAGTGCAGGCCACTCTGATCAGTATAGCCCCTGGTGGAAACCCATGACCCACCAATATCAACATGGATTCAGGCTGCAGCACAGACCATGGATATCCACATGGCCTTTTGTGGTAATAAGGCCACAGACATCAACATAGATGTTGGCTGCAGTAGGACCACAGACCAAGACACGAACCTTTTCAGCAACACAGGCCAGGACATTAATATGGCCTCAGGTAGCAGCACAGGCTATTCAGATCAATACGGCTTATAGTAGAAGAACAGAGCACGGACATCCATATGATCCTCCATGGTCACTTGGGCCACAGATATCAATCAATATGGCCCTGGTGAGGGGCAGGCATTGTGTGGTGGCTGGTGTAAAACTATCTTTTATTGTAGGTATTTCATTTGGCTTTCCCAGTATGTCCAGGTCCCAACGTAACATATCCTTGGATTTCAGACTGAGACTGAGAAAAATTAAATTAGATTATTTTGAATTTGATTATGTACACTTGAAAGCACTAGTTTTAATAGCTCTTATTAAATTTTGTTCAACATGTTAAGAAGCAACCAATATGTGTCAGCATTTTGATTCACCCCTCTCCATATCCCTCATGGCTTCTCCTATTACTTTAAACTCAGAAGTTTCCCATAACATATGATTTCCCATAACTTCTCAGGTGGTCATTAAATATAGTTTTCCACAACAGAAGAGACATTCATTTCTCCAATTGCCATTTTTATATTGTTGTACCTGAAGGATTACTACCTATTCTTAGTTTTGTTATAAATCTCATTATAATGTTCAGATCCTATATTAGAGACTTTAGGCCATAACTGAACCCAGGGTAACACAGGTATGGCATTGTACCGTGTACTCCATTTTATTGTGTATCATTACCATATAACTTTCTAAGGTACATCTCTTTATCACTTTAAGATTCCTCTTACCCTTGTCTCTAATAAAATGTGTGAAAGAGAAGATTTTAATGGCAAGCCTCAAAATTCGCACAAACCACTCAGAGCTGCACACCATTGTGCAGACACAAACCATGTGTTCACACTATGCTGTAAGGTCCTTTGGGAGCAGAGAATTTATTCTTCATGATGATATAATTAAATACAAAATTATTTTTAATGAAAGGGAAGAAAATGACATTGGGAAAAATACATTAATCTATCCCTCAGTTTCCCAAACACTGAGATGGTAACAGGACAACAGTATTTAGAAAAATTATGTTCATGCTGTGAGTTAAGTTGGGCATTTTCATTGTAGTTCTGGATTTTTAATCTGATATTCTTAATATTTGAACTCTGATATTTAATATTGTCAACTTAATAGGATAGAGAACAATCCAGAAGATAATTCTCTAGATGTGTTTATGAGGAAGCTTCTAAAGTACGCTAATTAAAAATGGAATGAACAACCCATCTGTGGTGGCTCCATCCATGGTCCGGGATGCTGGAACAAATAACTTTGTGAAAATCAGCTGAGCATCAGCATCCATCTCTCTGCTTTCTGACCTGAAAGTTGGTGTAATGTGACCAGCTAGCTCATGACCTTATTGCCATGACTTTCCAGGCAAAATCGTCTCTTACTACTAGAAGTTGCTTCTTGTCAGGTGTTTGATCATAGCAACAAAACTCTCTCTCTCTCTCTCTCTCTCTCTCTCTCTCTCTCTCTCTCCATATATATATGTATATGTATATGTGTCTATGTCTATGTCTATGTCTATGTCTATGTCTATGTCTATGTCTATGTCTATGTCTATGTCTATGTCTATGTCTATGTCTATGTCTGTCTATGTCTATGTCTATGTCTATGTCTATGTCTATGTCTATGTCTATGTCTATGTCTATGTCTATGTCTATGTCTATGTCTATGTCTGTCTATGTCTATGTCTATGTCTGTCTATGTCTATGTCTATGTATATGATGTATGTGTATATGTATATATGTATATGTATATGATGTATACATACATACATACATATACATATGCATATATGTATATATTGCACAGTTTAACACACAACCACTTATTGTTATAGTCATATATATATATTACAGACTGCAACATTGTATGCAGGCAATGCTACTGTGCTAATATTAGTGTGTGGCAATCATTTAGACCAGCAGAGTCTCATCATATGAGTGGCGACCCTTTTGAAGAATGCATATCAGATATCCTGCATATCAGATATTTACACTACAATGTATAACATCACCAATATTACAGTCATGGAGTAACAATAAAACAATCTTATGGTTAAAGTCAGCACAACATGAGGAACTGTGTTAAGGGGTGAAAGCATGAGGAAGATTGAGACCCACTGCTCTAGACAATCCACTTTGTGTGGTGGGGTTTATTCTTTAAAAATACTTAATTTTATGTGCAACACTTTAAAGAGATGCTTCAGGAACAGAGGAACAAACATTTTATGCCTAAGTATATACATCTGATTTATGAGGCATGTAAAAAATGAATGAACAGGGTCTAAGTAATAAGTCAACAAAATAAACAGTAGTCCTTCACAGTTACTCTTAATTCATTCACTGATTAATGGAACAATATTTCAGACTCAGAAACAAGTCACTCTGAATAAGACCTAAAATGCTCTCTGTAAATCTTCTACATTACAACCACATAAATTGTATTCCTTCAGTGTCCAACCTTCTTGACTAATGGCATTGCTTTAGTGTTGTATCTTGACTCAATTATCAGTGGGCAATGATTATATCATTGTGAAACTGCCTAGTTTTATGTCAACTTGACACAAGGTAGAATCATTTGAAAAGAGGAAACCTCAATTGAGAAAATGGCAACAGATGATTGGGCAAGCCTATGGTTGTTTTTTTTTTCTTTATTGATGACTGTTGTAAGTGTGTCAGCTCACTTGCGACCATGCCATCACTGGAGAAGTGGTACTGGATGGGCTAAGATGGAAGGGTAAACAAGCCATGAGGAGAAAAATAACAAGCAGCACTCCTTCAAGGCATTCACATCAACTCCTGCCTTGGGCTTCCTAGGCCTGAGTTCTTGCCTTTATTTCATTTAGTCATGGTGTATGAACTGAGAGTTGCGAGCTGGAATAAACCCCATCCTCCCTATATATCTTTGGTTATGGTGTTTTTTTCACAGCCATAGAAACTCTAAGACAATGGATATTATGTATTTTGATCTCGTTTGACTGCTAGCTAAACTTACAATGGCTTAGAATATTTTGAAAAGTTGAATGCATTTAAAATATCTTTTGGATATTATTGGCAGGGTGGTAATTTTACTAAAACATTCTAAAGATAATTTTAGAACACAATTTTGTGGAAATAAAAATAATTTCAAATGGCTAGTGGTATAGATGATTATAGACCACACATCACTCTTTAAACAATTCTCATTGAGCAATCATAATTTAAGTTGGCTTTATTTCTAAGAAGTAGTCTTTTGTACAATAGCCTACAGAGGGTAAGGCTCCACAATGATCATAATAAGATCTATTAAAAAGGAAATTGTCCTCTTAACACATTATCCTTGGAATGAATGGGATTTTATATTATAAACTAGAATTTTGTCCAGGAGACAAATTGTCTGGTTTTAGAGCTACATGTCATAAATAGAAACATTTTCTGTCTTCAATATATTTGAAAATAAAATTTTATTGATTTCAATGTTCTAAAATTCAATACATGAAATCCATATTCACAGGTTTTTCTCAGGGGAAAAAGTGTCCAGGTTCTTTAGCTGTGTGAGATTGCGGTGGGTGCATAGAAGGGGCATGCTTTATTTGGCTGAGTTGACTGAATATTTGTTCCTTTTTGCTTTAGAATTCCAGCATCTGGCAAGATGTAGTAGCATCAGTAGATGGAATATCAAAAGTATCAGTAGGAAGAGGAGAGTGAAACCGAGAAGAATCAGTAGCTAAGCCTTCCCTTTGGTAGATTTTCAGATACATCACCTCCCACCCCCTGCAGGCTCTGTCAATTCAGTCTTCTGCAGAATTTCCAAAGTGCTTCTGCCTCTGTCACTGTCTAATCCAATGAGCCAACTCCTCAGCTACCACTACTGTACTGAGTAAAGAAAAACTTCTGCTCTTAGTACTTTCAGATTCCTGTGGATTCTTAAGTCAATCCCAAGACAGCTGTCCTTGCAGGGGACATGATATGAGGTTTTTTTCTTTGAGGTATAGAGCTGAGACTAGACTGGAGTGGTGATGATGAGTCCCATGACACGATGTGTAGAAAATGTGAAGTTACTGAAAGTAGTAAACATCCCGGTATGCTATTAAATCTAACATTTCTAACTCATGTTGAGATGTTAATTCCCCTTATCAAATACAAATATAAAAATAGAATTCATTATAGTTAAGAAGTGCAGTCATGTAGTATTTATATTATAGACAGTTGGGGTAAATGCAAGTTTCCTTGAACCATGGTTCCAAGATGAAATGGGCTCTATGTACCGGCTCTTATGATGAAAGATTGATCTCCAGCAACTGACACTATTTTTCTAAAGTGATAGAAGTTGAGCCTGTCAAAAAGATACAGGTCACTGCAGGGTGTGACTTTTAAGATATCTTGTCCTTGATTCCATCTTGTGTGTGTATAGCTCTATTTCCTGGCTACTCCAAAGTAAATAACTTTATTCTGCTCTGTCCTTCTGCTTTCATGAAGTTCTGCTTCACCACAGATACATAGATCCCAACAATGAGTTGAAGTCTCTATCCTTGTGAAATACATTAAATGAGAGAAAAGCAAGTGAAAATCAGGCAAATGGAATAAGAAGAGTCAGAAAACCAAGAGACTTCACTTATGTAGCCCAGAGATGAATTACTTATTACTGAATCTCCTTGTCTCTGTAATTAAGCAGAGTCCTACTTGAATAATCTCATATTGCTCTAAGTGTGTAGAGCTGGAGAGCCATAGTATGCTACTCTCTGAGTGCAGAGCCTGTAAGATGCAATACCACTCTCTGGGTCCAGTGCCTAGAAGATGTAATAGAATGTAGCTCTCAGATAAAGTTTAGAACCTGGTTTGAGCAATAACACATTGCTCTGTGTCTAGAGCCTCGTTTCAGTAGTAACAATCTAATCTACTTTCTGGATCCAAAGGCTGGCAGGGGCAGCCACTCCCGGGATTTGATGAGCTATAGTAACAAATGAGAGTAGGGAAGAATGAGGATGGTGAGGCTCTGCTGGGTAGGTAGGTAGGTAGGTAGATGAATGAGAGAGCCAGAGGGCAGCCAGGTAGGGAGGGGCTACCATTCAGAGTACCACAAGAAAGGGAAAAAGGTGAATAAAGAGGAGGCCCCTTGACTCATCAGGGGTCTGCACCCAAAGATCCGGAGCTTGCATTGTGCAGTGTCATTCTGCTTTCTGCCATTAGTCAGTGTTCAGAGGCTGAACTGAGCAGTAGCTTGCTACTCTCAGACGGCAACCAGAGCTTGAAGTGTGTAGCAGCATACAGCATTCTCTCGGATGCTTGAAAATCTTCAATGTACTGAAGATGGTCAGCCGTTGCTGTCTTGATTTTCATGTGATTTTATCTCTTGTTCTATTCCTTCATGTTTCTTTGCTGAGACAGAGTTGTATCCAGTTCCTCCAGTTATTCTAAATTCAGTTATGTGTCTTCTTCTAACTTAATCGTCTTTGTTGTTCGTTTTAACTTTTAAGTTGAGTTTCCTCTCCTTTTGTTTCCTATCCAGCATTAGGGGAAAGAAATGGTGTACCAGCTTGCCTTATATTGATTCTCGGGAGACTGCCTTTGTCAATGTTCTTTACCTTCGAGGGTCTCCTGTCTCTCTGTCATTTGTCTCTGGACTACTTCTCCCATGTTGCCAACAGTATTTGTGAACCTTGCGGCTCAATCTTTGGTTGGTAATGTATTTTTAAGACTCTCTGACACTTAGGCATTGTAATTTATGGCTCTGGTTTACTTCAGTCAGATTGTAGATCGCCTTCCTAAAAAAACGACAGCATAGATGTGCTGCATAGTGCTGTGTCTGAATGAAATTGCCTTCGTCTTAAACATTATTTGCTTTTCCAGAATGACTCCATTTCGGTTCTTGGACTTTTATCCTCTGTCACCCTCTTATTCTTTCTGTGACAATAAAAAGCATTTTGATATCTATCAGTATCTATCTTTGAAAGAAGTAGATACATAGATTGGCATGCCGTGTACATATCTTTCGTCACAGTATGAAGAGAATTAGATACTAGGATTTTTCCAGTCTTTCATTTATAGTGTAATATTTGATTTGCCCCTTAATCTCATTACTTCCATTTCCTCACCAGTGATAAGGTCATAATATTAACTGTCAATCTTACTGCACAAGACATTTACAAGGAATGTATATGAGAGAATTTGCAAGTTTGAGTGCCACATACAACTGACAGCGTATTGACTCAGATTTGCAGAGTAGCTAAAAAGGATATTTAGGTATAAGATAGATATTAGTGGATTAATAAGACATTCAGTTCATTATTGCCACTCATAGCTGCACAGAACTCATGGCAGTCCTGTACTATGCTCTCCGATGTACTATGCTCTCCGATGTAGCTCTTCTCTGATAATTAATTGTAAAACTGTGGTAAATTTTATGATTTCTGACTCCTGGTCTGGCTTGTTTAAAATATCCTTTTCATCTGTGAACTGCAGATGCCTGTGACTTTGTTAATTATGACTGCTGAATTTAAAGCTCCTCAGTACATGAATGAAAAGTATCTGCTACTCTGTGCTGACCCTCAAAAGACAGGATGTAAAACCACACTACTCATTTCAGTTTTAATTTTAAGGTCATCTTGACTTCTTTTGAAGATCAAGTTAATAGTTGTAGACTACTGTAGCCTCCTCCCTTGCAAATTTCACATGCTACAAGTGTATGGTTTCCTGGGTTCTTAATCCTGCCTAGAGTTGCAGCTTCCTTCATCTTCAGATGCTTTGCTTCTGCCTGGCTTCCTGTCTGAAAATGAATGACGAAATGAAGTCTTTGACGCCCAGCACCCATCAGCATGTAGACATTAGTGGAGGTGTCTGCTGTTTGCTTGATTCTTTGTCTGAGACTGGACTATTTTTAGTACAGAGCTGATTGCACAGCTTGGAGCCTCCTGCAATTTTGCCAATTTCTGTTTTGTTTATCTTTGTTTTTGTTATTGTTGCTCTAGTGCTTTTGTTGTCTAGACCCCTAGAATTCCAAAGATTTTCTTTGTCATTGTTTACTTTATAGGCAATCTTTGCAGAAACTAGCCTAGAACCACAGGGTGAGCGTAGGGTACTGGCTTATCCTGGTATGTAATTTTAAGCATAATTTCCAGATAAATCCCTGTGCTAATCTTTGTGAGTATACTTTCTGCACCCAGGCTTATAAATCCTTGTTTTACTGTGGTTATATGAAGGCAAGCTTTGTGAAACCTTAATAAGCTCATTTAATAGTTAATCAACCTGGGATTTCGTGGTGCCAGTATTAAAATATTATGGATACATCCATCATGTTAAATAGTTAAAATGCAAGTCTAATTTAATATAACAACTCAGGTGGGTGCTAATGTTTGTCAAAGCTACATTGTTTTTCTCTGATTTTACCTCAAAATCCTGGATACTACTTAGATCTATAGCAGATACTCAACTGTAGAACACTCATATATACATGTACATTGATATAGATTCATATACATTCACATTTATATCAGATAATCTTCTTCATCACCAAATTGATGAAGAAGAGACAAACTTTCTGAGTAGACAAAAATAATATAGGCATGACGAACACTGGTCTCGACCTAAGTTGCTACATTACCTCAGACTTGCATTTTGACTATTTCAACCTAGTGATTAGTTTCTTTTTTTCTCTTTATAGTCACCAGTACTTATGGTGATTTTTACTATTATAGCCTCTCCAGAAAAACCCTCACAGAACTTTTCATAGTTGTGTCTCCTAGGTGATCATAATTCTAGTCCAGTTGGCAGTGAGGATTAACGTTCACTACAACCTTCATCTAGTTTAGAGTGATATAAATGTCATTGATTATCACTGAATACTGGTGGCTTTGTTCTAACTATAAGAAAAACCTGTACTTTGTGGTTTCTTACTGGTTTCTGTGTCTCTCGTAACATAGTCTGATCAATGGCTTTTTAAAAACAAATATTTGCAATGAAAATTTGTGAATATGTTAAGCATCACTCCTGGTACATACCGTATCACATTGTTTATTATTTGATGTGTGTGAATGCATATGGATATATATCAATGTATATGAATATATGATTGTTCTACAGTCAAGTGTCTGGCATAAATCTAGGTAGAATTCAGGATTTTGAAGTAAGAATGGGGAAAGAAATGAGGGCTCTCAGCTGCTTCCATTGAATCTGGAGCGTGGGTAAGGAATGAAAATCTGTGCTTTGAAGTCACTTAGTTAAGTCCAGATTATTGCCACAACATCACTTAACTGCACTAGCAACAAACAGTAAGGTTTCATCTATTTCACACACCTAGATGGCCAGGGGCTGCCTTCTCAGTCACTGTTATGGTCATATGAATATTCTTTGCCAATAGAATATGATGAATACAACTTGCAGTTACTTATCTGTTTAGAAGGCTATCTGATTTTCTGATTTTTATCTTTCTCTTCAATACTGGCTGGAAATGCCAGTTACAACCAGAACCTTGACAACTTCATGTGGAACATAGTGACCTGCATTATTGGTTCAGGGACTTAATGCATCAAAGCCAACTTTGAACAGGTCATCAACCAAGAAGACACTACAGATACTATTTATATTGTATTATAACTCTAGTGATTGAAAAAGTAGGCAGCAAATTTGCCTTTGCCTCTCATTATTTAACCCATGTATGCATTTAAAAACACCATTTAACTGATATAATATGGATGGGAAATGGGCAGTGTATATAGGAATATTGAAAATAACAGCTTAGAGTGTTTTCCATGTACATGCTTGTAATGCATCAGGAGAGATGAGCCTATAAATTAAGCACTTAAAGCAAACCATGAAGCTGACTCAAGTCTGTGTATCACTGAATGGTGAAGGTACACTTCCCTTGGAGAGCAGACAGAACTGAGTGGGATCTGACTTGAGACTCAGCTGACTATTAATTATATGATACAAAGCAAGTGACTACAATATTCATAACCAGAGTGGGCCTGTAGTGTTGATGCAGTTATAAAGATTAAAAAAATATATTACCAGCAAAGCACCGAATGGTACACATGTACTCTATTTATATGGGTAGCATTATTGGCATTTAAGGGGAGTCTGCATAAGCTATAAAATAACAAAAGAAGGATATATTTTATCAGCCTATACTGGATCAGTAATAGGAAGAAGATTGAAATTGGAAAGCAATAAAGGATTTCTCCCAGGAGAAAGACATGAGTGATCTCATGCAGAGTTAAAGAGACATAGTGTGAGAAAAGCATGAATGTGACTGGAAATTGGCAGTGTGAGCAGCTGTGACACGTGGAAATACCATGAGTAGTGTGTCTCTTTGGGTCTTATATATATGACATCAAAAGTCACTTGGAATCAAGTAAAGATCAGATAAAGACTGTAAAGTACCGAGGAGACTTTATTCAATATAAAGCATTAAAACAGATAAAAGGATACCTTGGTAATGTTTACAGTGGACCACACAAGTGCTGGTGGTACAGTGGTACTCAAGGGCCCCAGTGACTTTCTCAGAAGTGTTTTTGTTTGTTTGTATGTTTGTTTGTTTGTTTTTTGGTATGGTTCAAGAGAAGGATTCTGATTAATGGGAAAATTGTTTGGCTAGTTCCTACTTTGATGGACAGACTATGTTATATAAACATTTCTTTACCTTTCATATTTCTTCCTCTGATTCAACTGATTTTAATCATATGCATATCAAATTATGCATAGGCATAAGCCGGAAAATAGAAAAGTTTTATCAAAAGTTCACTTTGAAGAAACAGTTGGTTCTATTACATATGCATTCAAAATAAGTTCAGGCTGGATAAACTTTTTTACTTTTTTTACAATTTAGATATAAGCAAACTGTGACTGAATAGAATCTAAGTATGATAGTTAAGCATGGTTCAGAGAAGGTTGTGGGTGCAGCTGAATGCAGGTGAGAGTCCTTGGCAGTGAACAAATTACTAGGTGCACTTTTCAGAGAGGGATATATGAGCATAGGATTGTGTGGGTATGCATCTCTCTCTCTCTCTCTCTCTCTCTCTCTCTCTCTCTCTCTCTCTTTCTGTGTGTGTGTGTGTGTGCGTGTGCTTGTGCGTGTGTGCTTGTGTGTGTGTGTGTGTGTGAAAACCAGCAATCAACCTCAAGTGTCTTTTGCATCACTTTCTACTTTAGATTTGAGACTGTCTCTCACTGAATCTGAGCTCATTGATTTGTCAAGACTGTCTGGCCAACTTGCCCTAGGAATCCTCCAGCCTCTACATACCCAGCATGAGTATTATAGATAAATGAAGCCACATTTGGCTTTATATTGGTGCTGGAGATAAAACTTAGGTCCTCATACTTGGGGAAAAAGCACTTTATCTCCTGAATCACCTCTACTGCCCCTAGAAATTAAATTCTTTACTTCAAATTACTAGTGCAGAAGCCAGTTTTTCAATGTATAAGCTTTTAAAAAATTAAACGTGTATTCAATTAATGGATCATCTGAGGCTATAAATAACACAAAGTACCAGTGCTCTACAAGAATGCCATTTTTTATAAAGCTGTAAAAGTTTTATAAAGCAAATGAAGCTTGGCTGTATATTCATGACAAAGAATGGTTGGTCATAAACAACAAAACATGATAATCAAGCCCAATATCAAATAATTTGGCATTCGATATTTTAATAACTATAGAGTATTACTGTGTTAGATTCAAGTGTCCATTGTCAGACTGTCAGGATAAATTGATAACATGAACATAGGATGTGAAAAAGGCAACATAGAACCCTTAGTGAGAGAGAGTGTTGTCTTTAGGACAGATCTAATAAAAACGGAATGAGGGACATGAATTTCAGAGACAGATGAGACTGGAAGTCAATCATCCCGTTAAAAAGAGTGAACACTTTGCTAACAGGCCTGCTTATATGTCCATGCAGTTAAGGAAGAAGATGATTCCAGTCCCCAGGGTTAACTTGCTCCTTTATGAGCACAATTATCAGAGCATTTGTAATTCCATTTATATAAAAATCCTAAGAAATTAACTGTTTATTTGAAGGTAATTATGGATAAGAATATGTTTATTGGCATTAAGACAACTTGGAAAAATAGCCACACTATACAATGGTGTGTAATATCACAATGCATCAGCTTTCTGACAATGCTTGTTGATCCTAAGTATTCTTGGCTCTCTTAGAAGCCCAAAGGAATCTATGTAGTTCAGACTGTGGATTTACCTCTTACAATAATCATTTTTGAAAATGCTTGAGCAAAATCCTATTACTCTGCCTCTGTAGATACAATAATTTCTTCATCAACAATGCTTTGCCACATAAATACACACTTTGATGTATTTTGGAGGCAATTAACAAGACAATTATATATTTAGCTACTAATTTTTCTCTTCCACATCTTTAATGCTTATTATATAAATTACTGCAGACATTAAAAAAATAATTTAAAATGTCATATGTTTGATGCAAGGAAACATCAAACTGACCTATTAAAAGTCTATTAGACTGGTATTTTCCTATCAATTAGAAAGGGCAATGTTATTTTCTATTCCTGTGCACATGATCTGTATTCAAGTATTGAGAATGACCCCAAAACCTACTGTAACAGCTCAACTTAAAACTTGCTAAACTGGCTTCTTTCAGATGTTTTCCTGTGGAAAATGCAAAATCTGTACTTGGATTGACTTCATCAACCTTTTCAATGGTGTACCCTGGCATCATAGCATCAGAAGGAGGTGCTCCCTGGTAAGGAAAGCCAAATATTCCCTCCTGGCATGCTACCGGCATTCAGGTACAACTGGTTAATGATGCAAGCCTTCATATGTAGGCTTTCTCTAGTTCTTCCTACATTTGGTCAAGTGCTTCCTTCTTTGCAGCTAGATTCTTATGTAGCTCACTGATGATCTCATCACACTTGTCAACAGCCTTGTTGGTCCTCATCATTGATGTGCCTTGAATTTCTCCATCCTTTGCGCTCATGTAGAACTCACAGGAGTCCAGTGAATTCTTGGCTGATATTTTGTCTCTCTGCTTCTAATCTTAAATTTGTACTTCTCAGCCACTTAGACCATGTGCTCAGTATCCTCCTTGCTTAGTCAGTACTTGTCATTAAATATGTCGATCTTGTTCTCCTTTTCTATACCCTTATTTATACCAGAAACGTTCATCACATTATTGGTAGAAATGTCAAAAGTGACTTCAATTTGAGGAACACCATAGGTGCAGGAGTTCAAATTTCCCAAGCAGGTTGTTATCTTTGGACAAGGTTCTTTTGCTCTCATACATCTGAAGGAGCCCACCAAGCTGATTGTGAGAATAGTGGCTGAAGATCTCTATCTACTTGGTAGACATGATTATTTTGAGTTTAATAAAGATAGTCAGGGCTCTAACAACACCACTCTACCTATTCCAGATTGGCATTACAACCTGTGTTATGAAAGAGAGGAACAAGATATGGTATTGGGTGGAGGAAAAGGAGTGAAGCCCTGAGGGCCAGCAGAAAGAATGGAAACAGGCAACATCGGGAGGTAGGAGGTGGGGAGACCCTCCAGAATGTGCCAGAGATCTGGGAGGCGAGAGACACTCAGGATTCAAAGGGAGAGACCTTAGATGAAGTGCTCTACAGTGGGGAGAGGGAACTTGTAGAGCCCATCTCCAGCAGGAAGACAGGGTATCAAGTGAGGAGGGGGTTGCCATCCCACAGTCAAAACTCTGACCCATAATTGTTCCTGTCTGAAAGAACTGCAGGGATAAAAATGGAGAAACGACTGAGGAAAAGGAGGTCCAACGACAGGCCCAAAGTGAAATCCAGCTCAATGGGAGGTCCCAAGGTCTGGCATTATTACTGAGCCTATGTGACCACTCACAAAAAAGGATCTGTCATGACTGTCCTCCAAAAGACCCAGAAGCAGCTGAAAGAGTCAGATGCAGATATTTACACCCAACCAATGGACAGAAGCTGCTGACCCCTGTGGTTGAATTAGGGAAAAGTTGGAAGAAGCTGAGGAGGAGGGTGAACCTGTAGAATGGCCAGCAGTCTAAATTAACCTGGGTCCCTGAGATCTCTCAGACACTGCACCACCAACCAGGCAGCATACACCGGCTGATATGAGGCCCTCAACACATATACAGCAGAGGACTGCTGGGTCAGAGTTCAGTCAGAGAAGATGCACCTAACCACAAGGGACTGGAGGGCTCAGGGATTTTAGAGGTCTGGTGATATGGGGATAGGGGTATAGGGACATCTTCATGGAGACAGGGGGTTCAGGGAGGAGGTATGGGATGTGGAACACTCAAAGGGTGGACCAGGAGGGGGATAAAATCTAAAGTGTAAAAACAAAAGATTAAATAAAATAAAATTAAATAAAAAGACGATCTGATTCACAACATTCACAACATCACTAATCAATCACTGTGTCAGTAAAGATGACATAGCTTGATTTAGTTCTCTAAGCCATTAGCAATTACTTTCATTTTTCCATGTTGTAAAACAACCATAACAGAGTAAGTAGGACCAAGAGCCCTTAGACATGGTTAGATAGATTTAGGCCTGGCACTGCAAGCAAAGAAACCACATAAAACCCTGAAAACTGCTACTGCATTCAATAAGCTTTTTACCATCCCATCTAAGTGCATACATAGTTTCTATGTACAAGTCCCAAGTTCTCGTTTCAGTGAAAATACTTATCTATGACTCCTGTGTACATGAATGAGGGAGTACCAAGAGTATGTGATGAGAACTAGAGTTACTAACTTATGAAATATACACAGATTTTGATATAACAGACGTTGCATAGTTTACCTAGATCGTTAACTTTTATGTCCTCACCAGGGTATGTAAGAGCCTCTGATATGTTCACATTCTTGTCAACCTGGTAAGCTTTACAGATGTAGAATGTTGAAGTGTGAGAACAAGATCCGATCCAGCATCTCATTTCTCATCAAAGCATTCAGAGATGGCAAGTGCCTGCTCACCCACTTCCCTCCGGCTTCGACACCAGCCCAGAACTGTGCTGTCCTGATCCTCACAGTGGCATGGGTCCTTCAACTTAAGACACTGTAAACTTGCCCTGCCTTTTGTTTTTTATTTCTACAGATTGGCTATTTTGTGCCTGTTTTGTATGGTTTATGTATGTATAGCCTGAGTATTCACTGGACTTCCTTGAGTTGTAAGTTGTTCCTTTTCAGTTATTTTGGAGGACGTCTGGACATTTTGGACATTTCCATGTCCACTTGCACATTGTTCTATTCTTCTTCCTGTTGTGACGCACAGCCTGTGCAAGCTCAGGCTTCGTGGCCTTTACCATATCCCTCTGATATTTTCATTGTGGTTCTGCAATGTTTTCTGCACACTCTTTAGGTCACAGCTAGGTTGTTTATAATCTACCTTCTCCATTTGTTAATTTCAAAAGAAATGTTTAAAATTTTATTTTTATAATTTAAATTGTAGAAGTTAACATACATAATCTTGTAATATGTAGAAGGAAGATACACATTTTTCTTTTTTTGAGGTTTTCTGTCATTTATGTGACCAGACATCTAATTTTTCGGATACATTTGTAATAGGTATTGAACAATTCTGATATATTTCATTTTTCTTTACTTATTCATCTTAATTAATGTCCAAAATGATGAGCTTCCTTATGACATTTTTACATTAATATATGTGGCACATATTTACCTCCAATCATTATTCTTTCATATTTCTTGCTATTTTCATCCCTTTTTTTCTAAATAGTTCACATTCTATTCTCATGCCTAGATTCTGTGTATGAGAAACAAGTCATGGTATTAGTCTTTATGCTATCAGCTTATTTCACTTCATGTACTGGTTTCCTGTTCCAACCACCTTCTTGAAAACAAAGTTAGTTTGTTCTTTATAAAGAAAAGTCCATTGTTATTATTGCATGGCTTATTTTTTAAATTTTTTTCTTTTTATGACTAAAATACCTGACAAAAACAATTTAGAGTAGGAATTGTTGGGAGCTGACTTTTAGCAGAAAGTGGCTAGAAAGCAGCTATCAACTTTGCAGCCATCTGGAACCATATACCCTGATGAGAGACTTGGTTTTCAACAGCCTACAACAGCTGAAGCACACTCTGATAAATATCTTGTTTATCCCACACAGCTTGTTTTGCTGTTTAGTGCCCCCAGCTGCAAGGAGCATGTGATATCCACACCTACAAAGTATGTGGTGCATGTGCTATCCATGTGCTATTCACGCTATCCACGCCTGTAAGGCTTAAGTCATATCCACATGTGCAAGGCACGTGGTATCCATGAGCCTACAAGGTACGTGGCAAAAGCCTATAAATACCCCAGACTTCCCTTCAAAGAGACAAAATAAGAGAGAGAAAATAAGAGAGAAAAATAAGAGAGGAGCCCTTCAATGAGATAGACAATAAAAGAGAGACGATAAAGCAGACTTGAGACTTGAACAAAACCTCTGTCTTGTCTCCATTTCTCATGTCTCTTCCCCTTCTTCCCCCCAATTCTCTCTTGCTAAACCCTGACCCATAGACCGGAACAGTATAGCACAGGCCAGGACATTTTGGCCCCCAAGTTGAGTACGGGTCTCAACAAGGAATCACACATTTCTCTCACAGTTGGAGGTTCAGTCTATTATAGCAGAAGTGTGTGTGTGTGTGTGTGTGTGTGTGTGTAGGTGTGGGCAAAGCAGTTCACACTACGGAGGTCCTAGGAGTGAGAAAGAGGAATCGTGGTGCCCTTAGCTTTCTTGTCTCTCACATTTAATTCTGCTAAGGCATGCAGCACTTATCCATCATTTCCCCTTGCTTAATCCTCCCTAAATATGTCCACCCCCACAGAGAAGTGTCTATCATTTCCTAGGTAATTCTGAATTCAGTCTAGGAAACACAGAATAGGAACGGCAACAGTGGATATATAAGCCACACTCTCTTTACTGATTCATGAATTGCTACGTCTGTAGCCTGATTTTGTTTCTTGCTGTTGTGAAAAGTGCTGTAATAAATCTGGATGTGGCAAGTGTCTCTGTGGTATGCTGACTTGGTAACTTTCTGGATTAGCTGTGATTTTTAACATCTGACTCTCTTAATATTGGCTTCTATTCCCTATTCTCTTCCTTTAAATTAAAATGATATTATTTGATAATTTCATACATGGGTATTGTACTCACATCCTTCTCAAGCCCCTTTTTCCTCCAACCCTTGCCAGGTACCCTCACCCTTCTCAAATTTATGACCTTTTCTTTATAACTTTTGAATGCACACACATATATGTATGTACACACGTGTGTGCACACACACCTAGTCCTTTCAGTGTTGCTTATATCTATAGTCATGCTGGTCATTTAAGATTGGGACATCTATGAGGAGGTTTGTCCCTAGGGGAAACTGACTCCTCCAATCTCAACAGTCACTGGTTGTCTGCAGACATTTATCTGGTAGTGGGACATTGTGAAATTTCTCACATACTTAGTTGTGACAATTTGGCTTGTCCAATCCTAGTGCTATTATGTTGTTTATTTAGAATCAATATTGCTGGGATTTTATAGACACAGCTGGAAAATATATCTGGAAGACACAACCATGGAGCACATGTCCTCTGGCTTTTGCAGTCTTTCTACTCCATCTCCTGTGCTTTTCCATGAGTCTTGCATGGGGTGGTGGTGGTGGTGGTGGTGGTGATGTGCCAGTTGTGACTGAGCATCCTATGGCTACTTACTTTCTGTGTTTTGAGATCTCTGTAATAATCTCCACTAACACCAGAAAGACATTTTTTTTTGATGAAAGGTAACAGCTACATTTATCTGTAGGTACAAAGATAAATAGAATACAACTTCAAATTCTACTGGTTTATGAAATAACAGGAGTAGTTTCTCCTGTAGGTTATTGTCTCTCCAGCCACCAGTAGTTGGCCAGGTTTACAGAACCAGGCTTGAATTCCTTCCAATTAAGTGGGCTTTCAGTTGCATTAGACAGTTGCTGGTTAACCCCGAGATATAAATGCCACTATTGCACCACAGGAGATATTTGGTCAGATCAATCATTGTTGTGGTCCACAGGCATTCCAGCTTGGGAGGACTATTGATTATTTTTCTTCCTTGCCAGCTTTCATAAGATCTTCCAATACCATGAGAGTCAGTCCCCAGAGAGGAGGCTTCTAGGTCAGTCAGAGCTCAATTTCTCTAAGTCTCATGTCTGAAGTATTTGGTATCATCAGCAATTGGGTCATAACTTCATATAAAATAAGAGATATAAGTTACTAAAATTGTCCAGTATGGTGTATTAGCAGAGTTTGCAAACCATAAAGCCAGGTGTGGAACATAGACAAAATCTATAGCACTGAGTTGAGGAAATGGAGCTAAATTTCGGAAGAATACTAGGGACTTAATGTTGATCACAAGATGTCAGAAGAAAGAAGAACCACAGTGAAAATTCCAGAGATCTTCAGATTTCCATTCGTCTTAGTGCCAATCTGTGTATATATGTAAGGAAGCTACAAGACTGAGAAGTTATCAGCTGAGAAGACCAAAACTGACAATACCTGATTGTCATACGAGGAGCGCTGTGTAGAGAACCTTGTGTCCACATACTAACAGTGAAATATCATGATTTGCTTAGAGTGTTCTTGATTCAATTCAGAATATTAGCTGGCATACATTTCGTCAACCTAACAACTTAAAAAAAACAAAACACATTAAAAACTGTGCAGGTAGTTTATGTATAGTCCAGAACAAAGGTGAAGAATATTATAGGAAAATGAAACACCTTTTACCCAATCAGCTAAAATCAACAGTATTTGACATCCAACAGAAATATGACCAAAGCAGCAAGTAAATATTAATCAAAAAGGAAGGAAACGAGTCAATTAAGATTGAGTAAGTGAAACAAAATGAGACAAAATGCACCAGATGAAGACAAGGCAATAGAGACAGAATATTTTCATAAATGAACAGAGCATCTTCATACTGCTGTACTTGGGCTTCCCCAAGAAGAGTGTATTTGTGTGCAGAGAACAGGTATACAAAATGACTGAGATCTCCCTGAATTTGTTGACAGACATATACTCACAACTGCAGGCTCAACAAAATACAATCATAAGGAATAGTTATACCATACAGATAGTTACCAGATTGCCCCAAATCAATAAGAAGATTTGGGGGGCAGTCTGGTAACTATCTGTGTGATATCACTATTTTTGATATCTGATTTTTGAAGGTTGTCAAAAGCAAAGTAAAAACTTTGCTCAGAAGAACAGTCATGAAAGCTAGAAGACTTTTCAAGCAGGAATCTAAATCTTAGGCTATAACAAAAACATAGGCTTCAGGCATGAAAATGACTTTGGGCTAGGACAGGGAAGTAGCTCAGATATTTTGGTCATCCTGATAAGCCCTTAGAAATAGTGATCACTGGGAGTGATTGCAGGACTTTGTTTATTGCCTTGCTTGTTCTTTGACTATTTGTGTTTATTGTCTTGCTTGTTCCTTGACTATTTGCATCTATTGTATTGCTAGTTCCTCAACCCAGAACTGGTTTTAATACTTGCATGTGATTAAAATGGTATAAAAGCAGATAGGGGAAAAAAGAAGACTTTAAAAAAATATCAGCAATAATGTGATGAGAAGTTGAACATTTTGCAGTACCTAAAGCCAAAATGGAAAATCTTTCAGCTCATTATTTTGTATTTAAAAAATCTTCTTAAATGTGAAGCGAACTTTTTTTTGCAGCTACATCAATAATTAATTAATCCTTACTTTTTAATTTTAAGAGTTTTCTCTTCTCTCAAAATCCTATTATATATGTTTCTTTGCTCTCTTTCAAACTCAAGCCCCCTTTGTTCATAAATTATTAATGCATAATATATATATATAATCCATATATATTCCTAGTAAATATAGCCTGTTCAGTGTGTATAGTGTTATTGTATGTATGTTTTCAGAGCATTCGATATTGCTATTTGATATTGAGTAACTAATTGATGTCCTCTTACCTGGGGACAACTATTTCTCCCATTGTCATCATTCCCTAGCTGCCTGTAGTTCTTTAAAACAGATTATCTTTCATGAATGATGCAGATGAGAGCGCAGTTAAGATAAATACAATTCTGTGGGTGAAGAGACATGATACCAGATGGATGTGGGAATCTCCCGAAAGTTTGAAGGTCTTGGAGAGTAGCAGTCATATCAATACAAGCATTTATTAACTTGGTAAGAATATTGTGACAAAGTATCAAAAACTAAGTGGCTCACAGCACAGAAACTCATGTTTCCACAGTTCTTAAAATTTTGAAGTCCAAAGCTACAAAGTCATTAGGACTGACTTCCTCTAAAACTTTCAAGAAGAAATCTGCCCTAGATCAATTATTTCTAGTCCTTTTCTGGAAGTCATTGGCATACTGGTTTGTCACTGTATTCTTAGAGATGGATGTATATGTGTATGTGTATATGTATGTATTTAAATTGAATATTTTATTTATTTACATTCAAATGTTATCTCCTTTTCCGGTTTTCCCTCCAGAAACCCCTTATTCCATCCCCCTTCCCCTGCTTCTATGAGGGTGCTCACTCACTCACTCACTCACTCACTCACTCACTCAGTCACTTACTCCTGCCTCCTTGCCCTAGCATTCCCCTACACTGGAGCCTTCATAGGACATAGGGCCTCTCCTCCCACTGATGCCTGACAAGGCCATCCTCTGTTACAGATGGTTCCAGAGCTATGTGTTGCTCCATGTGCACTCTTTGGTTGGTAGTTTAGTTCCTGGGAGCTCTGATGGGGGTCTGGCTGGTTGATACTGTTGTTCTTCCTATGGGGTTGCAAACCCCTTCAGCTCCTTCAGTCCTTTCTCTAACTCCTCCATTGGGGACCCTGTGCTCAGTCCAATGGTTGGCTGCCAGAGTTGATATTCTTATAAATTTTCCTGGTGTGTTTTTCCTAAGTTTCTCTATTTTTGTCTCTTCTCATAGCTTTAAAAGAATATCTCTAGTAGAGAATGCAGCTTAGATTCCCAGCACCCATAATTAGAGGCTTATATCGGTTTGTAACCACAATTCAAGGATATCTGGTGCTATTTTCTGGTCTGCTGTAGGCACTTGCATGTATCAGATACGCATAAATCCACTCAGGCATATATAAACACATGAACATACGTGTGTGTGTGTATATACATATATATAATATTTAATATATATTTTATATAATATATATTAAATATATATAAATAAATATATATTAAATATATATATATATATATATATATATATATATATATATATAATATAATATCAGAAGGTATGTGAGCCTAACCTGCCAGGTTGATCTAAGGTCCAGTGATGAATGCTTTGGGAGAGAAAACTCTTCCCCAAAGTGTTACAACTCAGTAAAACAGTCACTCTCAGACAATTCTTGGTGAAGTACATTGTGCACTTTATTCCATGTGGACAGGACTTTATAAACATTGAGGAGTAGGGGGGTCCAGGGGTAAACGCTTCCTGTTGACTCATTTAGAAGCTAAAGATGCTCCAGTAGCATGGGGAGGCACTTCAGGTGCTTTCCCTATGTGAGTGATTGTTATGGTCCTCTCAGTCGGGTGTCATGGTTATGGGTTCCAGAGCAGGTAGAGTTTGACAGTGAGCTGCCCCCACTCCTGAAATTCTCAATTCTGAGTTTCATGGAGGTTTGAACTGACTCAACTTCATCTCTTCATCTGTGTTTTTTTTTTTTTTTTTTTTTTTTTGGTCTGGTGGCATGGTCCACGTACTTGGAGAGAGAAAAGAGAAGGAGCAAATTATGCAATCATATTTTAATCTCAAAAGGAAGAAGAAATAACTAAAACAAGTCCTTAAATCCTCAAACCCCAGCTGAGCTTTTATGAATAAATATTTGGTAATATAAAATATTTTCAGGCATCAGGTACTCTCCAAGCCTGAATGGGCTCCCAGAAGTTTTCCAGATTAAACCCCTGCAATTGAAATGCATAGCAAAGACTTTAGACAGCTTTTTATTGTTCACTTTAAACTTTTTTTTAAAGAAAAAAACATAGAAAATATACCCAGATTTTTGTCACATTGGTATCTGTGAGATGTTATGCTCTTTGTAAACAAGGCTTATTGTCCCTGGTTTGTGCACAGCCTGTGACCTTTAGGTCTGCCCTCCTCTTGCTTAGAACCAAAATATAAAACTGTATAAATAGCACCATTTCTTACACTTCAAATGCTAATAAGAAAGATTTTCTGATAAAAAAAAAGAGGACACCATTGTCTGGAATACCCTCATCTTAACTAATTGCATTTTCATTAAGTCTATTTGTCTAGGCCTCAAAGACATCAATTTTGACTTTCTGTCCGATATTATTAAATGCATAACAATACACACATTTTCTGTATTATTTAAGTTTATTTTCAAGCAATTATCAAAACATATGAACAGCAGTGTAGGTTTATTTTATCTAAGTAATTGCTATCAAAATGTAAGTAATTGTTTCCATGTTTGAATTATTCCAATACAAAAGTACGTTTGTGGCTACTGATTTTATCTTGTATGTTAGCCTATGCTGAGAGAAGGAAAAATTCTCCTAGCTGCAACCTGGCTCAAATATAATAATCCTTGCATATTTTTATAGGGGTACATTATGGTAACAGCAGTTTTAGGTCTCTTGGGAAGAAAACTTTGGTTTCTCAAACATATGTGACATTTTGTTTAGTATTAGAATTTAGAAGCTCAAAAAGCATGGCAGATCTTACGGGAATTACATTGTTGAGGCTCAATGGTTCCCTTCAGAAAAAAGCTCAATGATGTCTAACCAGATAGTGAGCAGGAGTCTGCAGACTCAGAGAAAATGCACAGTCAGAATCTCTAAGCGATGTTATTATTGTTATTATTCTTTCTTCCAAAAATATTTGTACCAACTAATTCACATGTCTGTCTCAACATTAAATCAAGATGCATAGGAAGTGGGCTGGAATTGCTTAAACTTTTAAAACCTTCATTTATAAAAATGATTTACCTTTCAAAAATAATGCTGTTTGCCTTCTTCATGCCCTCTGGTGTGTGTCTTGTCCACAGTATACTGGCTTTCTCACCACTAAATAAGAAATATGGAACTGATTTTTTTTTCATTTAAACACTTGTCCTGATTTCAAGGTCCTACAAAATTTAGCCAAAAGCATCACCACTAAAGTGCCAGTTGGCTTCAGGTATGTTTATCTGGAGCAAAAAGGTATTCATAAACCTTTCTCCAAGCTTCTTGACCATCTTTAAGTATGTTATAAAGACCCAGAGACTATGTTAACTTACTATAGTCTCACAGGGGATCTCTCAAAAATCTCAGAAGAGAATTACTATACACCATTGACCTTATCACAGACCAGTTAGGTCAGAACTGCTTAACAGAGGCTAAAGAATGAAAATAGCCTGGGATAACCCACTCAACTAACAGAATGAATGATAAAATAAGAAGAAAAAACTGCTATAAAACAAGGATAAGGCAAGATCAGAATTAAAATAATCTGGCAATTAGAAATAATGTTTCTCAAAAAAAAATTGTGTGTATTATTTCTGTGTGTGTGTTTGTGTGTGTGTGTGTGTGTTTGAGAGAGAGAGAGAAGAGAGAGACAGAGACAGAGAGAGATACAGAGAGAGACAGAGATCAACACTAGATGTTCCTTTGCTGCTCTCTACTTTATTTTTGAGATCGAATCTTACAATGGATCTTCCTGTCTCTGCCTCCATGGCTCTGCAACTCAGGGTCACACCTCCATGTCCAACTTCCCTATGAATGCTGAGGATCTACACTCAGGTCTCAGGATTTCATGGGTTTTGTAACACAGCCATATAACAAGTCACTAAATAGTAATTATTAGGCATCAGAGTCCATCTGTTCTCCTGTTCACATCTTAAGAAGCAAGAGCATCCATGCTTCATCTATATCTTTTAGCAGAAAACCATTTTAACTATTATAAGTTCTGTCAATGACTTAAAACACATGCATAGCACAATGAAAAAAGAGAAAGCAATAATTCATGTATTTTAAAGCTAAATACATTAGAATCATAGAGGGACTGTGGGATAAATTTTCCAGTGTAGATGTAGACATCAATGTCCAGCAGATTGGGTGAGGTTTTTATTATACTAGTGTTGGGGTCTCTGAGGAAGAACAGTGGAAGCTCTCATAGTGAGAAATTCTCAAAGTTACCCATGAGCTTTATCATTCGATAGACCTGGTCTTGATGCACCTACCTTGGATAATTATAATTTCATCTTTTATTTTAATCAATGCTGTTCCAATTACCATTTCAATATTCCTTCACATTATAAGTTCACATATAAAACTCACGTAAATAGGTATTAAATATAAATTACATATAAAATAGGTATTAACAATTTCATTTCTGAAACTGAGATTCTTTTTATTTCCTTAGTGCTCAACGTTTTTAATGCTACGTATACAATACTTCATTCTATAGTGTTCTTTGGGTCTTGTTGCACTTATCATGTAGTAAACTTAATGCTTTCTCTCTATTTTCCCATTACAACAAAATTTCTATAAAAATTATGTATGTTGACTGTACTTATTATTTACTGTATGTTATTTGGGATATATCCAGTGGAGCAGAACGGAGGTGGGAAGAAGCATGGAGGAGTCAAAGGAGGAAAAACTGCAGTTGAGATGTACTGTATGAGAGAAGCATCTATTTTCGATAAAAATAAGAAAGACTGAAC
This sequence comes from Rhabdomys pumilio, assembly GCA_030674055.1. Lineage (NCBI taxonomy): Eukaryota > Metazoa > Chordata > Mammalia > Rodentia > Muridae > Rhabdomys > Rhabdomys pumilio. The sequence continues at coordinate 27,665,734 of JANHMN010000015.1, forward strand.
TATCCAACACAAAATTCTCATTGCTTTCTTTTTTTACTGGGATCCTACCTATAGCTTGTCTCCTGTGGGAACTATTGAGAGTCCATTTCTTGTCTTGTATTTCCTCGTTTCATTCTGTTTGGATGGGTAGCCTATGAGGCCATAAATGACCAGAAGTAGAGGAAAAAAAAACCATCCAGCTAGCAAATCCTTTTTTTTTCCCCTTTCAAAAAGACCCAAAGTTCTGGTAAAAAGGCATTGCATTGCCCTTATTGCCAATTAGAAAATGTGTTTCCATTTGTATGTTGCTTCTGGGCAGACAATATAATAACACTACCTTGCTTTCTCTTTATCTCTGATCCAGCTGCTGTAATTTTTATGTACCTTGCTTGCTGCTTAGTACTTTACAGTTATGAGTTTATATCTTCTTTTCTTCTGTCCCATCTCACCATGATAGCAAATTTTTATTTGTGTTACTTATTTATTTCATAATAAAGCTCCCACGATGCTTATACTACAAGGCCACATGGGAAGCCCTTTAATCTCTGAATGTATGTATGTATGTATCCTATTGCAATCTCAAGCTGTCTGTCCTTACCTATAACATATTAGATAATCTTGCATTATCCTTCTTTTAAAAGAGGATTTAAATAAAATGCCTATTTTTTTTACTTTAGTTCCAAAGGATTAAAAAAAGATGTAAAGTAGTTTTCAATTTTAGTTTTATACTTCCTTTGATGATTCAAAATATGCTTTGTCTTTAAAGTAAAGTTACAAACTAACAGAAGTTTGAAAATGAACATCACCCCAGGCATGGGACATTATTGTCCTTGACAGATCCTTAGGCATGCATCATTTGATAAGTCCATTTGACATAAAATGGTATGGTCACTCCAGAATAATCTTGGTCATAAGAAGATGAAGTTATCTTTTCCTTGGCAAGATTAGAATACATGCTCAGAGTTTCTCAGAGCCGTAAAGAGACTCTTTTGTGCCAAATTATTTTGGACTCTTCAAATGACTATGTGAGGTCATCTAAGGATACTTTCCTCACTTTAACTCATAGAAGCCAGGAGCTGACACACAAGAACTAAGGCAAGTGATGGAAATAGTGAAACAAATCGACTGTACTTCTGGTTTCCCATTCAGTGGAACAGTGCCACTGACCCAGCTAGCATGAAGGCTAGTAAGATTGGCTTGTAATGCCACATCACTCTGCACTGTGAGTGGGTCCTTGAACACACACATTAATCTCATCCAGAAATAGAAAAGCTGTTGCTATCAGTCTGTTTTATAAGTACATGAACATTTTCACGATAGAGTTCACCATGCACGCTAACACTCTCTATACAGGAATGATTTGGACTGTCCTCAAGATATGAGTTTAAACGTCAGGGTATAGAAAAAAATCATAGAACATGGGAGTGCTAGACACACTTTTGCCATGAGTGTTTACTAGAATGACCTGGGACAGAGGGATGACTAGAATGACTTTGACAAATGAACTGATGACTTATGCTTTTCAGAGTGAACAAATAGTCTAATTGGATCAAAGTTTTGCTGAAAGCATCTAAAAGCTTGCTGTAAAATAAAACTCAAATGAATTCTTTACTGAAATAAAGATCTGTAGTCTTAAATAGAAGCATCAGATGAGATTGACAGGAAAACTAAAGTGAGTTGGTTGTGAGACATAAAGCCACTTTGGCTCCATCTGTTTGCACGACTTATTGACCCTCTGTGGCTACTTGTAATCCATCTTTGCTAACTATGTTCCCTAGTTCTCTCTGAATATTTTGTGCTTGCACTGGTAATAATTATAGAACAACATCTCTATATAACTTCTTATCATATTAAGGAGATTTAACAGCATAAAGACAAGCTGATTGTTCAAGGAAATAGATTTGTCAGAAGAAAGTCACAAGAAAAAGAAAACAGAAAGAATCCTGAGATCTTCAGTGTATGCAGATGAATGAGCTGCACAGATACCCAAGCCACTGGCTTAGCTCTGCAGAAGGTACTGACTGATGAGTCATGTCTTTCACATTTCTTCATATTCATTGCTTCCCCACTGCACTGCCCAGTGGCTTACATAACAGAAGCACAGATTTTTTTTTAATGGTAGCTAGATCTTAGAGAATGCTATCCCACCCAATCTAGTTTTTATGCCTTGTGTTTCTTTCTTTTTTTTTTTTTCATCTGAAGACAACTGAAAACTCTACGTATTTAATGTTCCCACTGATAGATCATGCAGGTGATGGAGAAGGAAGTGTTCATCGCTCTGATGTCTGTTCCTGGTTGACAGATGCCTTCTTTTATGAGTTGCTCTCTACCAAAGAAAACTGTTTTAACTAAAGGTTTGTTCCTTTCTGCGACATCCCACATCTACTAATTAGATGTAGAAAGTGAAAGAAGAACCATGTCAAACCCAAATACCCCTAAGGGATCTCGTGAGGGAGGCGTCACTGTAAGTGTTGCAAGGCTGAACATCTCTTTTCTTCATCGAGTTATAGTTCCCCCATATATGCTGTTCCAGAATGTACTTCTCAATTAACCTCTTGCCAATTTTATGTAGAATGTGTGATACTGAAAATTATCCTCAGTGGTCAGACACATAAATGAGTTATGCTGAAATAAATCCCCTCTTGTGTGATGGCAATAAAAACCTGATCCTATCAGCCTGGTCCTGGAAGGCTAGAACTGCTAGCATGTGTATGAACTGTTAACCAGTACCATCTTGAAAACAAGATATAGTTGGTATCAATTATTTGGAAAATGATGGAGTAAGACACAATTTTGAGGACTAAGGCAACAAATGATTGTGCCTGAAGTATCAAAGTGGGACAGCAATAAGTTGAACATGATTAATCACAGATTTAAGGCCAGTTGTGATTGTAAATCCATGGCTGTATAAAAAAAACCGAAATAAAATACAAAAAATATAACCTCATGTAGTCAGAGAATATAAAGCCTGAGTATTATATACAGGGGTTGATTTTATCTCTAGGTAAAGATTTAATTCACTACTTTAGAGAAGATTTAATTTTCAACTCCAGCAGTTCATGGCCACTGCTCTAACACAGAACAAATAGTTCAAATTCAGGATAGAGATATGTAACACAACACAACTGGTCTTTTCAATGTTAACATCTAATGCTTCCACCCCTTGCTAGAGAAACACTAGTTATGGCATTGTTAAAAGAAGAAATAATTAAGTTTAAAGGAGCTGATAGATATAGCCAACATTTACCAGCAGGAATTGAGAAATGGAGAATGGCATTAGAATATGAGGATGTCTAACTAAGGAGCTTTCACGCAAAGTTGCATAAGGAAAGGCTTGTGATGACAAGATCCTACTGAATCTTAGTGTCTAACAGCTTATCCAAGACCTCAAGAGACACAGATACTCTTTTGAAAGCTTGAAAAAAAATCAATGGCATAAATAAAACAGGATAAAGACATTCTGTGACAGAAGATAACAGATATAAAATGCCCAGAAGATAGTGTGGTAAGATATAGTTAATATTACTAAAATGTATACTCGTTAGCTATGGCTTAGAACCAAACCACCTAAAATTCCTGTAGTTTCCAGTGTTCGAAGTTGTCTTCCATTGAGAGTGGTTATGAAAAGGTCAGTAGTAGATCTCCTTTTTAGACGACAATTTAGAGTGTTACAGAAACATATTGGAAGACAGGCTAAGGAAATAATTAAGTCTAGGTACCATAAGTCTAGGTACCAATAAAATCTGAAATGAAAATGTAGACTCTGTCAATATTGTGTAGTGATGCTTAGCCATAATTAATGAAGTAGACATCAGTGTTGTATGAATGTCTAGTGCATTGTTCATGAGCCCTGACTGGCAGAAAGCCATCTATAGACACTGTTTCCCTGCTATGTCATGTTTGCATATACCTCCTGTTCCTTAAAAAATATATCATGGTATATCCCCCAAAATTGCATAAAAAATTAAAGGGAAGTTTTTAAAATTCATATACTTTTCAAATTTGTTAATAAAAATACAAAGATTAAAATAAGTAAAAAACGGTGCGAGGCTCGGTCTGTTGTGCTTCCGGCTCTGCTCTGGTCTTCCTCTGAGGGTGGAGGAGTCTCCAAGCAGTGCATGGCTCGACCCTTCCTTCCCTGCTTGTCCTGCCCAGTTCTTCTTTCCCTGCCCGGTCTCTTCGACGCCAGACTGGCCCAGCCTGGATATGACTTGTGGACAGAAGATTTAGTCTCAGCAGAAAAATGGCAAAAAGCAGACTGGACAGAAGAGGAAACAAGAACATGACCAAAAGGCTGCTGCCAAGGCTGCCTTAATATATACCTGCACAGTCTGCAGGACACAAATGTCAGACCTCAAGACATTCAGGCAGCCCTTTGAGAGCAAGCACCCCAAGACTCCACTTCCTCCAGAACTGGCTGACGTTCAGGCATAAAGTTGTTTACAGGTGAATTCATGACACCTTTGACTCTTCTACTGTCTCAAACCTTAGGTAACAAACCTGCAGCTGCTTTTTAAAACAAACTGTTGATCAGCAAAAAATAAAGGGGCTACAGAAACACTCATTCTTATGCTGTTCCCTTTGGGCTTCATGTAAAGACAATTCTGTGTAAATGTACAGTTGACTCTGACGTGGAAATCTGAAAAATCAGTCCATTCTTGTTATAAATTTTTTTTTACAATTGTAATTATATTGATGTTTCTATTGTGTAAAATAACTCATTTAATAAAGTAGTGCTTTGATTTTACAACACCAAACAAGTAAAAAGCAAAAATAAGATAAATCTAAAATTTAATTGGCAAAATTTTTTTATGTGATTAAATAAGACAAAGGAAAATGAAACCCATTGCTTAGTTCAAAGACTTTGACATACTACTCAGAATACCTTAGATGTATTGAAATGAGTTCTCTACTTTGTGCATAGAGAAAATGCATCATTACTTTTGAATTATATTCAGGTAAAATAAAACAAAACTCTTAGAACCTTTTGGTATGCTGCTATCAGTTAACAGAAAATCTTGTTATTTTTCTATGCTCACTTGGTGTCCTGCTACTTTTCTGAAAGTGTTTTTCAGAGATAAAAGTTTTCTAGGAGTCTTTAGGATATTTTAAATTTGGGACCATGTCATCTAAAAGTAGGAATAATTTCACCTCCTTTCTTGTTACCTTTTTTATTTCTTTTTCTTGTCTTATTCTTCTAGCTATGACTTTGACCATCAAATTGAACAACAAAGGGGAAATGATTAGTCTTATTTATTGTCCTTGATATTGGAGAAAATGCTTCTAGATTTACCCTATTTAGTTTATTATATTATTGTTTTATTTTGATATAATATATACTATTATTGCAGGTCTAACCTGGCTTTGGTAGGTATAAAATGGCATAACTCTTCCCTTGGGAAAGGGCCAGCAGGCATGGGCCTCTACCAGAGTCGATGGCTGCTGTGGGTGTAAGGCTTGTTTGGATAATAATGTGCATTTTATTGTATAATAATGAACATATTTTCCCTTCAACAAATGTTCTCCCTGTTAACATTAATTACTTCATGATAATCAGAAACTGCACAAGTCTAGGAAGTGAAGGTGTGGCTAATATCTCAGCAAAATTGTAAATGCTGGGACCTTCAGGACAACCATTAAGGCTATAAAAAAAAAACCCTCTAAAAACACAAGTTCAAAAATTCCTCAAGTATGCAAAATATAGATGCAATATGAATTACATGAAATTCACGAAGCTAAAAGAACAAAAGCAAGCCCATTATGAATCAGCTGGTCAGAAAGATACAAAGACAGACAGATACAAAGGCAGACAGATTCCTGAGTTCAGGGTCTGCTTGAGACAGAGCACGTTTAGGCCCAGGCATGGTAGAAACAGTAATTTCATGATAGTGTCCTACCCAGCTAGCTTGTTCTCTGTGCTTAAAAAAGGCAGGCAGATCTTTGAATTCTTTTGCAATGCTAAAAGAAAATGTGTCATTGCTGTCTCCTAAGAATTAAGGAGCTGGGGTCACAGGATGATGATTCATAGGATTACGTGGAAATGTGGAATAATACTGTATTGATATGTAAAACATAAGACTGCACTTACGATTTTCAAGAGAAGAGCTATTCAGGGATTATTATTATTTTTTTATTTTTTTAGAATTGCAAGAGAGAACTGCTTGGAGAACTGTCTCAATCAGAAAAGAGCTGTCTGGAGATCACCAGAAAAAAAAGCAGAACAGAGAAAAAGCAATCTAGAAAGCTTTCTTAAGCAGAACGTAGGTCATCAGCTGGGACCCATGATTTGACTTTGAGTCGTTTGTTTTCTCTGCTCCCAGACACTACTTCTCTCAGAACCCCTCTTAAAGCTTTGCTGGTCCTTGGAAAAATATTTTGACATAAGATATATCTTAATTCCAAAGCTGGGAGAGGAGGAAGGTCATATGGTCAGGAGGTTGTAGCCTATTCAAGGAATTATAGGTAGATAAAATGTACTCTATTTACCGACATAGACTATCAGTCAACTTTAGCCTTGTTTTAGCTAATTTATACCCAACATCCTCATCAGCACCATGATGTAAATTTGTCCTGAAAGCTTTTTTTTTCCTAAAGTAGTGCTTACTTCTATTTTTTTAAAAAAAATTATTCAGTTCCTAGTTCTATTTGTGTTTTTATCATGAAAAGATGTCACATATTGTCAAAGTCCAAAAGGCATCCATTGAGATAATTATGTGATCTCTGATATTTAGTCTACTTATATGCTGCTTTTAAATTTATTCCTGAATTATCTCTGCCTCCTGTAATGAATCCAATTTGGTCATGGTAAATGATCTTTTTCAATGCATTGCTCAATTATGCTTACAATATTTATTGAAGATTTTTGCATTAGTGTTCATCAGAAAGTCTTATATATTAGTTATTAGTTGTATCTTCATCTTCTTCCAGTTTTTCTATCAAAGTTATACAGGCTTCTTTAAAATACCTCAATATTTTGTACAATTATCTAATGAACACTGTTGTTGGATATTCTTAAAGGTCTAGTAGAATTAATCAGTGAATCCTGGACCTAGGATTTTTTTTTTACTTTAATTAAGAGATGTTCTGGTTAGTGATAATTGTCAACTTAATATTAATGGTCTAGAATCACCTGGGGATAAGCGTCTAAGCATGGCTGCAAGCGAGCATCTGAATCACAGCTCACCTCCGAGGTTTGGTCCTACAAAAAATGGGAAGAAGAGAAGTAGTAGAATACAAGTGTTTGTCTTTCTCCCTGATTGGACCTGAGCCTACCAGAGCATATTCTCTTTTGCAAGTTTAATGTCTAAATTTCTTTCCCCTCTCCTTTTTGTTAGTCTGTCTTTCCTTCCTTCTGTCTTTTCTCCACTCTGCTGCCTTTCCTTCCCTTCTTCCCTTCCTCATTTCATCTTTTGTTTTCCTTCCTTCTTCTGGCATTTTACTCATTTACTGCAGTGGCCCACCATTGGAGTATGGCTTGTATCCAACAGTTCCTAGTTTATATCCCAAGATTCCAGCTGTCAGTTTTGTGGATATCATTTTCATCTTTTCCTGATAGGCTACAGATTTTTTTAACCTGCAGATTAAAAAGTAAAACAAATAATTTTCAACTTGACTCTCCATAAAGTGGAATGCAAACTCTATATGGGTGATTTTTCAGTTTGTGTTGATGAGTTTATGATATGTAACAAGTCTCAAATATTTTGAGAAATTGGACAGTTAACCAATGTTTTCAGTCAATTCATATAATACAACCAATACCCTGTCATAAATTACTACAAACTACTGAAAACTACAGTTTTACAGAAATAATTGGTTCTTGATTTTTATCCTGGGCAGAACAAAATTAATAGATGTTTACTTATGACAGGGAAAAATGTCACGTATACCTTAGAGAAAATTATATAAATTCAACCAAGGTTGATTAAAATTTAACAAGTGTGGGATAAGTCAGTAAAAATAAAAATCTCGAAACCTATACAAGCATGGGCTGCCTCTTTTAAATCATTGTTTACAAGATATTTTACACATAAGTAGTTGTAATGATGGTAAGATACTGCTGAAGGTACATAATTAATGAATCATACAGAGGTTTATTTCCCCAAGAGTAGCAATTATGAACATATACTTAGAGTTGAAAAGATAGTGAAAGTAGAATGAAATGTTTATCACCTAATAATTTATTTCTGAAATGGTGTTCTGTTTAAATATCACCCATGGAACAGTGTACAGCAAAGGAAAATGTGTTCTCATGTTAGAAATAGGGATAACATAAAATTATGATATCTTTATGATATTATTGATATCACCTCAAAAACATTGTCTGTCTTATGCTATTTGTAGCAATAGTGTCATGTTCTCCTCTTCTGCAAATGATTTTTTATTTATTTAACACGATTAGAGTCAGCCATGTTGATTTGCACAGTTCTACTTTATTCATTCCAAATGCTGTGAAACTCATTATGTACGTATAGAAAGTCTGTCTTACAGAATATACACATCATTTAAAAACTTTAGCCATCACACATGATTCAGGCTACCTGGCTTTCCTTTCCAGCCTCAGTCCATTCAGGTCATCTAAATCCAGTTGGTAGTTTATCAGGGGCTTGCATCTTTTCTGAGTCCCTCTCCCACCTTATGGGCTTCCTCACATTACAGTTGATTTTCCTTCAGTAACTGCCAAATAACCACACTTGACCACCCCAAACAGCCATCATAATGCCGACTGCCTGACGGGAACCTTCCAGTTACCCTATATAGACTTGACCTGTGGGACTAGTCCTCATTACTAGGAGAAACTTATCCCAACCTTCTTGACCAAGCCACTAAAGCAATCAGAGCACAGCAGACAAGCCAAAAAACCAAGAATCGAGGTTGTATTCCCAAATCCCAGAGAAACAGAGGAAATGGAGATGCCACCTCTGTTACAAATTCTCTTTCTGCTAAATGTTATAAATCAAAAAACTAAAATCTTATTTTAGGAGAAAGATGACTTGAACAAAAATTAAAGAAAAACTACACCAATCAACTAACTGTAGATGTGGAAATCTCAGCATAGAAGTAAACACATACACACACACACACACACACACACACACACACACACACAAACACACACACACACACATACACACACACACAAACACACACACACATACACACACACACACACACACACACACACACACACACACACACACAAACAAATAATATGTCTTCTCCAAAATATATGTTTGATAGTAATGGCCCATGATAGAAATGACTTGGAAAAATTTTCAAAGAATTCAAATAAATAGTTAATAATAATATTCAAACAACTCAATGCTGAAAATGACAAAGGGATCAATGTAATAAGGAAGTTAATCCATGGCATGAAAATGGGGTTTGAATTGAAGAAAAGCAAGGTGAAATGGTATTAGAAATGGGGTTTAACTAAGTCTTAAGGCAAAAACTCACCAACACAGTTTATCATGTCAAAAACAGAAAGTGATGGGTGAAAAGCAGACAGAAGAGTCGGGTCACTTAGCAAAGGTAATGAGAAACTGGAGGCAGGAAGGATGTGCAGATCATGGGACACAACAAACAAAGCCTAAGATCTCATTTACCACCACAGAAGTAGAATAATAATATCTTAAAGTCATAGAAGATGTTTCTGTAAAATAACAGAAGAAAAAATAATATCAAACCTTAAAGAAAGAGATGTCTATCCAGGTACAGAAGATCCATGAAAAAACAAACAGACAACGTTGGAAAAGAAATTCTCCATGATATATTATAGATGAAATTTTAAAAACCGAATAACAAAAGAGTATTGAAAGCTGAAGGAGGACAACATAAAAGTCAAGTCACCTCTAGATGCCAGCCCATTGGAACAAACCTGCTTGTTAGACAGAGGCCCCTAAAGCCAGAAGGGCCTGGAAAGATATATTCCAAGTCCCAGTAGATAACAGTCAACCCAGACAATTATATTCATTAAAATTATCTATCAGAATTTAAGGAGAAATAAAAACTCACTGATCAAATCAATGACACAGAGAGAAAGGAATTTGACTACTAAATTAGCTGTACAGAGGAAACTAGAAAGAATACTACAACCTTAAAAGAAGATTAAACATACACAAGAGTTCAAAGACAGTGTGGTGTATAATTTTAAGTAAACTTAAAACAAGCTAATGTTATCTGAGAAGAGAGCATCAATTAAGAAAATGCCTTTATAAGACTGGGCTATAAGCAAATCTATTGAGGTCTGTTGCTATGTATTGTAATACTGGCCCTGGTTACCTCAGGGACCAGGAGATTCTCATATGCACCAAATGATATTATATAAGCTTGCCTCCCATGTTATCCCTTATTGATCAATAAAGATGCCCAGAGCCTATAGGAAGACAGAAGAAAGATAGGCAAGATTTCCTTTCTCAGGCTTGAATTATGAGGCAGGGGTTTATGAAGAAAGAGGGAGAAGGTGCAGAGAGAAAATACCATGCGGATCAGTGAATCATGAAAATATGGCCATAAGGGCTAGTCAATTAGAATAAGAGAAGTCCAGGCTTCTCTTAAAGGCTAATAAGAGTTAAAGGCTAATAACTTAAAGGCTTGAAAACTGCCCAGCTCTAGTGTTCTAAAGGCTTATCATAAATATAAAGGTGTTTTATCTGAGAACCTACTGATCTAAGGCAGGGTAGGACTGCCTCTCCCCCGGCCCCTGATTAAATATTACAACAAAGCCTGTAAAGCCATTTTCTTAATTAGTGATTGATAGGGTGGGCAGCCACTGTAGACCGGGCCACTTCTGGACTGGAGGTCCTGAGTTCTATGAGAAAGCAGGCTGAGTAAGCCAGAGAGGGCAAACCAGTAAGCATCACCCCTCTGTTGCCTCTGTGTCAGCTCCTGCCTCCACGTTCCTGCCCTGACTTCCTTCAATGATGTACCAAGATGCGCAAGTAACACAAATAAACCCATTTCTTGCTCAACTTGAGTTTGGTTTTGCTGTTTAGTTACAGAAATTATAATCCTAGTTAGGATAGGGAACAAATAAGAACTATTAGGATGACAATAAAAACAAAGTTGAGAAAAATGAGAAAATCAACACAATGAGAGAAATTAACAAATATCTTGAAAAAAACCTTTAATAATGAGTTCAGTTCCCCAATAAAAAGACACAAACTAACAGATTGGACCAGAAAATAGGATCCATGTTTTTGTTGTTTCCAAAAAATTGCCTCATCATCAATGATAGACAATCCTTTATCAAAAAGAAGAGAAAAATGTGGAATCAAAGGAATTTTTAAATCTATTCTGATAATCTATTCCTTTCAATTAGGTTGTTTAAATAATTTAATTGTATCATCTAGATATAATTGAAACTTAGGTTATTATAACATGGCTTGCTTTATATTTCTATTTATTCTTTTAACTTTAATATCATCATCATCATTATTATTATTTACTATTTTATCCCTTTGTTATTCTTGTTGCTTAATTAATAATTTCTTTTACTATAAATTTATTCATAACATGGTAATCTTTTTGTGAGTTCATTTTTATTTTCTTCTAACCATCACTAGTGTAAAGACAAAAAGGCTTACACAGCCTATATTTAATGAATTGATTTTCATCAGCAGAAATGATTGTGCTGAAAGTAATATTTCAAGAACTTGATTTAAACCAGAATCCTGAATAATACTTTTAACATCAAAGCCTCCCTGTATATAATCATAGTATCTATAGAGGTATAGGGACATGGATTACAAGTTAGAAAGTTCAAGACAGCAGCCTGGATTTCAAAGGTTAGGTTTTGTCCAACATGGTCAAAACAAAACAAATAAATGAACAAAACAGAAACACCACCAACAACCCCCTGCAAAAAAACCCAAAACCAAAAAACAAACAAACAAAAACAATTAAACATCAACAGCAAGAAATTCCAAACCAAACCAACCTACCAACTCGCCACAAACACAACCAAAGGGGAGAAACCCAAAATGAATAAAGCTAAAACAGCCCTCCTTTAATATCTACAGTATAAACCTCTTGCTATTGCATATATTCCGGGTTCAAGATAATATAAACCCTTATTTACTCTAAAAATTTTCCAACTACCTTATAATCATCATAAGTAATGATTTTTTTCTTGACTATTTGCATCTATTATATTGCTAATTCCTCAAACTAGAACTGACTTTAATATTTGAATGGAATTAAAATGGTATAAAAGCAAAAAGGAGGATGGGGAGGGAATAGGGAGGTTCTAGGGAGGGGAAATGGGGGAAAGGGATGGCATCTGAAATGTAAATAAATATCTATTAAAAAAAGAAAAAAATAAAGGAAAAATTTAGGTTGAAACTTAATTACTTGATGAAGGGAAGTCAAAGCTTAAAACAATAAAAACCCGTGGTTACAAAAATAATATCGATTTATCAAAAATTTTAAATACTCAAGTGTGTCTGATGATGGGTTAAAAGGTGGTTCCCTTGTTCTCTCAAGGCTACTGTAGGGCATAATTAATTAGAGAGAGGCAGGAAGACAGTTTTATCTTGAGATTTGCTAACCACTGTTTTGCGTTAACACCATTAATTTTGGAATTAAAATAAATGCGCCTGTTTTTCACAATTAAGTAGCGTTCAGCTCAGAGAGACAGACTAATGCAAGCAGGTTAAAAACGTTTGAAGTAGACCCTTAAGGATTCTTCTTGGGAGACTGGAAACAAAAAAAAGGCAGTAACTGATTTTTTTTTTTTAAAGACTCTACAGGTAGAATGAATTCATATTGGCGTCAATGGTGCCAATTTTAGTGTATACAATGAAAAAAAAAACCCAGGTGCCTATTTAAGTTGAGAAGGTCTGCATTTTTTGAAAACAAAATGGAGGTTAGAGATTCTAGAATATTGCTAGATGCCTGGCATATGAGCATGGATCCATAAATGCGATGAACAGGCATTGATGCCACCAGCAAGAGACCAGGGGTCAAGGGTAAGGGTGTGCCAGAGTGTGAGATAAATTTAAATGAATGCTCACAAGAATAGAAGCCAAGTTGGAGAGACAGCTTAATAGAAGAGAGAGCCTTCCTACCATATGCAAGGCTCCAAGCTCTGTCTCCAGTACTTGTGATAACAAGGGGTACAAGAATATTAAGTTTAACTTCGCAAATGTAAGGAGATTCTAATCATATATGGGCGGTTTAATGAACGATCTTCATTGGGTTGCCATGTTACTACTACCTCCATGGCTAATTGAATAAGGTAATGAGATATTCTTCAAAAGACATTTAAGGATGTGAAGTGAGAACTTAAAAACTTTTCAGTGCCGATGATGACATCCTCTGGGTTGAACAACCGATTAGGAGGAGAAGGGTTTGTGATCCAGGTAATGCAGCCCCTTAGACGGGACCAGGACTATGTGGAAGGTATGGGGCTGTGTGCTGTGAGAAGCAGCCAGGTGCCTGGTTGATCATAGGCCTCGAACCCCTGACCCTTATCTGACCACAGGTCTTAGGCTCTGCTCCCGGGCCCTGGTTCTTTTCATTTAGCTTCAGCCCTCCACAGCCCCTCCCACAGAGAGGTCTATGGCTATCAGCCACGAGGAACAGTGCCTCAGGCTCTCCCACATGTAGATGAGGTATCTCCAAGCTTTCAGACCAAGCACTTGGGAAGAGATCTGCTCTCCTGGAACCTGCCTGGGACTTGCCAGCTAGCTGGATTCTTATCAGCTCAGCTTGGGCCGGATAAGCACGGAGAGACAGGTGCAGCACCTGGGAGTGACAGGGAGGTGACAGTGGAGACCTGAGCAGAGGCAGCAGCTGAGGCAGGCAATCTCCCCTCCCTGCTCGCACTCTGTCCCCTTGTCCTGGATCCTGCATCAGGCCGGGCGGGAGATCCTCGTGGGATGCCCTCTGGAAGAGGGGACCCACAGGGAGTTACTAACAACAGTAAGACAGCATACCATCCTTGGAGACACTGTGAGAGAAACTCAGTATCAGAAAAGAGCTCCAGAAATGCAAAGCACTCTAGCATTTGCAGTGGATGATGGGAGAAATGACACGTTCAATAGTGACTGCAGAAAGAATACCCCTGCACTGACCAGGGCTGTGACTGGATAAAGTGCCACTAGTAAGCAAAGGGACAAATGTAGTGACAACTATGTATGACGAACAGCAGTAAGGGGCATGCAAATGCAACAACACTCCTTTTCTAGTCAGTCTTCCTAATTCACGTAACAGTTTCATACTCTCTCGTGTGTGTTGTCATGATAGACCTTACAGAGTTGCAGTAACATTTGTAAATTCGACTCACTCTCACTTGTTCTAGTCAGTCTCACTCAGTGTTATGTTTGAAGTCCTGTCAACATGAAATCGCAATTGTTATTTGCAAATGAAATTAAAAAGAGAGCCTACTGAAGTCAGTGACCTTGTCTCCCACACAAATAAACTAAACCCAGACACAGATCTGTCACTTACTATAATGAATTCAAATATGCAAGATGCAGTGACTTCTTTTATTTTTCTAAGCTAATTTAAAAAGACTTCTTAGGACATTCAATTTGTAGATAGATTATTTACAAGACTAGTTCTTTTGAAACATTAAAGAAGACAATAAACTGACTTAATAAAATACAAAACATAGATCAATAATATATAATACATGATAATAAAATATAACATATTAATAAAATAAAATTTATACTTTATATGACACATTAAATATATAATAAAAAGACTATTTCTCATATTTAAATAATATGTCATAATATTTTATTCTTCAATTAATAGAAATCACGTATCAACCTGTTTTGCTCTTGGTGAGATTTGCTCTTTTAGACCAAATTAAAATTGTAGTGTATTGTTCCCAAATTCAATTTATATCATAACAGTTCTCTCACATGCAGCAAGAAAGGAAAGAGAAAAATAAAGGGTTGAGAGAAGTCAGTAAGGGAGTGAGAGTCGGAAGAAGCAATCACTAAGAGGCATAAAAACCTAAAAGCACTTTAGTTGGCAATATCTAGTGTCTGGGAAGACGATTTTATGATTGTCAAATATGACAAGACCCCAGGGAATAGCATGTGCTGGAAAATATCTTTGGCCATTGTCTCAATTTTTCTAGATAGTTCATAAAACTTTATCCCTGTAGTGAGCAAAGAGAAATACAACCTAGAGTTCTTGCTATCAAGCAATCATTAATGATTGTGTTTGTTTTCAGAGCAGCTACACAGTCATTTGCTCATTCTGTTTGTGATGCTCATCTTTCTGGCAGAAGAGGAACAGCTAAAATACTTGGATGAAAATGCTCTATTTGTTTTTAAATACTATTAGAATGGGTTTAGTTGCACTTACATGCACACAATTTCAACCCTACACTCTGCATTAATTACTTTCTCATTGCTGAAACAAAATGCCTAGCAAAAGCAACCTAAGGAACAAAAGCTGTGTAACTGACTCTTCACTAGGTATAGTTATGCGGAGAGAATTAAGAGGTTCTTTATTGCTAAACTATAGACTTCAATGTGTTAAAATTATTGCTGTAGAATTAGCACTGTTGTTGGTTAATCATCAGTACAGATTGATTTCAGTTGGTTTTCAAAACTTTTTGGTATTTTTCATTGTCCTTTCAACATGATAAGATTTAAACAATACACACACACACACACACACACACACACACAAATGTCAAACTATTTCTCAGGAAAATTTGGAGATGGATGGTCACTGACCAGCATGTAGTATAGCTTTTAATCTGATAATATATTTATTACCTTTGATTGAGAATTTTATACATTAGTATAATATATTTCAATCAAACCCACCCCTTGTACCTTCACCCTATTTCATTGTATGACCTCCACCAATCTCTTTCCTGTCCTGACTTCACATATTCATTTTGAAACCCATTGACTCTCCTTAATGCTGCCAGCATATACACAGCTGTAGAGCCATCCAGTTTAACATATACAGGATACCATGAGTCACATTGTAAAAATAAAATGTCTCCCTCTCACGTCGTGACTATCAATTGCCAATAGATCAATAGCTTCCTTTGGAACTTCCTGATCCCCTCCTTTATTCACAATTCTCTATTACAATTTTGGCTGGTTTTACAATGTGGGTACCTGTATGCAACATGATTTTTGCATCAATATTTCATTACCTCACGTCTCTTAAAATCTTCTTGTATCTTTGTCAATGACCCACGAGCCTTGTGGGGTAGCAATGTTGTTTGCCAAGACATTTATACACTTCTCAACCTTCTTCAAAGAAATTTCTTATTGCAATAGATGGTAATTAACACAGACACAGCTAGTCAAAGAAGAAAGACTAAGAGACTTTGGAGTAAAGCATGTAAAATTGTGATTGAGTTTCTTTACAACAGCTATATTTTAGGTTTTCTGGGAGTATTTTTTTTAAGACTCATTGGCCTTCAGCGGTTCAATAACGTGAAATAATTGGATCGTGGAGGCTAGCCACAACTGTGCTTTAAAACTCACAGATTTCCAGTGTACAAGTTGGTCTCTGAATCACATCTTTAGAATCCATGGAGAGAAGTTCAATTTACCTGGCAAAAAGAATTGTGACCTTCACTGGAAGTGAACATAAAATCAGGGATTCAGGAAAGAAATACCCTGAATGGATTTTCTTTTCGAGTTTCTGGGTTGCTGGAATAATGAGAGCCCCTAACAAGCAGAGGTTTTGATCTTCAGGGTAAGGAAAGATTTACTTAGGAGAGATCCCAGTCTTACTTAGGAAATGCTAGAAGTCTCTTTCATTGGTGAGAACAGCCTTGATAGATTTTAGCATTTGATTCTGAACACCTTCCCTGAGCAGCTAAAGATACATGGAGGTATGGCCCTCTTACGGATCACAGCAATTGTCTCTCAGTGCTACAAAACACTGCTAGTCATGGCCAATGCTGTCTAGTTACTTCAAAATACATATTTAACAATGATCATTTAAAACTAAGTACTGGAGAATTTTTTATCTCAAAGACACTCAATGTTCCTCTTTGTTCCATCAAATTTGCTGCTAATTATGATAAGGGAAAAATAAGCATATGCAATTATTTAGGCAATGTGGCAACAGTACAATAACAGTGACAGTGGCTACATGTAGTTTTCAGGAATCCTTTATGTTGTAATTGAAGTGCTCCTGTTTATACAGGTGTGATTCTTTCCTATGTATTCTAGGCTTTAGCATTTCCCCATCAAGATCATTATCACTTTTCTTCTTTCTTATAATTCTCTAACTTGATTCTCATTAAGGTTTGCAATATCACAGCAACGTTGACCAGAAAAACTGTTTACTGCTGAGTAGTTGAAATATGAGTCAGGCATAAAGTGGCATAAAATGAGTTTAGAGAGTCAAGAAAGGACAGACACAAAAAGAAGTTCATATTTTACTCTGTATATTTGGTGCCTCACTGAAAGGTCCAACAAAAAGGAATGACATGAACTGGTCTAAAGTTTCAAAAAGAGTACCTGGGTGAAGGCAAAGGAGAAATAGGTCAGGAACAGAAGAAAGACTCCTTGTTGGTGGTTTAGTCCCTGGAAGCTCTGGGGATTCTAGTTGGCTGAAATTGTTGTTCTTCCTATGGGGTTGCAAACCCCTTTAGTTGCTTCAGTCCTTTCTCTATCTCCTCCATTGGGTACCTTGTAGGAGCAACCCATGGCTCCAGCCACATATGTAGCAGAGGAGTGCCTTGTCAGGCATCAATGGCCTTTGATTCTGTGAAGGCTCAATGCCCCAGTGTAGGGGAATGACAGGGTAAGGAGGAGAAAGTGAATGAGTGGGTGGGGGAAAAACCCTCATAGAAGCAGGGGAAGGGAGAGTGGTATAGGGAATTTCCAGGGGAGAAACCAGGAAAGGGGAGAACATTTGACATGTAAGTAAGTAAAATATCCAATAAAAAAGATTGTTGTGATAGTTAGAACAAGTTATACTGCTGCTACTGTAGAGAGATGGAAACACTGAATATATGTTGGCAGAATTAAATAAAGTTGTAAGCATATTGGCTATAATGTATGAAGGTTTGAGAGGAAGGCTATCTGGTGCAGAGTGGTTTGAAGTATACATAATCTAGAGATCTGCCATGCTACTGGTACTGTTTCTGAAGCCTGATAGTTTTAGAAAAGCTATTGAGGAAACATGGATGATAAAAATAAAATGTAAAGTAAGAACAACCTCCTCCTTCCTTCAAAATCCCCTCAACATCCCGATACATGAAGCAGACTCTAACCTCAGATCTTTTATCTTAGCTGTTAGGACATGGGAAAGCATAGTCTTGGATATTTTCAGAAGCCCTTGGTACTTTTAATGTGCACTCCACATTCATATTATGGCTACTCATGGTCTAGGAAATGGAAGGCAACATCAGGGGAGAAAATCTTGTTATAAGAGAAAGAGGAGCAGGGTATGCAGTGAGGCTTAATGAGAGGATAAGAGCACCAGAGCTGTGCTGAGGACCAAAGATAAAGCTCTGTTTAAAGTATGAACTGCTGGGCTATCTTCAAGAGAACAACCTACACCCTCCAAAAAAACCCCAAATGGAATTTGGGTTTTTCCTGGGTTGAGTTAGATGGGAGAGTGTGTGGGGGGGGGGGGGGGGGGCAACATTAAGGCAGAAGGAACAGTAACAAGCAAAAGTGACTACTCTGGCCAAAGCTTATAAACAGGAGCTGTAAGGAGTGCAAGGCACTAATGGTCAGTCTGCTCTGTTGAGATAAGAGACCCAAAGACTGAGAAATGCAGAACATTAAGTTTGTATATCCCCAAAGGGGCTAGAACCCATACAGGCTATCATCCATCTTGGTGTCTTATCAACTCTATCGTAGCCAAAGATCTGGACCAGCCCATCAAAAGAAAGATCCTGGAAAAAAATCAGTAGAATAAAAGGTCTGAGCCCATGTCTGGGTTTAAAAACCTATCAAAACCCACCAATCCCTGGGCTGTGTTTGGAATCCCACCCTGGAAATCGCTACTCTTGAAAATTCCTCCCACGAGAAATCCTATGTAAGCCTATCTCCTCCTCCGTTCCCTGCTGCTTCTGGCCATAGCAAAGGAAAGTAGCCTCCAGTGTCTCTCCTTATAAATTTCATGTGTGGTTTGTTATCCAGTATGACTGTGATATTCTTCAACTTCCAATTGTCAGGACACCTTTCCCTTTAGACATTTAGCACTTGCTGGGGAGTTCCCCACCCATCCTCCCCCAAGAGGAGATCTATAACACTTGCACTGGGGAAACCTTCCTTCTTAGAGTTGTAACACCTCTACAGGGGAAACTTTTTCCCTCAGAGCTATAACATTTTTACTGGAGAAGATTTTTCCCTTAGAACTATAATACTTAGAGGATCAATGACTAGAACCTAGAAAGAAGAGCAGAAAAATAAATTAATCGACTAATAATAAGTGTGGTGGTTTGAATAGATTTGGCCACTATAGACTCATGTGTTTGAATGCTTGGCCCATAGGCATTATTAGGCATTATTAGGAGTTGTGACCTTGTTGGAGGCAGTGTGTCACTCTGGGGATGGGGAGCTCTCATAAGCTCAAGCTGTTAGGGCCTAAGAATTTCTGAAGGAAGATCCCAGACTCAAATACTATGCAAAGGCAAAGAGCTCTATTCTGCAGAAATGACTAGCAGACAGAGGTCAACCATTCATCAAAATGGTAATGACCACAGGGGCTGACAGGACTCCTTTTCTATACAGAACTAAGGGAATTTCCCAGAAGGCTTAGGCAACTTCTAATATGACTGGTAGGGCAAAGCAGTGACATTAGTATAATTCTGATTGGTTGCTATGTTAGTTCCATTATAATGGGTGAGACCTCGAAGAATTTCAGAAACCAGTCATGTTCTGGACTTGTTATCTTTTCTAGGTGTCCTAGGAGCTGACTCAGCTCTAAACTCATCCTCCCTAAATCAAGACTGTCATTGACTAAAGGCCAATTGTCAGTGGCTCCTCCTGAGTAGCACAGTATGCTTCCTGGGGAACTGAAATTTTTATTCCCAAGGATTTTAGACCTCTCAAGCCAGTTTACTTCCTATAGCCCGCAGTTTAGGATATAGAGCACTCAGTTTTTTCTCCAGCACCCCATGCTGCTATTCTTCCCACCATGATAATAGTGGACTAAACCTCTGAAACTGTAAGCCAACTCCAAGTAAATAGTTTTCTTTATTAGGGTTGCCATGGTCATGGTGTCCCTTCACAGCAATAGACAACAACCTGAAATGAAATGCTCTGATACTTATGTGTCATAGAAGATTAAAAGAAGGATATTGTTTTGAAGAAAATAAATTAGTACCTAGATGGATGCTATTGAGAGATGAGCAAGAGAACAGGAGGATGCTCATTTGCTTAAGGGCTTTAACATGCTTGAACACGGCAAACACGTCACTGCAGGTTTTGCATTTTGCCCTTCTCCTCATTCTCTCTGTATTGAAAAAATACATTTTTATTTTCCAGAAGGTTTAGGTGACTTATAATATGATTAGTAGAGACAAAGCAATGACAATTAGTACAATTTTGATTAATTAATTAATAAAATAAAATAAATTAATTAATAAAAATAAATTTGATTAATTAATTAATAAAATAATGCTAGCCACCATGCCCCTTCCCTTATTTGTCTACTTTGTCCCCCTGAGGCTGACAACCAAGGCTCAGCTGTCAAAGTATTAAAATCTGGCACTCAAAAGTCCCCTTCACCTAATTAACATGCCCAATTAAAATTAAATATCTCATCCTAACACAGGTTTCCCCTTTACCTTTATAAAGACAATTTGCCTATGGGTGACATCTGTCTCTTCTCTATCCTGAGGCAGTCCTTAGTCCTCTTGGACAGATGTTTCTGACCCTCCCCCTTGTTCCCTTTCCCTTTGCCCTCTTCCTGTATCTCCTGACTTTGTTAATGATTCCTTGCCCTTTGTGCCTCAAGAGCATGAAATCTCCTTTGTGCTGAGAACTTGGTCTTGGGGTATCTAGTGCCGACCATGAAGTTCTTTCATTTGTTGTGTAGCGAAACTTTTCATAGGGAGATGCTACATACACGTGTCCTCATGAAGATATGGAGCCTATGACAGCTACTACTATAGTCCAAATTGGTGAAACAACAAATTTTATTGAAGTTACTTACAGGAATATGAGTGAGGGGTTATTCCAGGAGTAGAAGTGATTAAATGACAGCTATATCACCAAAGCTGATACAACATGTATGACAGTGCACAAGAACTGGAAATCTAGAATACAGAGCACAGACTTCATGCAGCCCAATAGGCTAGAGTGTCCTTTCAAGTTATTCTGATCTAAACCTCTTCCAGGCAGCTGGTCTGGTGTCTGTTCTTTTAAGCTCGCTTCATATTAGAGTCTTCTTTATAGCATAGCTTGCTTTTACATTAAGGAATAAGGGGTAGAGAATCTAATCAGTTTCAGGAACTTCCTGAAGCAATTTTGAGCTTTTTACCTTCTGCTTAAGGAGCTTCCTTGCAGGATGGAATGTTGCAATTTCAGAGGATACTGCAACACAATCTCATTTAACAGCTGTCACGTAGAGGATGGTGACCAGCAAAATTTTTCTGGATAGGTAGGGAATGTGGTGAGAAGGGTTTGGATGTAGATATGGGGCTGATTGGTTACTGAGCACTTTTGAGACTTTCACAGTGCAGCAAGCAGACTTATATGAGGAATGAGAATGGTATTAGATGAAATTTTTGATTTTTTTTTTGTCTTAAAAATAGGAAATTTTTCTTGCTGCTATATTGTGGATTATTTTTTTTTTCTTCAGGGCCCTGTTGAACAAGGAGTAATTTTTATTGTCATTGGAAACTACTGCTATACATAATTTTATAAATTCCTTTATCATTTGTGTTTATGGAGTTATTCTTATAAGCTTTAAGGTATTTTTTTAAAGTATGTTTTGGAAAAAATATTATAGTAATGACTAATATTTAACTTTTCTCTATGAGATTTACTTTTTGTGGGATACAATTATTTTCTATGTGTTTCTTCTTTTGCTGATTATTGATCTGTTATTTTATAAATAAATTAATATTTTATTTTAAATTAAAAGTTACTACCAATTCTAACCAATGATGACATATGATGTTACATTTAATATATACAGAAGAATGACTGGAATATCATTATTGTATTGTGTCTTCTTCCAAATGAATCTGATTCTTTTTGCTTGTTTGTCCAGTGGTTTTGGGGGGTATAGAGGCATCAATAAACACTAAATATACATCCTGTAAATAGAAACCTCCTTTGGTTCTCCTATTCTAGTTCTTTGCACTAAATATTCTTCTGTCTTCATATACCCACACTTCTCCGGCAGTTCCTTGCTTATCTCTCCCCTTTGTGTTAAAGGGAGCAATTGCATTCAAAATAAATTACTGATAGACCTACAGAGATGGCTCAGTGTGTAAGATGCTCTCTACTTAAGCATGACTCTATGGGTTCTAGTCTTCAGCACCTACTTTACAAGTCAGATCTGACAGTATAACCTCTAAAACTCATTCAGGGGGGAAAGAGACAAGAGGGTGTCTGAGGTCACAGAAAAACCAGCCAAGCCAGTTTGTGGGCTTAAGGTTTAGTCAGGAATTCTTTCTCTAAAATCAAAATAAGCTACAGTCTGACAGAGGGAGATGTGTAATGTAGAGTTCTGGCTTACACGCAAACACACACACACACACACACACACACACACACACACACACACACTGAGTGACCAAGTGAGAGAGACAGAGAGACAGAGACAGAAGACAGAGATAGAAAGAGATGGAGAGAGCATAAACACACACAGTTATCAAGGATGTAGGATAGATGACCATAATGTACTGTTAAGATCAAAGATGGGTCTTCGTTCAGCACAAAGAGAATGAGAGTAAGGAGTATAGTAGGCTTTTATCAGAGTGACTGAAGCTCCTATCAGATACTTCTGTTTTCTTTTTGAACAATAGGTTCTGTCATCAGCTGACTTGTAGAAGGAATTGGGAGACACTTCGAAAGGTTAGGAATGCTGGTTAGCCTTGGTCATCTTGACACAAACTAGTTTCAGCTGGGAAAATGTAACTTCAATTGAGAAATCACCTCCATTAGATTGACCTATGAGCACGTCAATTTATTTTCTCCTGATTAATGATTCACATGGGATGGCCAAGCTGACTGAGGCTGTGGTAGTGCCATCTCTATAGATGTTCCTCCATGCTACAAGAAAGTAGGTGGAGCTAGACATGGAGGTCAAGACAATAAACAGCGCTCCTCTGTTGTCTCTGGCTCAGTTCCTTCTCCAAGTTCCTGTCTTGAGCTCCTGGCCCAACTTTTCATCAGTGAAATATTGTGACTTGTCAACCAGCTAAACTCTTTCATTCCTAAGATAGTTTTCATCAGATTTTATCACAACCTCAGAGAAGCAAACTAGCACACAACTTTTCATACACACCTTATGGATGTTTATATACATATATAAAATGGCATTGGTATGTGGATCTCTGTTGCTTTGAGTTGTAGTTCCCGCATGTCTTCTGCCCAGGCCGGGTGCCTCAGGGAGATGGTCCTCCGTAGAGAAGCAAAAGTGTGCATGGGAAGTTCGACTGGTCACCTTTCATGAAGGCACCGGGTGGGCACTGGGCTGTGAGAAGCCGCCGGGGTGCCCCCGGGCAGGGAGTGAACTCAGACTAAAGTTCCGTGGGTGGGCAGGGCTCTCGGGTGGTCCCGGAGGTCAGTGCCTCCATTCAGGGCTCCCAGATGCTGCTGGGGGTCGGGGTGGGTCGCAGCAGAACAGAGATGAGGAGTGCATGGGCGGCTGGCCCGTGGGCTCCAGCACTGCACCCTGTGAGATTGGTTACTCACTTGGCAGGGTCAGCTAGCTTGCTTGAAGAGGGCCTCCGTGGGAGAGCATGTAGAGCTTTCCACGATGGCAGGACCCAATGACACAAGGAAGTCTCGGGTTCCAAGAGGTTTATTGACTTGGCAGATGATAGAAGGTCTGGATGTGCACCCCCACGTTAAATAGGGAGGCAGAAGGGGAGGAGGGTCACTTAATTAGCTATGACTCTGGCCTTTAGGTATCTCATTAATATGGAAATCTCTTGAGGCCAAGACCAGTAGTCATGCCCTCTACCTGTGCTCTACATGACTTCAAGGCACAGATCAAATGGAGATCTTAGACTGCGTGTTAGGAGTCTGAAATCTGGGATCGCAGAGGAATAGATGCCTGCCTGTCCCTCACAGGTAATGGACACTTGCTGGGTCTCTGGGCTACTTCCAGCTAGCGCTCTACCGGAAACCAAATCATCCTTTCACGGTACCACAGAAGGCTGTTATTTTTACCCCCAGAAATAGTGTGTAGGGAGAGAACATTTATACATTTATTGCAATCTTTATCGCTCCTTCCCATCTTCTCTCTCTCCCTCTCTTTCTTTTAAATAATGAGAGAATAGAAATTATTCTCCAGGTATGATCATATGCTCTAGAATTAAACTTGAGAAAGCAAAGAAGTAGGAGGACAGAATGTATCGTTAATCAGAAATTGGTCAATTCAGGATATTAGACTGTTGGGAAGGAAAAGAAAGAGGACTTTTGAGGAAATAAGATCAGTTTTATTATTTCTGTCTTCCTCATGCTCTTCCCTTTCTGACTTTTTTCCATGACATAAGCAATCTATTCTTTAATTTTAAATGTGTGATGAGATTACTGTAAGATATCAAATGCAAACGTTAATAAAACTCTTGATCTATTAGATTGAAATCACAGGCATGACAGGCTGAGCCTGAGTCACAGAGTATGATACATTCCTTTACCTTCAACAGACTCATAGCTTTCTACGTTCTGTCTATGCTTATATGTATTAGCTGTTATCCTCACACTAATGCCCTTGATGCTGTGCCAAGAAATCCAAGGAGCTAAATGGAAATGAGCCATAAAACACTTAACAGTCTTACTCAGCAACCTCTAGCGCTTTTCTCCCAAACACTGATGGGGAAAAATAAATCCCTTCTGTGCTCTGTCAAACACACCTGTAAGATAGGTGAGAAACGAGCTTTTCTTGAGAGTATGCATGAGCAGAAATGATGCTTGTTCTGACTTTGCCTTTAAGCAACTCAGAGCCTTGCCCACTGTGATAGGTTAAGTTTGAAGCTTCATTAATTTACATCCAAAGCTTTGAGCAGCTGGAGATGCCATGTGCATTTCCCATGACTGCAAAGCAATCTGCAGCACTCCTGTACCACGGAGGGCAGCAATTTTCTGATGCTGTGATATCGTCGCTGACTGCCTAGTAGGACTACGTGGAGGAGCTGCTTCTGGAAATAGGCAAGGGACTCTGTAGAAAACAGACTGATCCCAGTGATAACCAGGCAGATTTGTGAATCACTGTTACAACAGAAACAAGGAACACAGGAAGGAAGGTCACTAGTTTGATGTTCTTAAGATATACTGAAAATGAGAAAAACAGCAAGTAATTTTGTTGGTCCTTATCATAGATCACAGATTCAGCCAGGGGGATGGTTCATCTCAGATGGAGGCTTCTCATGTGTTCCCTTTCTGCCATTTCCTCTTTAGTTTTTTTTTTTTTTTTTTTTTAAATAGTGTTCTCTGTAGAGATATCTTTAAAAGAAAATCTGCTGTCTGAAATATGAAAATACTATGGTCTTCCAAATGCAATACTCAGGAAAGAAGGAGTAGACGCATCATAAACTAGGGTATCGCCATATATCTGGGGTTCTATTACTCATTAGGGCTTATTTTTCTCTTTCCTGGACAGCTTTTAAAAGTAAGCTGTTAATTATGCTCCTTTCCAGAAAATGTTCCCACCATTAGGAAATTTCTCTTTTCATCAGGAAAATTCAGTGTAAGAAGCAAAATAAACATTACAAACTTTAAATAGGAAAACAAAATGAATACAATAAAGAAAAGTGGACATATATGGAATAGATGGCAAGAATGAAAGAGGAATCTCTGCATGGCACCATGGTGGCTGCTTTGGAGCGATGCTGTCAGGGAAACAGCTACTTCTGAAGTTGTCATAGAAGCTTAGCCAGGACCAGGAGCTCACTCCACAGCTCCTCAAGGAGCCAAGGAAGTGGGATACCACTGCCTTCATGTGAATTAATTAAGTTTATTGAGCTTTTGTCACAGGACACCTAGGTCTATCTGAAATTGTTTCCAATAGCTTTTCAGTGTATTTTGTTTAACAGTGTGACACTATGTAGCCCATTCAGGCACTCTAATGGGAAGTTGCTGCTTAGCTTTCCCCAGTGCTCAGATTAGTTGACTAATGCAGATCCAAGTTATTTCTCATCCCCAAAGTTTGAAGCCTTAACTTAATTCAGAGCTGCATGAGAAGAAGTTTCTTCAATCATCACTCAGGCTTCCTACACACAAGGGCATTAGTATGGAAAGCACAGCCTCACAAAATGGCGGGGAGTTTCTGCCAGGCACCTATTCCTGGAAGGTGAATGAGGCTCAGTAAGTAATTTCACCTGACTTCTAAGCCAACATGACTCATTAAACTGTAGTGCAGCAGTAGAGGAACGGGAAAATAAGATGCAGGTTTCTGGTAAAGAATCCCGTGGCAAGGATAGAGGGTTTTTTTGAGATGGTTTATATCACAGTTAATGAGATGTTGGTGAAGTTTAGGGGACATTTCCCAAGAAAAAATATTCTATTATAGTGAGGAATTTCCAGTCTCATCTGAGTAAAATCCAATCTCCCAGACATTACATTCTGCATCCTTCATACCTTCCCTCAGTGATTCAGTTTATCACCTCTATTCAGGGCAAGAATGAGCAAGTAGCTGGAAAACCTAGATAATTTATTCCATTCTGACACCTAGAGTTTAATAGAAAAGTCAGGCTTGTTTCCCAGGAATAAACATTCATGTCCATCATTAGAACCATCTTGTACACTGTGGGTACGCAATGTACATTGATTAAAGGAATTCTCAAATCTCTCTCTCTCTCTCTCTCTCTCTCTCTCTCTCTCTCTCTCTCTCTTTCTCTCCATATATATATATATCTTAAGATGAATATATACACAGGTTCTCTTTCCCTTTTGTATCTAAGTGTTCAGTAACTACTTGATGCTGGATGAGTTTTGTGAGAGACTGGAGAGGAATCGGGGCTTGGCTGTTGATGCTATGGTGTGCTTCAGGAGCAGCTTTTCCTGCCTATGAATTCATCTGTGAGACTTCTTCACTGATGGATCTTGCTTGGTGACTTTCTCTAAGGCTAATGGTACAATTAATACCTTTAAGCTGGTGGACAAACAGAAAACTCATGTCCGTCGTCGTCGTCGTCGTCATCATCATCATCATCATCATCATCATCATCATCATCATCATCATTATTTTGCAGAGACAATGTCAAAGATGAGTCATCCATTTTCTTTACCCCTTAAAAATCAACTCCCAAGTTTGCTGTTATCTGTATTATTAGTACCACAAAACATATGTCAGCCTATGTAGAATTGACTTTTGGCTGTTTTTTGATTGTTTCCTTTCTTTGTTTTGCTGAACTCTACATTGAGCAGATAAATTCATTGTTAGTATATCCCTTTTTGAAAATTATTGCCCTAATTGTCACCTTTGTGTTAAGTTGACTCTCATCAGAAAATTTTAAAAGCCTACATCAAAATTGTTAGGTGTATATTTTAAAAACCCACCTAGAATTTCCCAGAGCATAATTGATAAAGGGGAATTGAAAACATGGAAGACAAAATGATGGATAAGAGAAACTCACCTAGATTGATGCAAACACCATCATAATTATGATTAAGAATATGTTCTGAGCTCCCCTATGCTACCCCTTTATAGTTCCACTCCACCTAGATTTCAAATCCATGAGAATCACCTTTTGTCCCTTATAGTTTAGTTATGTTTAGGAAAGCCATATAAATGGACATATCCATAAGGCAACTGTTCAAGACTGGCTGCAACTCAGCACATGTCTGAGATTCATATGAGTGCTGAGTGACATTTCAGCATACCGATGTCCAACCATTTATTGTTTCCTAAGATGGATTAACAATTATGTTCAATGTATTTTTTTTTAATGTTCTTCCACCTCAGGCTTGGTTCTTTTTCTTCCTTAATTGTAAAATACAATTCAAGGGCATGGTGGTCAGTTCTGTGATTGGGTTCAGCACCGTCCCTTTCTCTTGTGTTTGCAAAGTTTTATTCAGGCTTTAAATATTTTATCTTTAAATTTCACCTGTTAAAATCTTACTCATCTGCCAACACTAGTTTCCAGGAATAATTCAATGATTCTTTGAAATAGGATCTATCTCAAGAAAGATATCATCTGAAACTTTGGGTTTTGATATTTAGTTCATGTTGGTGTATGGCTATGCTGGCTCATAGATTTAGATATAAACTTGATGTCATAAGTTCTTGAAGTAAAAACTAAATCTTTGTAAATATTGAAAATAAAACCAGTTCATTATTATAAATAGGCAAAACTCCTCCTGAGAAGAGTTTGATAAGGTTATTCATAAGCTGGAATGTTTGTGGATACAGAGAATACAGTTTAAGCTTCCAAACTACCATTTAGATCTACATAAGCACTGACATAGTCAGGGTGTAGAATATTCCCTAAACGCCCTAATGCTTCTTTGTAGATTCATCTGTACCTAGATACTCAACAATGCATGATGTTCACCTATGCTGATAAGAGTTCCTGGCAGTCAGTTTATTAATTTGTATGACAAAGACATTCACTAACATCTTTATGACAAAACTAATCTTTTAGTCACTACTTGGGACTTCCTTTGCCCAGTCAGATTGACATTTAAATTTTCTTAATGCACAGAGCATGTCAGCTAGAGAAAAGTAGAACCGACAGTTTTCTCTGTTCACATGACTAATCCTGCTCCTACGTTTCTACTTTTCTGTGTCGTGATGACAGTTTATTGTCCAGTCCATGTAGGGAAGAAAGGTACTAACCCATGAATTCTACAACATACTTTTATAGCTCTAGGCAGACTCTAGAAATAAAATGCCTTGGGACTGAGTCGAAACATTTCATGGCAGCTGAGTTCAGGATTAGAGTGCTACAGAGGTTGGGATGTACAAGAAATTTTTTTTTTAAAGCATGTTACTGTAGAATGTGAAGAAATGAGCCCAGGATCCCTCAGATCAGGAGGACTCTTGATTTGTTTCATATTTCTGTGAATCTGAAAGGCAGCAAGTCTCCCCATGCCTTATCGGTCAAGGATGGTGAGTGCAGACACAGTGGATGGTTACTGTTGCATCAGAGGCCCAGACACAGCAAAACCCATTCCCAAATCAGAGTAATGGTGTGAAAATATATTTAGTGGGTATCTAATCTTCAAGAAAAGTATTGTCAACACCCTGGCTTCTGTGTCTGAACTCAAAATATTAAAATGGAGTTTTTTCATCTACCGGTAAGTAGAAAAAATAATATTTTTATATTGAAATATTCTTTTCAGTCTCCAAACTTCTGTCTTCATTGAAAGGGTAAAAACAATGAAAAAAAAAACCCAAGGACTTTTATTAAGTAATTATCTTCTACTGGATTCAACACAGAACCCTAAGTTTCAATTTGCTCCATCTTTAGTGCTGATCTGAAGCAAATGAATACTCAAATGACAAGTCACAACTCTTAAAGAAATTCAGGAAAATGAGACAGCCCTGAATTTTGTCTTTGATTTACTTACATCCTTATATATCACAGGTCCTAATCTTATTTCATAGAAAGAAATTTAAGTAAAGTTATTCAGCACTATTTAGACTGCCCTTATATTTATAATGATTTTACATATAAAACATGGAAAACAACTTCAGATATTGATATTATAATCTCAGGTTTTATCTGCACTTAGAGGAGCTGGTTATAGAGATTATACAAAGAAACACAAAATTGCTTTTACATTATTGAGAAACTTGTCTCCTGGGCTTTCAATATTGACGTTCTAAGCAGAAGCCAATGACAACTTCCTGATGCCAGTGCCAGATTTTAAAGCTCAATGGTAGTTTCTACAAGAGGCCTCCAACCATGCGTCATCCCCTTATACCACCTGCCTTTCTTGGTGCCAGAGGAGACTGAGACAGTGTTACTGGTCATGAATTACTCAGATGCTTTGCTTTTATTCTTTACTTACTGGATCTCAGATATTACAACACATTGTAAGTGGAGATATTCAATAGAAAAACACATGGTACCTTCTCAAGGAAAGGTAGGGACCAGTAGATTCAAAGACAATACAAAAATATTCTTCTTTCAAAGCAGTGTTGGTTTTATACTGTTTTGATAACACGGTAACGTTGCTACTACTTTAAAATTAAATTTTATATTCTTCAACTAGAAATCTAGTATAGAACAAGAAAGTTAGAAAAATGTTGCCATTCTAGATTGTTATGTACTTTATAGTCTCTCAGAAAACATTTTCTTCTGAATTCTCTATGATGCCGAAGCTCCTTTGGGTGCCTCCTGCTGTAGGGTACATATACTTTTCTTATTTTGGAATCTTGCATTTGTTAAATTGTAACTTTTAGGCTACTCTCTTTTGCCCATATACAGTAGACAACACTCTATTCAGCTTATCAAAGTTGCATTTTAATCATTTGGTAATTATGATTAACGTGCCCTATATATGACAATAAATTCCATAGGCATAGGTTTGATAGGGAAGATAATAAAAAATCGTACTTGTAGATATTGTGGTGATTGGAATGTTATATCTCTCATGGTATATCTAGTGTTAGGATCTTTAGAGCCCACATGGTAGAACAATTTGGAAATACTTAGGAGGTATGGCCTTGTTGGAGGAAGTCTGCCACTGGAGCAAGGTTTTGAAAGTTTAATGACTCGGGCCAATTTTGATTTTGTTTATTTCTATTTCATGATTGGAGTTCAATATGTAAACTCCCAGGTTCTAGCACCAGCTGCCATGCCTGCCACCTGCTCATCTGCTTCTGTATCTTTGACTTTGACCATCTGGAACCATAAGCTCAAGTCATGTCTTTCTTTATTAAATTGCATTTGTCATGGTGTTTTATTACAGCAATAGAAAAGTAACTAATACAGGCGTATAATATACTTTCAAAACACATTTCTTTGAAAAATACAAGCAAAGAAGTGAAAATATAAAAGAGCCAACTCAAAATATAATAAATCAATGAAGAGGTTTTGAATTTCAAAATATAGTCCAATTTTATTCACTAATACATTTGGAGGTTGCCTTTTGTGTTCTTTCCTTATAAGATACATAAGCAACAAAGTATTAGATTTCTTGTTCTCTTTTATCTACAAATGAATATTATATGAACTTAAGGCACAGACCCCAGCTCCAAAGGAATAGAAAAGCTTATTCTGCGTGACTACTACCCAGAAATTTGGATTCAGGTTGCTCTAAATAACAGGATAAATATGGAGCAGTTACAAAGCAAAAAGTCATAAATCAAGGCATGTAGCAAATGAATTGGTGAGAACATCAGGTTTCAGCAAAGCAGAAGACTTCTGAATGTTGAAGGTGTTATCTGATGACATTCTTAGGTTTTGGGTTGGTAGGTGAAGCATGGGTTTTGCCTGTACCGCTTTCAGCAAATAGGCAGGCCATGCTTCCACCCACCCACCCAGGGAATCTTTGGATCAGTGGATGAAATGCACGCACGCACGCGGCACGCACGCACTCACGCACGCACGCGCCAGCTAATTTTAAAATGCCTTGGTTCGCAGGGCGGTAGTGGCGCACGCCTTTGGGAGGCACTTGGGAGGCAGAGGCAGGCGGATTTCTGAGTTCGAGGCCAGCCTGGTCTACCAGGACAGCAAGGACTACACAGAGAATCCCTGTCTCGAAAAAACAAAAACAAAAACAAACAAAAAAAAATGCCTTGGTTCCTCAAAGACTGGGCACTACTAAACCTGCCCGTGCCACCCCAGGCCCAATTTGGGGAGTGGCCTGTGGCCACTTACTTGAAAACGCACATGGATGGTTGGCTTTATCTCCTGCTGCTACTGTGTCCCCTTCTCCTCCCCGCTCCCAAGTCTCTTGATTCTATGATTTTTGCCTTCTCCTCTCTCCTAGACTAAGTGCACCTGGAAGCCCCACCTTTTTCTTTCTACCCAGTCATTGGCCAGTGGCCTCTTTATTGATAGATCAAAAGCCAATAGGGGGCAAGGACCTTGAGCGTCTGTAAACACAGATCCCTGATTAAATGAAGCATCAAAAACACTCCTCTACTGGTAGGTTTATTGCATGACGCAGAAGGAATGTAGTGAGTGATTATTAAGGCTACTATAGATACCCCAAGATAATGTTGGCTCTGGAGGAACAGCAAACATCGCGATTGGCCACACTAACAAGGTTTTAATTAGTCAGACAGTCTTTGAGAATATTTAGCATATGTGTGGCATTTTTTTTTTTTTGTAAACTTCAGTTTGTAGTTACCTCTCAGCTGCCCCAGTTGCGGACACTTATCCTCAGAGACTAATTCCTCTGACTCTTTACAGTTGGGTACAGTTGGTAACCTCAATTTAAATGCAATCCCTGGGACAGATTTTTTTTTTCTTCTGACTTTTTAAAATCCTGTCCCCAGCCATCAGCCATTTAGGATGATAGGGTGGAAACGTCTGTTCTCATAGACATTGCCAACCCCTGATTCACGTTTATTTAATCACAACCACGTTATTTCATTGTTTTACAACTTTAATGTGTAACTAGAATGACTGTCTTTTAAACCAAGATGTTTAGTATTATGAAGAAAGGACAACTATTATTCTGATTTTAATAGGATTAAAGTAAAACACTTTAACACCAGCCATTTATTTGGACATGGTGAAAGATAAATTGTATTTGCTTCTACTCTGAAGTTAATTTTGCAATTGACAGAATTTTCTCTATACTTTTATAGTTTTATTAGCATTTTATAGCATGTTTTATATTTGATAAAACTGCTTTACACTCATTTTAATTAGTTATTTCACATATATATCAATTAGTTTTCGTAATGGAAGGAGGAAAGTGAAAAAGATTTTGCAAAGCAAGATGTCACATATGCATACAGATTAAGCTTTAATGACTTCCATCTGGGGATATTACCCAGCTTCACGAGTAGTTTTAGAAAAAAAATATGAATGACAAATGGGCCCTGGTAGTTTCCTCAATTTATCCAGAAGAGGGTAGAATTGCTCATTCTTCAAACATGAACACACTGGGAAAGAAGAGAAAAGAAAAAAAAAAAGAATAACATGTGAACATGATGTGTGACCAGTTTGATAATAAAAGAACCATTCATTGCTCAAGAATACAGAGTATAGAATATGGTATGGATTTTTCCATGTACCAGAAATGTAGCAGAAGGTAAACCAGGGATGCCCTCTAAAACTTGCTTTGCCCACGTTTGTGATTACTGTGTCAATACTTGCTTCATAGATCTATTTGTAATTTAAATAAATTTCTTGCCTGTATGAGGGATTCAGCCAAGTATCTCCCATAGCATTTTCTGTGTTTATCCACACATTCTTCTTTGTTTTGAAGTAACTATAGCTTTATTGAGAATATAGCATGAGATTATCAAATATGGCCTGAGCTTTCAGGAAGGTTCCTTGTCATTCTATAAGAGGATAAAAAGGCAGATGTTAACAGGCAATAATTAAACATCTATATCCTGATTTATATTAGTGAAGAATTAATTGGTAGATAAATGTTAGTTACTAGGAATTAACACTGAGATTATATTTAATTTGCTGTATTTATACTTTGCTGATTGATGCTACTAAAATGTAGAGATAGTATCTTTCAAAGACAATTTTTACGTGGCAGTAACAATAACCATAAAAGAATCAACAGTATATTAGGCAAACACACAAATAAATATAAAATACAACATAAAGTAAATCTTAAAACATGTACTCTTTTCAGAATCTAAATCACATATGTAGATGAAAATGATTAGTGTGTATTTATGCTTTGAATTGGTTGCATTGGCCAAGGAAAAGGAAGTGGGCTTCAGGCAGGAATCTGACATTAGGCTAGAACAAAGAAGTAATTTCAGGCAGGAATCTAAATCTTAGGCTAGAACAAGGAAGTAAGCTTCAGACATGTAAATGACTTTGGGCTAGGACAGAGAAGTAGGCTCAGATATTTTGGTCATCCTGATAAGCCCTTAGAAACAATGATCATGGGAGTGATCATGGGACTTTGTTTCTTGCCTTGCTTGTTCTTTGACTATTTGTGTTTATTGTCTTTCTTGCTCCTTGACTATTTACATCTATTGTATTGCTAGTTCCTCAACCTAGAACTGACCTTAATACTTGCATGTAATTAAAATGGTATAAAAGCAAAAAGGAGGAGGGGGGATGGGATAGGGAGTTTCTAAGGAGGGGAAATGGGGAAAGGGGAAGGCATATGAAATGCAAATAAATAAAAAAAGAAAAATACATATAAACAGAAAATACAACCTCAATTGATAAAAAAAATATGAACTTAAAAATAATCATTAAATCCAAAAGTAATATATGTATATATGGTTGGAAAGTGATCTTAGCCACTTGAAAGTTCTTTCCTTCCATGACTTATATAAAAATAGTGATCATATTTTTTAGAAGTGGTTGATTCTTTCCTATGAGTGTTTAGAAGATAAAAGAATAAAATCGGTCTATTACAGCAGAATTTTTGGTTCAAGAAAGTAGTTAATCTAGCTATTCTAAGACCCTCTCCTGTTGCCAGAATTGCTTTGCTGTTTCTTCTGTCCTTGTCCTCTGGAGATGTATTTCTACACTAGTGACCTTTACTTTGTTTTAAAGAATGTTGTCTATATTGTGTCTGAAAGCAGATGACATGGGTCCTCAAACCTTCCACTTTCATGTATCAGTTTCCGCTTGTGGCACATGGCTCAGGTATCTTCAGCTTTGCATATAAGGAACCCTCACCTTTTCTGTCTCACATTTCTGTACCAAAAGTTTTTCTTTGTATATAGACAGTTAGTCATAAAATATTCCCAAACTGAACATAATAAACCTAGTCACCTGAGAGAATAATGAAGATTATTCCATATATTCACTTTTAATATTTACCTTCTATTTCCTTTCATTAAAATTAAGCTTATTTAAAAAATATTTTTATTTAAATTTTAAGTAGAACTATCCACACATTCTTTTGACATAATATCATTTACTATGTAGCCCAGGTTAGCCTTAACTTTTGACCTGCTTATTTCTTCTTCCTTAGTGCTAAACTGCAAGTTTGTACCAACATACCATAAGTAAATTCTTTTTTAAAGAGTTTGTAATTTTTGCTTGTGTGTATAGATGTAACCAGACTTTTGACTACTTTACAAGTTTCTTTTTCTACCAGCCTTCTCCACCCGTATTTCATCATTCAAATCTCCCAACACTAGGTAGGAGATAAAGAAGTCTGGAGCGGAAATGGGGAGACATTATCATTAGACTATTTTTTTGAAGATTAGGGGCATCAAGCTCCTTGGGGCAAGTTTGATCTTTGCTGGCAGGATAGCCAAGTTCTTTTTTCTCTTTGCTCATGACTACTTGGCAAACAGCAATAACAGCAACCAGCAGCCAACAGCCAGCAACCACCAGCAGAAGCAGCAGCAGCAGCAGCGGGTGGGGGAGGGGGAGAGAGAGGAGGAGGAAGAGGAGGAGGAGGAGGAGGAGGAGGAGGAAGAGGAGGAGAAAGAGGAAGAGGATAGAGGAGGAGGAGAAGAGGAGCAGTTGAATCTCCTCTCAGGTCTCTTGTATTTACCCTTTCAAGAGTCCCAGAATTTCAAATGTCATATACTTGCAGAAACCATCTGCAGCTGGTAAAACCATACCACTGCCAAGGTACAAGGCAAACCATAATCAGCTGCTGTGGACAGTCTAAAGCAGCCCCATGTCCCACACCTGGGATTCTAACAAAGATATATTCCGGTAACATTTATGTGTTTTTAAAAGAAACCAAAATTCTTACTACATATACATTTGTATTTGTTTGTGGGTAGGTACATGGAAGTTCAAGTGCCTTTGGACACCGGAAGTTGGATTACCTGGAGCATGAGCTATAGGACATTGTGAGATCTGCAATATGGACAATGGGAACCAAAGTCGAGACTTCTGTAAAAACACTGCATGGTCCTAATAACTAGGCCATCTTTCAAGACTGAGTTTATTTTTTTTATGAACTAATCAGTGTTTTATCTTGATCATTAGTTCTAGTTTTTATAAAAATACTATTAGAACTGTTTTTAAATGGCAGATGATGCAGTGACTTTATTATGTGTTAGAATTTATAATTACAAAATTATTCAATATATGTGTCCTACAAAGGGTAGCCAGTCTCTCTGCCAGAAGGAACTTTTATTTATACCGTGGACTTCAACTTTCTACACTTTCCAAACAGTCCAAGTAACACAATAGATAGAAATAGATACATGGAAAAGGTCCAAACTTCTTCTGCCTGCTAAACGGAGCAGCTGCCTCCTTATGAAGGAAAATGCTGTATGTGACTTACGGGGAGAGCATGCTCGTTTAGTACAGGGTTGATGATGTCTTGTTGCCAAATGTGGCCATGCTTTAATGTGGCTGTCAAACATCTAGTTCTGAGTACTGTGGTGTTCTTCTAATTTCATAATTTATATTTGAAAATGAAATCAATAATTAAGATGACCATCAGATTAAAGATAAGAATGTGACAGATGAGCTGATATATGTTGCAATCTGGCCAGTACCTCACAAGTGTTTATTACTGTTTTGTCGAATATTTATGTGCATATGTTATTTCTCAGGCATATGGAATTGCTGAGTTACTTAACACATATACTTTGTCCGGGAACACAAGGATATCTGTTGTTGTAGTGTTGGCTCTGGGAATTGAACCTTGGATTTTAAGGATGTGAGAGTCTACTGTGGAGCTCATTCCCGTCCCCAAGACTATAAGTTTTCTTTGTCACGAAGTAGATAGTCATCATAGCAGTATCCAGCAATGAGCTATTCTTGGTAAGAAACAGGATATTTTGAATTTGCTGCTTGGTTTGTTGTGCTTGACTTTCTTATTTTAAGGAAGATTTTCTGTATACCATATAAAGCTAAAGCATAAAGTGCTAATTTTTTATCTGAATTATTGGTGAAATAAAATTATAACTGTCACTTAAAAGAGAAATAGCATAGAATGAAAACAATAACATTATTCTTAATCTCTCCATAACTAATATTATTTAATGCACCAATGTGCTGGGCCCAGTGTAATGTAAGGAATTAAAATTATTTGTGCACATTATACTCTTGAAACTAATGAAAATGTGTCGAGAACATGTGCTAATTCCTTTCATCACGGGAGCCATTCACTCAAGTTTGTATGCTGATTACAATCTTATAGCAGCTTTCACCAGTGATGTTATAGTCCTGACTGGTATTGAAATCCTATTTTTCTATGAACTTTTAGTGTACTCCTGGCCTCTACTTGCATTAGACATAAACTTTTCCATTATTTTTCTACACATATCTTGCATGCCAAGTTGACACCTGCTACAGAAATTTTAACATTTTGCTATGTCTGTCTCAATATTCATTCTCTAGCTGGGCCCCAATTATGCTGTTCTTCTCTTTATCCCTTTAGTTTTAATGTTCTCAAGTCTCTGTCACATGTTTCCCTACTTTCAGTAGAGATATGTACAATATATTGTGTTCCACTAAACTGCTGAAAGAGCACAGGACATGACAAAAATGGATACTGCGATGGAATTATAGAAATCTGACTTTCTTAAGGTATTTGAGAGGGCCCAATGAGGAATCTTCAAGGATACACTCAGAGATATTGATGGAATAAGTGGACCCTTTGACATTC
Source organism: Rhabdomys pumilio (assembly GCA_030674055.1). Classification (NCBI taxonomy): domain Eukaryota; kingdom Metazoa; phylum Chordata; class Mammalia; order Rodentia; family Muridae; genus Rhabdomys; species Rhabdomys pumilio. The sequence continues at coordinate 27,703,485 of JANHMN010000015.1, forward strand.
AGAGTGAGGAAAGGTTACTCACCAAATCTATGAAAACCAGAAATCTCAACAAGCAAGTAAGAGTTTGCTATATTATGACTCACTCTTTCTTAAAAGATTGAGAAGATTTCCTACTTAAGTTTTTGGAGGTGAAATTTTCTGGAGTAGCTACTAAGTTATAATGCTAGGAAACGAAAAGGACACAATTGGATCCTATGGCCATCCACTTGCTCAGAAGTCCCTAAGAGACACTAAGCTGGAAGACTATGAAGTTATCAAACAACTATGTACAGGCAAGTCACAAGGTGCCGATTTCAACTTTAACTTTATAGAAATAATAATTTTATATGTCCTATGAAGTATTCTTGTTTGTTGAATCCTATAATCCTATAAGTTGGTAATTAATACATTTATGCATCATTACAGAGCATCATGAAAGGACTGGCTTTCTATAGAGGTGAACAAAACAAAGAAATATTCATCAATTACGTATTACTGATTAGAAGAAACAGTTTTGAAACAGACCCATTATTATGTCTTCCCAGGTAGCCTGCCACACGTATTTTCTGTGAGTTTAATTTTATACCAACTGTGCATGATGAAGATACTTCACTGGCCACATTTCAAGTGCTTTATAAGATGACATCTCACTCGGCTATTGTAGCAGATAGTAAACATACAAGCAGGCACTTGTCTCTGAACACTCTAGTGGGAAGAATGTATGGAAATATCTGCTGGGTGTTTGTGTGGAGTATGTATAAATGAGCACTGTAGTTTAACACAGAGACCGAGTTATATGGTCACTCTGTGGTTTCTCAAATCTAAAACGTCTTTCCAGCAATGCACGTATTTTCTTTGTTTTTCCTCACGAAAAATAGTTAGAAAGGAATATAACAAATAGTATGCTCTAAACTCAGTGCCTTTATTAGGGAGTACTTAACTACTGCAGCAACTGTGTGATCTTCTGAGTAGCAATTATAAAAATACTACAGAAGGTGAAAGCAGAATTTTCTTTTATTTTCTTTTTTGAAAGATCTGTCTTTCTGAAGATGACAGCACTTGACTGCAGGATATTATATTTTGCTAATTGTTATGGAGATTTGAACGAAACACCTCCCTTCATTCTTGAGATCTTGTGGCTGTTCTCTTGTGAACTCTTTCTCTGCATTGTTGTGTTCACGCTGAAAACAATCCCATGACAGAAATCTCTCTCTTATTAAAGACACGGCCTTATTTCAAACTGAGAAAATAATTAGAAAGTCGACAGGAATTCCTTTGGGTACCATAGTGTTTGTAATGAGAAAATTGAATGTCTCTGAAGCCAAAGGGCTTGGCCTTGAGAGCCAGAAAATCCTGTTTTTGTCTCAAGGGTGGAGCCCAGATGCCTATCACAGCACTTCGGGTAACACGGTGCTCTCTTTCCTGCCCAAATATGTCAGTCAGTCCCTTTCTGATGTCTTGCTGAAATATATATTAGAGAAACTGAAGTAGTTATCCATTTCATTATGTCTGGAAAAAGTCCAGATGCAGGTGCATGAATTAAATCAGTTATTTGTGTATCACTTCAAGCATGAAGTTCAAACTCACTGGAAGCCACAAATTATATGCTTGAGAAGCTTCTGCAGTTTCAGAAAGATATGTACTTGACGGCTGAAAGAAGGAAAAGGACACACAGGAGCCAAGTTTACTCCTGACTCCTGGCATCTTACTGATGGCTCTGATAGCATTCCAAGGATAATTCCAAAGGGCAACAGACAAAGTCTGTGCCTTCATTCGCTAATCAAAATTTCTTATCCCTAAATGTGCATATGTTGTACTCTGACTTACTAGCCCTGGAAAAAGTCTGTGACTCTATTATAAATTAGAATGTTTATTTTAAAGGCGAATTACCGTATTTTACCCAGAATGCTTGAGAAACTTGAAAAGTAAGAAATTTGGTTCCTGAACACAGTTCTGCCATTTACAAGAGTCTTTAGATTTTCCTTTTAGAAATAATTGTAAAATCTTAAAAAAACTAAGATCATGCTTATAATATATTGCTTGGCTCTAGTAACAAGTAATAGAGATAAAAATGTAAGCTTGCTAGTGCTGTAGTTCATAGAATTGAGTCGGCAGCTTTTATCTACTTTTTTTTCTCATAGGTCATTTTACCAGAATATAAAAACTGTTATTGATGAGACAGTCTTGTATCTATCAGCACATGGTCCACTAGTTTTTTGATAGAATTAATTAATAATTATCATAGCTAAGAAATGGAAGAGATTTGGGTTTTTTTTTCTTCTCGGTATTCCTATATGCTTAAATTCTATATGAACATAAACTTTAGCTATCAATAAATAATTAAATCAACATCAATGAAAAAATTCCTCTTGCTTACGTGTCTGTCATAACTCTGGTTTGTCAATAGGGGGGATGTTCATGCCATCATGAGTTTAATCATTTTTTTTCAAGCATATGCAGTCAAAATTTCTGGCCAGGGTGGAGATCATGAGGGCTGTGAGAATTTCTCTATGTACCTTGTTCATTTATTACTTTGTCCTGGTAGTTATGGTTGGTAGAAAGTGGCTTCATCCTGTGCTACCACAACGGAATAACCAAGAAAGGTACTTTATAAAGAGTGGGTATTTGTTTCTTATATTCTGGAGGCTGGGACATTCATGGTTAAATGGATTACAACTGTTGAGCATCTTCTTGCTCTCTCAACATACACACACACACACACACACACACACACACACACACACACACACACAGAGAGAGAGAGAGAGAGAGAGAGAGAGAGAGAGAGAGAGAGAGATCTTGTCATTTTTATTGAGAACCCATTGCTGCTAAACAAAATAAAATATACCCATTCATGGGGCAATACGTCTTATCAGCCAATCACTTCTCAAGGCTTCAAGGCTGTTGCACTGGAGACAAGGTTTATAACACAGGAACCCGAAGAACAAAAATACATTTTGATCACATTATTAAAACCATTTCTATCTTCTTGCTCCTGATCCACAGTCTCTGTCACACTCAGGCACATGCAGAAGGCAGGGCTGTACAGCAAGATTATGAAAAGGAAGTTTAGGAAGCAATCAACGTAGAGTGTGAGGAGTGTCAGACAAGACAAGGTTCATGGGCTGTTATGAGGGTGAAGGAGAAGATGTTGTCCATGCGTCTCTCCTCCCTTTATTCCTTTCTGTTTCTCTGAATTCTGAGCCTGAATAGATACTAAGCAAGGAATGCCAATAAACACATACATTAGCTTTTGAATATCAGAATATGTCTAAAAATGTAAAACTCAAACATGCATTTTCTTATATAATGTTCTCTTAAGGAGAAAATGCGTAAGGGCTGAGAGAGTCATACCAGTGACTTTTAAAATATTTTTTTGAGATTATAGTATAATTACACCATGACTCCTTTCCTTTCCTCTTTCCAAACCCTCCCATGTAATTTTCTCTTTCAAATTTATGGTTTGTATGTATGCATGTACACACACACACACACACACACACACACACACACACACACACACACGCACGCACACACAGAGGCACGCACACACAGACACACACACTATATTGAATTCATAGCTGACCGTTGTGGTCTGAAGGACTGACATGAGACAAAGAGCTTTCAATTATAGTGGTTCAGGAACTATTTATTGAGAAAAAGGGCAAAAAGTAGAACAATGTTTTTATGCTTAAATTATTTATAAGTAACTACAATCATGGAGATTGTTAGGCAAAGTGCTTCCCAAAGAGACATAACCACCTTTTTTTGTAAAATCCAATGACACGTAGTAATCATGATTCAGGAAGAAATGATCTTTCATTACAGGCCTTTCTCAGTCCTGTAAGTTTTTCTAGTCTTTCCCCATGTGAATAAACTGAACTTAGGAATTCTGTCTTCTTTCTTCGAGACAAGCCCTAAGACTTCAGTTTACATTCAATCAAATATAGAACACATTATTTCTTCCCTCCTGCATCCAACATAGTTTTATAAGCTTTATTCCAATAAATCAATTATTTGAAAAGATTGCTCAGTCGGTCACAGTTTTCATCTGTAACACTCTTGAAGCCTATATGGATTGTAACCTTGAATCAGTAACTATTAGACTCCTTTGGACTGTCTGCATCTATTTTATAGTTAGCTTAAGCAATGAATGTTAGAGCTGTGTTAGATAAATATCTAGTCATTGCAACTAGGATTGCTTTCTACACTCCTTGTGATTTTGTTCATCCTCTGCCATTACTGCAGTGTAAAAATTGCACAGAAACAAAAATGTTCATCCCCGTTTAAGCTGAATTATAGCACAAGATTTGTAACGAACATCTAAGACTGAAAAAAAAAAAGCACAGGATTTAAGAATGATGTCCAAGGCAGATTAGAGTTGAAAATACTGGGATGCCATCTTATCAGCCCTATGAGTGCATTTTGTTTCTGTGAGCAGAATGTTCATCAAGGATGTCCTCATTGCAATGGTTGATATGCAAGAAAGACTTTTTTGTATCTCTATTTACCTGGAGAGCTAATGTTCCTTTCTCATTTCTAAGCAACACTCTGGCAGCACTGAGGATAAATGTGGTACGGAGCAAACAGATGGAAGGCTACTGGGTTGCTTCTGTTTCTGGAGCAATCTGTCCTAGGGTACAATTAACTACTGAACAGAGCCAGGGAGTTAAAAGTAAAATCTAGTCCCAAATTTAAGTCTTTAGAAAAACTTATGTATAGGCTGATTGGATTTGATTAAAGAGTTTGAATGTTTTGAACAGTCTGCTTAAGAGAAAAATAAATCGAGTTCATCTCTAAAGCAGTAAGTTGAATGTATTTATGTGGCTAATCTTGTGTTTTTGCAGTAAAATGTTTTGCTTACATAAGGACTTCCATAAAGAAACTAAATGGAAAATTACATTGAGTCAAAAGTTTGTACCTGCTTTTTTTTTCCACACAGATATAAATTATTGATAAGTTCCAACAAAAGCTGGTTTAAGAATTATTTGATAGTTGCCAGGAACAGAATAAAATATAACAACTATATCTCAATAAGAGCTCAATAGCAACCACTTTTTCATCTAATGAGAGTCTACAAATTACAAATGCTTCAAATAGCATTAGAGTTTGATGCTAAAACTGGAAAAAAATCACCTTGAATCTTCCAACAAATATAACAATTAATTTTTATGTATTAATCAAACAGTTAGGCATGTGCTCATGAATACTTTCCTTTGGAGGTGTTCAAAATGGACCCAGCAATTTACTTACACTTATCACATGGCATCTCTCTATCAATATATAGTTATATCATCTGTATTGCTTTTCAAGAAAATGCTCAGCAGACTTCTTTTCAGGCCAATCTTGTAGAGGTATTTTCTCAATTGAGGTTACTCTTCCCAGATAATTCAAAGTCAGGTCAAGTTGACAAAACAAAACAAAGCAAAACAAAACAAAACAAAACAAACAAAAACAACACCGTCACCAAAAATCTAACCAGTATAATATTCATTCTTTCATCCAGTTGACTTCAGTTCCATTTATGAGGATGTACTATTTTAATTTTTTACTACTACAGATGATAATTTTGGTTTTAATTTGGTAAAATTATGAGCAATAAATGAAAGACAATAATAAGGCTACCTTTAAAGTCATACTCATGTTTTTATTTTCTCTTGAGAAAATAGTTGTGAATGGGTTGGCTGGGAATTCTCAGAATAACTTCCCAGGTATCTGTCTTATTTTTTTCTTTAACCTAGAAATGTATTATTTCTTTCCAGGCAGCAACTTGTCTATGACTTCATTTTGACAAGACATTGTCATTTAAAATAACATCAATATATGTAGTCTATAAAATAATCAGGAGTAGAAGCCAACCTTTTCCAGACAGGTTACTAGGGTTAGTGATGAAAACTATCACATTCTGTAGAATGTCAAACATACAGATTTAATTAAATTCCTGTCAAAATCCCACTAAGGTTTTTGGAGACAGCATCATGTTTATTAAAATATCTATATGAAGTGACATATGCCCAGAACAGCTAAAACAACATTTAATAAAGTGCTATCAATTTTCTTCAGTGCTGTGTTAGCTACATCCAATATATTTGAACATTTATTTTTCATTAGTTGTGTGCATATGTACCCATGTGTATATGTATGTATATATGTATATGTGTATACATGTATATGTGTATATGTATATATGTATGTATATGCATATTCCTGTATGTGTGTTTATGTATATGTGGATTTCTGAGTTTGTAAGTGCATTTGTATTTTGAACACTATTTCTGATTTTTTTCCTCAGTTACATTATTTAGAAGTATTTTCTTAGTACTGGTGAGATGGTTTGATAGATAAAGGTTTTTACCCACATTATGATTTTCATTTGTTCATACACAGGAGCTTATGTGCACATGCACATGTATGCACACACCCACACACAAATAAATAAATGAATACATATATAAAAGAAAAAATGTTTTAAAAATGGAATGTATTGGTACTGTTGCTCTTCCTATGAGGTTGCAAACCTCTCAGCTCCTCCAGTCCTTTCTCTAACTCCTACACTGGGGTCCTTCTGCTCAGTTCTATAGTTGGCTGCAAATGTCCTCATCTGTATTGGTCAGACGATGGCAGAGCTTCTCAGGAAACAGCTATTTCAGGCTCCTGTCAGCAAGCACTTCTTGGCATCAGCATTAGTGTCTGGGTTTGGTGGCTGTATATGGGATTGATCCCCAGGTGGGGCAGTCTCTGGATGGTCTTTCCTTCAGTCTCTACTCCTTTCTTTGTCCCTGCATTCCCTTGAGACAGGAGCAATTCTGGGTTAAAATATTTTAGGTAGGTGGATGGCCCCATCCTTCAAGCAGGGTGTGAGGCGGGAGTGGGTAGGTAGGTGGGAGAGTTCTTCATAGGAGCTGGTAGAAGTGGGGATGGCATAGGAGGTTTGTGGAGGGGAAACTGGGAAGGGGGATAACTTTTGGAATGTAAATAAATAAAATAACCAATTAAAAATGAAATGTGGAAGAGATGGAGTAAGGAGAGGAGAAGATGAAGGAGAGGAGAAGCAAGGTGATGAGAGAGAGAAAGAGGGGGGCATGGAGGCAGATGTTCACGTGTCTCCACCAGTCAAAGATAGTTTATATATCTAGGTTGGGTTTTCAGTTACACTTCTGATTTATAAGCATTATCATACTTATAAAGCCTTTGATTAACATTTAAAAAAATTGTATAAAGGCAAAAAGGAAAAGGGGGCATGGGGTTTTCTAGGGAGGGAAAATGGGGAAAGGGGAGGGAATCTGAAATGTAAATAAAATATCCAATAAAAAAAATGAAATGTGGCAGGGCAGTGGTAGTGCACTCCTTTAATCCCAGCACTTGGGAGGCAGAGGCAGGCAGATTTCTGAGTTCAAGGACAGCCTGGTCTACAGAGTGAGTTCCAGGACAACCAGGGCTATACAGAGAAACTGTGTCTCAAAAAAAAAAAGAAAGAAAGAAAGAAAGAAAGAAAGAAAGAAAAGAAGAAAAAGAAAGAAAGAAAGAAAGAAAGAAAGAAAGAAAGAAAGAAAGAAAGAAAGAAATGTGCGGTTTAATTTTCAAATGTTGAAGTTTCTCTTGTTTTTTTGTTCCTGGTTTTGAACTTGAAATTATTTTAGCCAGAGAAAGTACTCCATGATTTAAATTTTGTAAGAGTTTTACTAGTTAGAGTATGATATATTTTTATGAATGAGCCATGAGTAACTGTATAAAACACCATACATATGCTAGGAACTACTGGTGGATTTGAGTTCAGTTCCTGAATCTTTAGATTTTTGTATACAAGTTTTGGCATCCCAAACACACATTATTATCTTACTATCTTTTAGGATCTCTTTTGGTTAATACTCATTCCATTCAGAAACTGAGTCCATTCTCAATGCAAAGATACTTGGTGAAAAACCAATTTAATATCATCTTGTAAGACAGTAAAATCTCAAGTGATTTTTAAAACACATCAGTTTTTTTTTTCTTTGCTAGGACATCATAGCACATGCTAACACTCCCTTGTTGTTCTGAACATGGTAACTTCAGTTTGTCAAGTGACACAGAGTAAGCATTGACATTAGTATCAATTAAGAGCAGTAAGAATGGAGAGCTTGGTCAAATTTGTAACCTTAATGAGAAAATGTTTAGCCATTCACACTTGAATATTATAACTTGAAATCTTTTTCAATTTAAATGCCCCTCATTAATTCATTAACCTTTTTCTAGTTTTCTATTTTTCCATGGTATTTATAAACTTTGTTCATTTTTATTGAATAAGTGTGACTTTCATCAAAAGTTTTATCTATGTAGATATGATAAAACTTGATATGATAGGATTATTCTCTCTCTCTCTCTCTCTCTCTCTCTCTCTCTCTCTCTCTCTCTCTTACATTGAATCATAATGTACTTTAATGTACTGAGCTTTTTGTCTTCTTTGGATAAACTCCACTTCTTCTTTTAGTTTTTTTAGTTAGCTTTTCTCAACCCTCTGAAAACAGACTGAAAAAAAAAAGAAATGAAACAAAGCAAAAAAACCTATGTTTGCTGGCATTTTCAGAGTAGTTAGTTCAGTTTGGGAGGAAGTTGGAAGACTATGAAACAGAGAACAAGAACATAGATATTTTATTGGTTTTCTACAATTTTCATTTATTCTGTCTGGCCCTTGACCATGGAATGATGGCCCTCATTTTTAGGGTAGGTCTTTCTTCTCAATCCTCTGGAAACAACCTCAAAGAGCAATCTGGAAGCCCAGTTGATTTCAATACTAGTCAAATTCTTAGCCATCACAGTAATTGTTTACATTTTTCATATAATGCTTCATTTAATGTGCTGAACGTTGGTTGCATAATTTCCATTCTCCATGGGAAAAACTTCTTATCTTTCAATTATCTTTTTACGATTTTTTTAACCTTGATTTGTTTCTGTGCATCTGTGTGCACCTACATATGTAGGTGTGTGCTCATGTATTCCCATGGAAGTCAGGGGACAGCTTGGACAAGTCAGTCCACTGTTCACCATGTAGAATCCTGAACATTGAAATCAGGCTGTCATGTTCAGCAACAAGTTCCTTTCAATTCTCACTAGTTTGCTTTTACTACTAAAAGAAGTTACGTTTATTTTGATTTTACACATATGAATGTATTGCCTAAATATATGTATACAAATCAATGACATAGCTAGTGCTTCAGAGGCCAGAAAAGTGTGATAGATCCCCCTGGAACTGGAGTTACAGATGGTTCTGAGTTTCTGTGTGGATACTGGGAGCTTAACACAAATTTTCTGCAAGAGCAAAGAGTATTCTTAACCACTAAGGCATCTCTCCTGTTCATGGTTTACTATTTTTATGTTAGAGCACTAACAGCCTCCTGGAATAAGTTGGGAAACATTTATGTTCTTCATTTTCTTTTATGTTGAGAAACATTTCTGTTCTTCATTTTCTTACATTGGGAAACATTCCTGTTGTTCATTTTCTGAAATGTTAGGAATTATAGAATAAGATTTATTTATTCATCTAATTTTTGATAGAATTCAGCAGCAGGGTTTTTTTTTTTGATTGTTTATGTACTCAGAAGTGCTTTGCTATGTTATGCGGTAGGTCTAATTTTAGTTTTTTCAAAAACTGTGGAAACTGGTTTTCATAGTGACTGACTTATTTGATATCCCTTTCATATAAAAGATCCCAGCCCCTCCTTATCAACAACATTTGTTTGTTTTGTTTCATGGTGCTAAGTATTCCAAATAGCTTGAGATGGAATCTAATGAATTTTATCTTGAGTTCTTGTAAGGCTAAGTATGTCCAACATATTTTATGGCTTTATTATATGTTTATACGCCTGAGACTATTGAGTTCATTTGTCCATTAATTGTGTGGATAATTTGTTTTTTTATTATATTTTGAGTTATTTATATATTCTGAATGTCTGATGAATAGCTGGCAAAGAATTTTTTTCTATCTGTAGGTTCCTTCACTCCAGTAATTGCTTCTTTGGTTGTTCATATGTTTTTAAATTTCATGCAATCCCATTGGTATTACAGTCTTTTTTCAGAAAGTTCTTATTTATGAGTATAAATTAAGGTATTTTCTCTGTTTTCTCCCATAAGCTTGGAAATTTTACATTGTAAATTAAGGTCTTTAATGCATTTGGAATAGGTTGTTTTGAATATAGTGAGAGGGATGTGGTTTCAGATTCTCCAGAGGATATTCACTTTTCTCAGCACCACTTAGCAATGAGGCTTCGTTTCTACATTTGCTTTTGTCTCCTTTATTCACTATCCAATAGCTTTACCTACATAGGCTCTTTATATATGACTTCTTAAGTGGTTGTATACGTTTGCACTCCCACCATCAATGGAGGAGTGGTCCCCTTACTCCATATCCCCACCAGCATAAGCTGTCACTTGTGGTTTTGATCTTAGCCATTTTGACAGGTGTTAAGATAGAATCTCAACATCATTTTGATTTGCATTTTCCTGATAACTAAGGATGTTGAACATATCTTTGAGTGTTCTCAGCCATTTGAGATTCCTCTGTTGAAAATTTTCTTTTTAGGTCTGTACTCCATTTTTAAATTGGACTATTTAGTTTGTTGGTGTATAATTTCTTGAGTTCTTTATATTTTGGACATTAGCCTTCTGTCCATTCTCTAGGCTGCCATTTTGTCTTAACAATGTACTTTGCTTTACAGAAGCTTTTCAGTTTCATGAGGTCCTATTTATTAATTATAGATCTTAGTGCCTGCACAATTGGTATTCTGCTAAGGAAGTTGTCTCCTATGTCAATGCACTTAGGACTATTCCCCACTTTCTCTTTTATTATGTTCAGTGTATTTTGTTTTATGTTTTAATTTTTGATCCACTTGGGCTTGAGTTTTGTGTAGCATAACAGGGAGTCTGTTTGCAGTCTGTATGTAGCTATCCAGTTTGACCAGTACCATCTGTTGAAGATGCTTTCTTTCTTCCATTCTATATTTCTGACTTTTTAAAAATTAAGAATTCGGCTATCTACAGCTGAGTGGATTTACATCTGGGTCTTCAATTTGATTTCAGGCTTTTTCTTTTTCTTCCATTCTCATATGATATGGATTTTGAAATGAACCAATTCAGAGCCATGAATCTGGGCCTGGGTTTTAGCTGAGCTAGTCAGCCTGTTGGTTCTCCCTTATTTGTACCACCAGAGCAAGCTCTCCAGCACTGCTCTACATAGACTACTCAATACCACCATTGTCAGGAAGTGGGATTAAATCTCTTGCTGTCCATGACTTCATGGCCACTCACCTGCACCCATATCTGCAGAGCCAGCTCTCCCACTCTCACCTCCTCAGAGTTGGCTCACCTGTGCCCTTCCTATTAGGACCAGCTCTACTGCTGCTCAGGAAAGATTCAGGGCTTGTTCTTCTGGGTGCTATAACCAAAGAGGAAGCAGGGCTAGCTAGCTATCTTGCTCTCATGACCCCAGCCCTGCTCTCCCAGCTATGGCTACTTCAGGTGACAAGGGGGATGGTAGGACATCACTATTTTTGTCCACACTACCGCATATTTCAGGAGTAGTAGAGTCAGCTCTCCCATGCTTTCACCCTTGGGCTTACCTGCATCTCTTTCACCAGGGTGAGCACTAATGTGCTGCCATGGAGAGGTGCAGGACCTGAGATTCTGAGTGCTACAGTTGGTGACAGTCAGGGATAGCTTTCTTGACTGATAAAAGAACACCACCATCATCAAGGTGTCTCTGCTTATTGGGTAAGGGTCTGGTTTTTTTTTTTTTTTTTTGTATACTTACCATTTCCTTTTTCTTATAATTTGCTTTTATTTTACTAGTCTTACTACTTATATCATTCATATAAAAAGTTTCTTCTTTTGTAACATTTGAAAGTAGACTGGTTTCACCTTCCCTAGATCATGCCATCTCAGATAACTTGGGGACTATTGTGTTTGTTATTTTGCTTTTGTGTCTTTTGTACCTGGGGTGCATTGTTGGTTGTCCTAACCTGTTGAAGTCTTACCCCGCATTGCTCAGTCCAATGGTTGGCTGCAAGCATCTGCCTCTGTATTTGTCAGGCTCTGGTAGAGCCTCTCTGGAAACAGCTATATCAAGGTCCTGTCAGCAAGCACTTCTTGGCATCCACAATAGTGGCTGGGTTTGGTGTCTGTATATGAAATGGGTCCCCAGGTCGGGCAGACTCTGGATGGCCTTTCTTTGAGTCTTTGCTCCATGCTTTGTCTCTATTTCTTTCCATGAGTATTTTGTTCCCCCTTCTAAGAAGGACCAAAGCTTCTACACTTTGATCTTTCTTCTTCTTGAGTTTCATGTGGTCTGTTAATTGTATCTTGGGTATTCTGAGTTTGTGGCCTAATATCTACTTATCAGTGAGTGCATACCATGTGTGTTCTTTTGTGACTGGGTTATCTCACTCGTGATGATATTTTCTAATTCCATCCATTTGCCTAAGAGTTTCATGAAATCATTGTTTTTAACAGCTGTGTGGTACTCCATTGTGTAAATGTACCCTATTTTCTGTAACCATGCCTCTGTTGAAGGACATCTGGGTTTTTTTTCCAGCTTTCTATTATAAATAAGACTACTATGAACATAATGGAGCATGTGTTCTTGTTATATGTTGGGACATCTATTGGATATCAGCCCAGGAGTAGTATAGTTGGGTCCTCAGGTAATACTATGTCCAGTTTTCTGAAGAACTGCTAGACTGATTTCCAGAGTAGTACCAGCCTACAATCCCACCGATTCTGGAGGAATATTCCTCTTTCTTCACATCTTTGCCAGCATCTGCTGTTACCTGGGATTTGAACTTAGCAATTCTGACTGGTGTGAGGTGAAATCTCAGGGTTGTTTTGATTTGCATTTCTCTGATGACTACGGATGTTGAATATTTCTTTAGTTGCTTCTAAGCCATTTGAGATTCCTCTGTTGAGAATTCTCTGTTTAGCTCTGCACTTCATTTTTAATAGGTTAATTTGAGTCTCTGGATTCTAACTTCTTGAGTTCTTTGTATATATTGACTATTAGTCCTCTATCAGACGTAATATTGATAAAGATCTTTTCCCAATCTGTGGGTTGCTCTTTGATCCTATTGACAGTGTCCTTTGCCTTACTGAAGTTTTGCAATTTTATGAGGTCCCATTTGTCTATTGTTGATCTTAGAGCATAAGCCATTGGTGTTCTGTTCAGGAAAATTTTCTCTGTGCCTATGTGTTTAAGACTCTTCTCCACTTTCTCTATTATTAGTTTCAGTGTGTCTGGTTTTATGTGGAAGGCCTTGATCCACTTGGACTTGAGGTTTGTAGAAGATAAGAATGGATCAATTTGCATTCTTCTACGCTGACCACCAGTTGAACCAGAACCATTTGTTGAAAATGCTGTCTTTTTTTCCACTGGGTGGTTTTAGCTCCTCTGTCAAAGATGAAGTGATCATAGGTGTGTAGATTCATTTCTGAGTCTTCAATTGTATTCCATTGGTCTTCCTGCCTGTCTCTGTAGCAAATGGAGGAGTTAGAGAAAGACTGAAGGAGATGAAGAAACAATATCAATCAACCAACGCTCCCAGAGTCTAAACCACCAGCCTGGGAGCACATAGGGAGGGACCTATGGCTCTAACTGTATATGTAGGTAGGGAGGATAGGCTTGTTGTGTATAGGTGGGAGAAGAAACCCTTGGTCCAGTGAAGACTGGATGCTCCAGTGTGGGGGAATTTGAGGGAGAGGAGGTGGGAGCGAGTGGGTGGGTGGGGGCATATCCTCATAGAAGCAGGAGAAAGGGGGATGGGATAGGGGGCTTCTATGTCAGGGGGATGAGAAAAGGGGATAACCTCTGAAATGTAAATAAAATATCCAATAAAAAAAGATTTTATTCTGTAGAGTCCTGCTTTAAAAACCAACTTTACCCCTTGCCTTATTTCATTTCACATTTGCCCTTACCCTGTATTAACACCATGCCGTTCCCCATGAAGAATTATCATAAATGATTTTTGGTAATTTCTTGGTTAATTAATGTATCCTATTTCTCTCAATAAAGCATAAATAAACTACAGAAAGTGGTGTGGTTACATTCACTTTACTATCTCCAGATTCCCCTATTACAATATGGAACATTTTAATTGATGTTGATCAAAATAAGTGTGCTGCGATTTCAAAGCATCTAAGGAACATCTCATTTAAGTTTGGAGAACTTGCTTTCAGTTTGAATGGAACATCTTAAATGGAGGATATTGCTTCCTTCCTTTTGCTTTATCTGTGATGCAGGGATATTCAGATCTACTTATGATATAGGGAAAAAAGGTAACTGATCTGCAAACTGAAGTGTCTGTCTATTGTCCTTTGTGATCCATTAAGAACCTTATCTTTGGTGATTGTTTATAGAAAAGGTACTTTGCTGTCTCCAGGCTGGGAAACTGGGCTCTGTGTTGCTCCGTTAGAGGGTGATTATTTTCTATTTCATAGTTTGCAATTGAAAAATACCTCATGGGAAAGTGGTCTTCACTTCACCACACATACATTTTAGTTCTTAAAAATTGCCAAAATGAGTGACACTTATTTCCTCTCTTTTGACTTCTCCAGTGTTGAGTCATCAAAGACAATTGAGCTCTCACAGAGATAAATGGAAATGAACTGTCTATGTAAAAAGAAGGAAGTTGACAGAAGGAAATTAAATGGAGCAAATATTTCTTTTAGAAGTGGTATCTGTTCAGCACATCAGACTTTGAATGACTTGCACTGGTGCAATTTTTTTGAAATAAAAAAATTGCTGAAATATTTTAAATATGTCTAGTGAATAGTAGCTTGAAAACTTTGAGAGTAACCATGATAGGAATAAGAGGAGACCCACAGAACTGAAACATTAAAAAAGTAAGGGATTTCCTCTGTAACACAAGAGGTTCATACTAAAAAGGAACATTTTGCTTAAAAAATGTGAAGGAGTGTTTTAAAAGCTATGTGGTCAATTATACAATAAATATTTTATTCTACCAGTAGTCTCTGTGGTATGAATCCTTAGGCTATTTTGGGTAATGACTGATAATTCATTATTTTCCTAATGAAATAAGATGCTAGTTTATTTTTAAATTAATCTGTAGAAATCATTCTGATAGTCATAAGATCAAGGATGGCAAAAACTCACAACCTCTCAGCAGAAATCAAGAGAATAGCATCAAACAGAACAATAGGAAGACAGACTTTTGATCCAGATCTCGCAACATAGTGTCCATGAGAATCTAAGCCCTGGCATGGTATTACATGCCTCTATTCCCAGTAGGCAGAAGCAAACAGATCTCTGAGTTGTAGAACAGCCCGGTACAGAGCAAGTTCTAAGTTGAGAAATGCTTAGGTCCAGGCACGTTGATACATTCCCTTTATCCCAGCATTCAGACGACAGATCCTGCAGACTTATTTCCCCACTATAATGTTTTGGGATGTTCGTGTATATCCTGTGATGTTGGAGGTATTTGATCTGCTTTTTGACAGTCAACTGACTAGATGAAGATAAATTGAATTTTGGACTTTTAACATTGTTGAGACTGTTATAGACTACGGGAACTTTTTGAAATTGGACTAAATAAATTTTGTAATTATTATGGTGTTCTCAACCCCTCTCACTCCTACAAACCTTCACACACACACACACACACCCCGTTCCCCACTTGTCTGCTAGGGTTTTTTGGCTTCATCTAGGCAACAAGTGTTCTTAACCACTGACCCAATTCTCCATACCCAAGCTCCAATAAATTCTAAGAATTGTTTGGTTATGAAACAGAATGTGGTAATGTGCTTCAAATAACATTTGAGATTTAATAAAATGTAGCAGAAGGCCTGCCTCTGGCTTGAAACAGCCCCACCAAAAAAACCCCAACAAACAAACAAACAAACAAACAAACCTATTTGAATTACTGCAAATTAGTTCCATGGACTAGGACAGATGCAATTACTATACTCAGTTTTATTTCAAAGATACTGCTATGATCTGTATTCTCCAATATGAGAAACTTAAGGACAAAACCAAACAATAAAATCTTGAAGCACTCACTCTTCCTTCTAGCAATAGGTCATGACTAGATGAGGAACGACTGGAGAGCAAGCTTCACTGTACTGCAGACTTCTTATTTAACTGCACTCTGCTTTTTACTGTGGTTTATGGTTCTGCTGGCAACATTTGAAAGGAATACTTCTGCCTATGGGAAGACTAATGAGAAATCAAAACTTCTGAAATTGTTTCCTGGGTGATTTAAAAATAGATACTACTAATACCATATGCCCTATATAAACAAACAAATAACAGAATTCAGAAATTCGCATCAGAAACCAAGTAGATGTTAGAGGTCCTTAAACTTTAGAATACTACTTCCTTTGTTTTGGATCTATTGAATTTGTGCATAAGGAGTTTATCTGATGTAGAAAGATAGTATCATCATTTGGTACATCAGACACCTAACTATTAACTAGAAGAGAGGTTATTAGCTCTCGAGGAGAAGCAAAGAGATGAGTGGTGCACAATAACAATACTGCAAAAGCTAAAAATACACTTCTGGAAACATTTTACAAAGATGAAGGACTATTAACAGCTCTAAGGGAAAAGATTCTGACAGCTCAAAACTCTATTTTGCTTTCTATTATGCCAGTGGACATTTCTATCACTCAGTTTGTAAGTACTCTTTTATTTCTCTAAGAACGTGCACTGCATTTTGAAGTACTCTTTCCAGATAGAAATAATTCTATATTAAAATATTCAGTGTCTCCATTAAAAACCTTGGATACACTTTACATTTAAAAATACGCAATGAACATTCCTATTATGTAATTTAAATAAAACTAACCCATATAGATGGACCAAAGTAATTTAAAATGTTTCAGTACTGGAATTAAAAGTCTTGTATCCTTTACCACAAGAGGAAGTGGAATAAAGGAACCTTCTAATAAATCCCAATTCCCATCCCTCCAGATAACAGTTAGTTTTACCCATTTTTCTTTGAGATTTTTGCTTTGCATTTCTAGAATTAGTGTGTTCTGATTATTGATCTTGTGTGGCACCTGTGTTGTGCCAGCAAGAAATCTTCATACTTTTCAAACTTTATCCTTTATTGGTTTGGGCACAGTGTTTCTGGCTGAATTGTTTTTCTTTGATCATATACAATACAGAGTCCTGCTGTCATTTCCTGATGATAAGTCAGCTGTTAATCTTACATGGGACCCTTTATATGGGAAAATCGATTTTTTTTTTTATAATTTGATTCAAAAATTTCTTCTTGTCATGAGTTATTGTCATTTTTCTTCTCTGTGACTATGTGGCCCTCTTTTGGTTGGTCCTGAATAAAGTTCATTAAGCCTTCTGGATATGTACATCAATAGTTTTTTTCTTATACTTTGGAAGTTTTTAGTCATTTTTATTCATTTATTTGCTTATTTGCTTTATTTACATATTTTTTCCATTTTCTATTTCTTATTTTACTATTGTATGCATAAAAATGCGTGTAACTGTCTCTCATATTTTTTTGAACATTTATTCATTTTACACCACTGGTTTTACTTCTCTGTTCTTTGATGTGACAAATTTGTTGTTATTTTTTATCAATAATTTATTTTGTTATTCACTTTGCATCCCAATCTCAGTCTACACTCCTTCCTTTCCTTCGAATTCTGCCCTTACAAATCCATTCTCTCATTATCCCCTTTTCTTTCTCCACAAAAAAGGAGAAGCCTCCCTTGGATACCGCCCTGCTCTGGGACAACTAGTTCCACCAGGACTAAGTATATTCTCTCCCACTAAAGCACTGCAGTTAGGGGAAAAAGATCTGATGGCAAGCAGGAGAGTCAGAAAGAGCCCTCCCCTATCTAATTGTTAGGGGACACACATGAAGACCAGTCTGCTGTAAATGTGAAGGGTGTCTAGGTCCAGCTCCTGCATGCTCTTTGGTTGTGGTTCAGTTTCTATGACCCCCCCATAGAACTAGGTTATTTAACTCTGTAGGTCTTCTTTTGGTTCTTGGCTAGCTTGCTTCTATCCCCTACTTTTCCACAACATTCCCTGAGCTCTGCCTGTTGTTTGACTGTGGGTCTCTGCATCTGATTCTCTCCACTCCTGCATGAAGCCTTTCAGGAGAAAGTTATTCTAGGTTCCTGTATGCAAGCATAGCTGAGAATCCTTGATAGTGTCAGGGCTTGATTCTCTCACAAGGGATGACTCTCAAGTTGGGGCAGTCGGTGTTGGCTGTTCCCTCAATTTTTTCTTTATCTGTATGCCTGCCCATCTTGTAGGCAGGACAAATTTTGGGTTGAAGGTTTTGTGGGTGAGTTGATGTCCCCCTCCTTCCACTGAAATTCCTGTCTAGATATAGGAGGTGGCTACTTCAGTTTCCATATACTCTGCTGGTGGGAATGTCATCTAGGGTCACCCCCATAGGCTTCTCAGAGCTTCCCATGTCCCTAGTCTCCAGCTAGTCTCAGAGATGCCCCCACTGATTTTATTCTCACCACCAGCTCTCTCCTGCTTCTCTTCTCCCCACATCTTGCCTCCATCTCCGTTCCCTTTCTCACTCCCATCTAGTTCTCTATCTTCATTCACATCTGATGACTATTTTGTTTCCTCTTCTGGGTGAGATTCACCCCCTCATCCTCCTCTGGGCTCTCCTTATTACCTAGGTTCTTTGGGTTTGTGGATTGTGGCATGGATATCCTGTACTTTATGGCTAATGTACACATATCAGTGAGTACATACCATACTTGTATTTCTGGGTATGGTTACCTCACTAATGATGATAGTCTAAAGTTCCACCCATTTGCCTGCAAATTTTATGGTATCTTTGATTTTAATAGCTGAATAGTATTCCATTGTGTAGATGTATCACATTTTCTTTATCCATTCTTCAGTTGAAGGAAATCTAGGGTGTTTCCAGTTTCTGAGTATTACAAATAAAGCTGCTACTAACATAGTTGAGCAAGTAGAGCAAGTCAAAGTATCACTATCTGTAGATGTTATGATAATATACATAAACAACTCTAAAACGTTCTGCTAGAAAACTTCTATAGCTGATAAATACCTCAAAAATTACTCAAAGTAATCAGAAGCTTTTCTTTATCCAAATGATAAACAGTCTGAGAAAGAAATTAACAACACCCTTTACTGTAGCCAAGGAAAATATAAAATATCTTGGTGTAACTCTAAGTAAGTGAAAGACCTGTATGACAAGAACTTCGAGTCTTTGATGAAAGAAATTGTGGAAGATATCAGAAGATGGAAAGATCCCCCATGCTCATTAATTATTAGGCTAAGGTAGTAAAAATGCCATCTTACCAAAAGCAATCCACAGAATCAATATAATTCAATGAACTTTTTTGGTTGCATTTAAAATCTAAAGTGTAGATAATGTATTGCAGCAGCCTAGAGTGCAACCTGTCTCTTACTATCCAGGTTGTTGTTGGTGAAACAAGAAGATAATCAATTTGTCTTCTTTATTGGCTCGTTTATTTTAGTGACATCTATTTCTGTGACAGTGTAAAAAACCTTAGATCACTTTCTTCAGAGGGTACAGATTTAAATTTATAAAGACATTCTTGGATAAGAAAAGTTATAGAATGATGCACTGAGTAGTATTTCTATGGTAATTCCTTCACATTCTTGCCTCAGTTGTTGTCCCTTGTTTCTAGAGTCCTATTACAGAGGGTGACCTGACTTGGGAAGTCTCAACAAACCAGGTCCATTAATTAATGTCAAACACTAAATGGAAAAAAAATAAGTGAAGAGTTAGAAAGGAATTTATTCAGTATGATCATATTAGTAAGACAAATGGCATAAAGCGCAGATGTTTTTCTGAGAATCTCATGTTGTTTCTACATTTGAAGCTTAAGAGAAAATAAAAATTCAAAAAGGCAGAGGCATTGGTTAGATGTTCAGCTTTGAGACAGGGACTAAAGGGATCTAGGTGCAGTGTGAAAATGAAGGGTTGGCAGTATGTTTCTGCAAATCTTGAAAATAATTATTCTTATTCTCATAACAGATGTTATGAAAGATAGTTAATCTTAGCCGTCAACTTGATGGTATCTGAGAAGACAAATGCATTTGTGTGCACTGGTAAGGGCATTTTCAGAAAGATTTAACTGAGGAAGAGAAACTCACTCTTAAGCTGGACACCACCATTTCTTATATTGAACAAATAAGAGATGGAGAATAGAGAGGGAGAATAGACCATCAATCTCTCTCTCAATCTCTCTCTCTCTCTCTCTCTCTCTCTCTCTCTCTCTCTCTCTCTCTGTCTCTCTCTCTCAGTTTCCTTCTCTGACTCTTTCTCTATGTCTGTTTCAGTCTGTCTCTTCCCCTTTCTTTCCCTTTCCTTTCTTTTCCTTCCCTCCTCTCCCCTCCGGTCCCATCTCCTCTGCTCTTCTTTCATCTCCTCTCCCCTGCTCTCCTCTCCTTTCCTTCTTGCTGAATCCTCATGCAATGTGACAAAATGATCCATGTACTTGAGGCCCGAGCTATAGCAATTCTTGCCACAATGATGTTGGACTATACCTTCAACATGTGCACACACAAACCATTCCCACCTTACATTGATTTTGTCAGGTGGTCACTCACAGCCATGAAGAAAGTAACTAACACAGAAAATTGTTATCAAGACATAGAACCATTGTCACAAATCTAGCTGTGTGGTATATAGGCTTTGACAACTGTTTGAGGGAGAAATGTGGAAAAGTTTAGAGCTGTAGCTAGAGAATTAACAGTTAAGGACCATAAAAAATGTTAGTAGGTTGTTTTTGTAATACTAGCATGCTGACAGAAATATGGACAGTTAAGTCTCCATCATTAAGTATAAGAGAAGAACACGAATTGATCTTGAACTCTAATGTAGACCACTCTTGGTATACTCTGGTCAGAAATTTAGCTACTTTAAGATCATGTCTGGACTTAAATGTAATAAATTGTTTGATAACGTTTTAGTAGAGCTTAACATTCAGCTGGGACACGATGTTATTTACTATATATAGTAAAATACACAGTGGGAAGGATATATGATACATGTTCAATTTAGTAAGGAAGGGTATATGTGTCAATTTATAAGTTTGGGCAAGAAAGGTGTGGAGAAGGTCTGTAGGAGCTAAATAGGACTAGCATGATTAAAAAAAAAATCTTGGTTTGTACTGGCAAGAAAGAAACGCTGCTATGATGGGAAGTTCTCATCCACCAAAGGTTACAAAACATGAAAAAAATGAGAATTCAGTTGAAAGGCAAGGCTCAGTCCTAAGATTCCTACTAAAAGAATTCTATGCTAAAAACCTGCTCTGTTTTATTTATTCCTCATTCTTAAAAATCAGTTCAACTGTCTCACTTTCTTCCCTGAGTTTTATTAGATCCTTCTGTCTGGAAGTTGGACCTTCTGTTTGCTTAACACCTTGAGGTGCATCATTAAGTTGTTTATTAGTAGCCTCGCTTTTTACTGTAGGCTTTGATGGTCTACAGTAAAAGGCTTTAAATCCCCCTTTATCTCTCTATTACACTGTACTGTATTTTTCTCTCATGGAACAATTTCCTTTTAGAACTGCTTTCGCTGAACCCCACAGTTTTTGTATGTTATGCTTTTATTTTCTTTAGTTTTCTTTCGGACTTTGAAAATTTTTGTCTTGACTTCTTAGGTGACACACTAGATATTCAATATTGTGTTGTTTGTTTGAATAAGTACTGTGATTTATCTTATTCAATTATGATCAAGTAGACTATAAGAAAATATTTAAATTTCCTTGTATTCATTACGTTTGTAGCCTAAAACGTTCTCTATTTTACAGGGCGTTCCATGAGTTCCGTAGAAGAATGGGTATTCTGTAGTGTTATATAACACCATTTATTGATATCTGTTAAACCCTACTTTGAGCACAACATTGCACTACTCTGATTTTTGTCATTATTCCTAATTATTTTCTCCATAAACCATAATGAGAATAAAGAATTAAAGTCTTCATCTAGTGTTGTGTAGAAGTAGATCTACGTCTTTATATTCAATTGTGTTTCTTTATTGCATTAGTAAGTCATTATTCTATGAGCATGTATTAAGAACTTTTATATTTTCTTGATGAATTGTTCCTTTAATTAAATAGTTATGAGATTATTTATTTCTTTGGAATAATTTAATATAGATACACATGATTTCTTTCTTTGTGCCAATTGCTTATATTCTGATCTTCACTCTTTCTTTTAAAATTTCTTGAAAGAAATGCTTAGATTGGTTCTGTTTGTTTGTTTGTTTGTTTTTTTCTGAGACAGGGTTTCTCTGTGTATTCCTGGCTGTCCTAGAACTCACTTTGTAGACCAGGTTGGCCTTGAACTCAGAAATCCGCCTGCCTCTGCCTCCCAAGTGCTGTGGTTTTGTTTTCTATTCAGTTTGTTCTTATCTGTTTTTTGGGGGGCAGAGAACTGAGACCATTGACAGTCAGAGATATTTGCAAGGTATTAATTGCCATCAGTTTGTTGTTTTCGTAAGGCTTGCTCTTTTGTTTTGCTCCTTACTTGTGAATTTGCACGCTCTTCTCTCTGGTAATAGCACCCTCCCAAATCAGGGAGGAGCAATGCAAAACAGACTCTAGAACACCCCTCCTTCTGCTCAGATTTCTAAAGTTTCCTTTTGTTCTGCTCAAATTTGTATTTTCCACAGTAATCCATGACTTACAAATTTGGACTGCTGATCTATGGCTGTTTCTACTTAATACCAGAGGAATCCTGCAGCCAAATATGAGCATCTCCACCATCTGAAGATGACTCTGTCATTTTTATTTTGGACATCTTATATCACATTTCTCATTCACTCAGGAAATCATGCCCCATGCTACTGACTCTTGATTCCTTCATCTGAAAGTTCATCCTATAATTATATTTTTAATATCTTTCCTAGAGATCTCAGAGACAGTTTCTTAACTAATATTCCTGCTTATATTCCTTAAATTGATTTGTACACACTGCAAACAGTATACTAGATTTCTTTTTTGTTTTTGAACTGGAATTCATTTTTATTACATTCTGACAGAAAAATTATGAGTATACTTTGTCCCTGTCCTCAAAACTGTCACAAAATTGAACATGAAAGTTATGGATTTATTTATCTAGAAAACAACTTTTTTTTTTTTTTCGAAATCTCTCCAGGTTTTTTAATTTAATTTTATTTTTTAAAATACATTTCAGATTTTATCCCCTCACCCCATTCCCCCCACCACCCCGGAACCCCATATCCCTTCCCCCCTCCTTCTTCCATAAGGGTGTGCCCCCACTTACCCCTGAATTCCCCCTCCCAACCCTCGAATTCCTCCCCTCTCGGTGTTCAGCCTTCATGGGACCAGGGATCTCCTCTCCCACCCATGCCTGACAAGGCCATCCTTCCCTAAGTATAAAGCTGAAGTCATGGGTGCCTCCCTTTGTGCTCCCAGGTTGGTGGTTTAGACCCTGGGGAGCTCTTGTTGGCTGGCACTGTTGCTCTCCTCTTGGGGCAACCAACCCTTTCAGCTCCTTCAGTCCTCTAACTTCTCCATTGGGAACCCTTGATCAGATCAATGGGTAGCTGTGAGCATCCACCTCTGAATATGTCAGACTCTGGCAGACCTCCAAGGAGACAGGTACATCAGGCTCCTGCCAGCATGCACTTCCTGACATCCATATAGGTGTCTATTTTTGGTGATTGCACATGGGATAGATATCAAGGTAGAGTGGTCTCCCGATGGCTCCTCCTTGACTTTCTGTCCCACACTTTGTCACCTTATTTGCTCCTTTGAACATTCTGTCACTCCTTCCAAGAAGGACCGAGGCATCCACACTTGGTCTTCCTTCTTCATGAGTTGCATGTGATCAGTCAGTTGAATCTTGGCTATTTCAAGCTTTTGGGCTAATATCCGCTTATCAGTGAGTAAGTACCATGTGTGTTCTTTTGTGATTGGGTTATCTCACTCAGGATAATATTTTCTAGTTCCATCCATTTACCTAAGAATTTCTCGAATTCATTATTTTTAATAGCTGAGTAGTCCTCCATTGTGTAAATGTACCACATTTCTTGTATCCATCCCTCTGTTGAAGGACATCTGAGTTCTTTTCAGCTTCCGGCTATTATAAATAAGGCTGCTATGAACATAGTGGAGCATACGTCCTTGTTATATGTTGGGGCATCTTCTGGGTATATGCCCAGGAGGGATATAGCTGGCTCCTTAGGTAATGCTATGTCCAATTTTCTGAGGAACCGCCAGACTGATTTCCAGAGTGGTTGTACCAGCTTGCAATCCCACCAACAATGGAGGAGTGTTCCTATTTCTCCACATTCTTGCCAGCATCTACCATCACTTGAATTTTTTATCTTAGCCATTCTGACTAGTGTGAGGTGGTATCTCAGGGTTGTTTTGATTTGCATTTCCTTGATGACTAAGGATGTTGAACATTTCTTAAGGTGCTTCTCGGCCATTTGAATTTCCTCAGTTGAGAATTCTTTGTTTAGCTCTGTACCTCATTTTTAATAGGGTTATTTGGTTGTCTGGAGTCTAGTTTCTTGAGTTCTTTGTATATAATGAATATTAGCCCTCTATCGGATCTAGGATTGGTAATGATCTTTTCCCAATCTGTTGGTTGCTGTTTTGACAGTGTCGTTTGCCTTACAGAAGCTTTGCAATTTGATGAGGGCCCCTTTGTCAATTCTTGATCTTAGAGAATAAGCCATTGGTGTTCTGTTCAGGAACTTTTCCCCTGTGCCTAAGTATTCGAGGGTCTTCCCCACCTTCTTTTCTATTAGTTTCAGTGTATCTGGTTTTATGTGAAGGTCCTTTATCCACTTGGACTTGAGCTTTGTACAAGGGGATAAGAATGGATTGATTTGCATTCTTCTACATGCTGACCTCCAGGTGATCCAGCATCATTTGTTGAAAATACTGTCTTTTTTCCATTGGATGATTATAGCTCCTTTGTCAAAGATCAAGTGACCATAGGTATGTGGGTTCATTTCTGGATTTTCAATTCTATTCTATTTATCTTCCTGCCTGTCTCTTTACCAATACTATGCAGCTTTTATCACTACTGCTCTGTAGTACAGTTTGAGGTCAGGGATAGTGATTCCCCTAGAAGTTCTTTTATTGTTGAGAATGGTCCTCTCCTCTCTATCCTGGGTTTTTTGTTATTCCAAATGAATTTGCAAATTGCTCTTTCTATCTCTATGAAGAATTGATTTGGAATTTTGATGGGGATTGCATTGAACCTGTAGATTGCTTTTGGCAAGATGGCCATTTTTACTAAGTTAATCCTGCCAATCCAGGAGCATGGGAGATCTTTCTATCTTCTGAGATCTTTGATTTCTTTCTTCAGATACTTGCAGTTTTTGTCATACAGATCTTTCACTTGCTTGGTTAGATTCACTCCAAGATATTTTATATTATTTGTGACTATTGTGAAGGGTGTCATTTCCCTAATTTTTTTCTCAGCCTGTTTATCTTTTGAGTAGAGGAAGGCTATTGATTTGTTTGAGTTGATTTTATATCCAGCCACTTTGCTGAAGTTGTTTATCAGGTTTAAAAGTTCTCTGGTGGAACTTTTAGGATCACTTAAGTATTCTATCATATCATCTGCAAATAGTGAAATTTTGACTTCTTCTTTTCCTATTTTTATTCCTTTGACTTCCTTTTGTTGTCTAATTGTTCTGGCTAGGACTTCCAGTACTATATTGAATAGGTAGGGTGAGAGTGGGCAGCCTTGTCTGGTCCCTGATCTTAGTGGGATTGCTTCAAAGTTCTCTCCATTTAGTTTAATGTTGGCTATTGGCTTGCTGTATATTGCTTTTACTATGTTTAGATATGGGCCTTGAATTCCTGATTTTTCCAAGACTTTTAACATGAAGGAATGTTGAATTTTGTCAAATGCTTTCTCAGCATCTAGTGAGATGATCATGTGGGTTTTTTTTTTTTTTTGAGTTTATTTATGTAGTGGATTACATTTATGGATTTTCAAATATTGAACCATCCTTGCATTCCTGGGGTAAAGCCTATTTGATCATGATGGATGATTGTGTTGATGTGTTCTTGGATTTGGTTTGCAAGAATTTTATTGAGTATTTTTGCATCAGTATTCATAAGTGAAATTGATCTGTAGTTCTCTTTCTTTGCTGGGTCTTTGTGAGGTTTAGGTATGAGTGTATTGTAGCTTCATAGAACTAATTGGGTTGTGTTCCTTCTGTTTCTATTCTGTGGAATAGTTTGAAGAGAATTTGTATTAGGTCTTCCTTGAAAGTCTAATAGAATTCTGCAGTAAAACCATCTGGTCCTGGACTTTTTGGTGGGGAGACTTTTAATAACTGCTTCTATTTCTTTAGGGGTTATGGGACTGTTTAGATGGTTTATCTACTCCTCGTTTAAATTTGGTACCCGGTATCTGTCTAGAAACTTGTCCATTTGATCCAGATTTTCCAATTTTGTTGAATATAGGCCTTTGTAGTAGGACCTGATAATTTTTTAAATTTCCTCAGTTTCTGTTGTTATGTCTCCCTTTTCAGTTCTGATTTTATTAATTTGCATACTGTCTCTGTGCCCTTTGATTAGTTATTTCTGTTTTGTACTTGGTTGATTTCAGCTCCGTGTTTGATTATTTCCTGCTGTCTACTCCTTTTGGGTATATTTGCTTCTTCTTGTCCTAACGCTTTTAGGTGTGCTGTCAAGTTGTTAGTGTATGCTCTCTCCAGGTTTTTTTTTTTGTAAGCTCTTATAGCTATGAATTTTCCTCTTAGTACTGCTTTCATGGAGTCTCACAAGTTTTGGTATGATGTACCCTCCATTTATTAAATTCTGAAAAGTCTTTAATTTTTTTCTTTACTTCTTCCTTGACCAAGTCATCATTGAGTAGAGCATTGTTCAGTTTCCACAAGTATGTGGACTTTCCGTTGTTTTTGTCATTAAAGACCAGCCTTAGTCCATGGTGGTCTGATAGGGTACAAGGGATTATTTCAATCTTTTTGTATTTGTTGAGGCCTGTTTTGTGACCAATTATGTGGTCTGTTTTGGAGAAGATACCATTAGGTGCTGAGAAAAAGGTATATTCTTTTGTTTTAGGATGAAATGTTCTATGGATATCAGTTAAATCCATTTGGTTCATAACTTCTGTTAGTTTCATTGTGTCTCAGTTTAGTTTTTGTTTCCATGATCTGTATATTGCTGAGAGTGGGGTGTTGAATTCCCTCACTATTATTATGTGAGATACAATGTATGCTTTGAGCTTTAGTAAAGTTTCTTTTATGTAAGTGGGTGCCCTTGCATTTGGGGCATAGATGTTCAGAATTGAGAGTTCTTCTTGGTAAATTTTTCCTTTGATGAGTATGTAGTGCCCTTCCTTATCTTTTTTGATTACTTTTGGTTGAAAATCAATTTTATTTGATATTAGAATGGCTACTCCAACTTGTTTCTTGGGACCATTTGCTTGGAAGATTGGTTTTCATCCTTTTACTCTGAGGTAGTGTCTGTCTTTGTCACAGAGGTATGTTTCCTGTATGCAGCAAAATTCTGGGTCCTGTTTATGTATCCAGTCTGACAGTCTATGTCTTTTTATTGGAGAATTGAGTTTGTTGATATTAAGAGATATTAAGGAAAATGATTGCTGCTTCCTGTTATTTTTGTTATTAGAGGTGGAATTATGTTTGTGTAACTATCTTCTTTTGGGGTTGTTGGAAGACTACTTTCTTGCTTTTTTTGGTTGTAGTTTCCCTCTTTGTGTTGGAGTTTTCCATCCATTATCCTTTGAAGTGCTGGATTTGTGGGAAGATATTGTGTAAATTTGGTTTTGTCATGGAATATCTTGTTTTCTCCATCAATTGTGATCGAGAGTTTTGCTGGGTATAGTAGTCTGGGCTGGCATTTGTGATCTCTTAGGGTCTGTGTAATATCAGTCCAGGATCTTCTGGCTTTTATAGTCTCTGGTGAGAAGTCTGGTGTAATTCTTATAGGTCTGCCTTTATATGTTACTTTGCCTTTTTCCCTTACTGCTTTTAGTATCTTCTCTTTGTTTTGTATATTTGATGTTTTGATTATTATGCGATGGGAGTTATTTCTTTTTTGGTCTAGTCTATTTGGGGTTCTGTAGGCTTCTTGTATTATTAAGGACATCTCTTTCTTTAGGTTTGGGAAGTTTTCCTCTATAATTTTGTTGAAGATATTTATTGGCCCTTTAAGTTGGGAGTCTTCACCCTCATCTATAGCTATTATCCTTAAGTTTGGTGTAGGGAGCCGACTTTAAGCAGAAAGCAGCTAGAAAGCAGTTATCATCTTTGCAGCCATCTGGAACCATTTACCCTGATAGAGACTTGGTTTTTCAGCAGCCTACAACAGCTGAGCACACTCTAACAAATATCTTGTTTATCCCACAGCTTGTTTTGCTGTTAGTGACCCCAGCTGCATAGTACACGTGGTAAAATGTTTTCACCTGTGTTCTCCTGCGTGTGCTTATAAATACCCAGGATTTCCTTGTAAGAATATATATATATATATATATATATATATATATATATATATACAGTCAATAGAGTTAAGAAGATATATACAGTCAATAGAGTTAAGAGGTATATGAGTAAATAGGTTTAAGAGGAATGAACAAGAGTGAATATGCACCAATAGAAGAGAAACAATAAAGGAGACTTGAGACTTGACTCCAGAACCTCTGCTTTGTCTCCATTCTTCTAGACTCTAGCCCCGTGGACCGAAACAGCAGCGCAGGCCTCTACATTCTTGCCCCCAAGCCAGCCAGAGTACAGTCTTCAACAGTTTGGTGCCAAGCGTGGGGCAGAACGGTGCTCAACAGAGTGGCGCCCAAAGTGAGGCTCCAGTAAGCGGGGTACAGTGAAGGACACCGCAGGAATTGGAAGCGGTCATCCTCGTTCCTGCGCTGGAGAACCAGTCAACTGATGGAGCTGGCTGAATTCAGAAGTGAAATAAAGGTGATTACAGGGAGACCAGTAGGTCATAGTAATGAAAATGGGGCAAGAAATAAGTGAGTAAAAATAGATAAATAGATGAAAAAAGGCTTTAAAGATACGAGGAGTAAATTGCAGGCTGCTCTGAATAGAGAGAGCAAAACAGATAAATAGATAAAGGTTATAGAAACAAAAATGGGACAAGAAATAAGTGAGTAGAAACAGATGAAAAAGGCTTTAAAGACGAAAGGAGTAAATTACAGGCTGCTCTGAATCAAGAGAGCCAAACAGATAAATAGATAAATAGAAGGTTGCTCTAGACAGAGAACTGAGCAGAATGATAATGTTAATTGATTTAACTTTCAAAATGTATGTGATTCTGAGTTGTGTAGTTATATTTTTCCTCTGGATAAAAACTCAATGTAAAGGTTTTTCTGGTTACTGGCTTAAGGAAAGGCTGATTTTGGGGAAAAGGTTTTTCTGTGAGTTTTCTGATGAGGTCATTAAGGTAGTAGTTATATCTTCCAGAATTATATGGATCAGATATGACAGAGGTAGACCTCCAGAACACTAGATTCCAGAGAATCAAAATAATTATCTTGATATTAAAATTTGTTTTGAGATTTGTATATTACAGAATACACAGCCTTGGTGAATGAATCCTCTTGTCACCTGCATGTTCACTGATGCCCTGGACTTCGAGCTGGATGCAGTTAACGCAGACATCAGAGGCTTATCAACTTACCCTTCCCCTCATCCCTCTTCTAATATCTCAATGCCTATATTCAGCTTGAAGAAGTTAATGAAGAGTTGGCATCACAATTCCCTGAGCTTGGGGACTGAGATGGTTAATATTAGGCTGTGTTTCTGGGGAGAAGTGGTGGTTTTATTGGAACAGGAAGAAACAGCTAAAATTAATTACACAGTCATAATCCATTGGTAGAAATCTGTATAATTGTTACTAAGTTGATGCAAATTCAAGGATTTCATTGGTATAATTTCTTCTATTGAAAATTTGTGGGTACAAGGCTTAGACCTTTTACTTCTCCAACAGGGGAAGTTGTGTGTTGCCTTAAAGAGTGTTGCTTTTATACCAACTATTTAGACATTAAGTCTCTTGTCTCTCTGGTTCATGCTGTTTAACAAACTGATGGCTTTTGTATGACAACAGATAGATGCTATTAAAATGAAACCCATACAGGTCCATTATTACAGGTTGGAAGGGTAGGGGACTTTGAAATCTCTGTCATCAAGACTGACGAGTATTAACCCTTAACTTACACGCTAAGCCGGATAGTCAATGATGGGTAAGAGAACATATCGAGATTTTTGCCCCTAAAAACGGAGGCCTCACCATCTTAAGGGAGGCTGGGGTACTTTGTTCCAACCTAGGACAGGCACGGTTTCCATAAGTTTTCCCAGCCTTCCCTTTTGAAAAAAATTTTTTAAAGGGGAACCTGTAGGGAGCCAACTGTGACCCCAGCTGCATAGTACACATGGTAAAATGTTTTCACCTGTGTTCTCCTGCGTGTGCTTATAAATACCCAGGATTTCCTTGTAAGAATATATATATATATACACACACAGTCAATAGAGTTAAGAGGTATATGAGTAAATAGGGTTAAGAGGAATGAACAAGAGTGAATATGTGCCAATAGAAGAGAAACAACAATAAAGGAGACTTGAGACTTGACTCCAGAACCTCTGCCTTGTCTCCGTTCTTCGAGACCCTGACCCCTTGACCAGAACAGCAGAACGAACCTCAACAATTTGGTCTTCTCATTGTGTCCTGGATTTCCTGGATGTTTTGTGTTAGGAGCTTTTTGCATTTCACATTTTCTTTGACTGTTCTGTCAATGTTTTCCATAGTATCTTCTGCACATGAGATTCTCTCTTCTATCTCTTGTATTCTGTTGGTGATGCTTGAGTCTGGGACTCCTGATCTTTTTCCTAGGTTTTCTACCTCCAGGGTAGTCTCCCTTTGAGATTTCTTTATTGTTTCTACTTCCATTTTTGGATCCTGGACAGTTTTGTGTAATTTCTTCACCTGTTTGGTTGTGTTTTCTTGCATTTCTTTAAGGGCTTCTACCTGTTTACCTGTGTTCTCCTCAAATTCTTTGAGAGTATTGTTTATGTCCTTTTTAAAGTCCTCTATCATCATCGTGAGAAGTGATTTTAATTCTGAGTCCTGATTTTCCAGTGTAATGTGGTGTTCAGGACTTGCTATGGTGGGAGAACTGGGTTCTGGTGATGCCAAGTAACTTTGGTTTCTGTTGTTTACATTCTTATGCTTGCCTTTCACCATTTAGTTAGCTCTAGTGCTACCTGCACTCACTGTTTCTGACTGGAGCCTGCCTTTACAGTTATCTCGGTTGTGTCAGAACTCCTAGGGGTCCAGATGTCTCTGTGATCCTTAGCTCCAGCTGTTCTGGGTACAGTGGCTCCTCTAGGATATCTCAGGATATGTTGTCTCCATGGTAGTAGACCAGCTAGGTGTTTGCTGCTCTGAGTGTAGTCACTCCTCTAGGATGTCTCAGAATATGATGTCCCCTGCTCTGAGGTCAGTGGCCTCTCTAGGATGTCTCTGGACGTGTTTTCTGCAGCTCTGACGGCAGTGGCCTCTCTAGGATGTCTGCAGCTCTGAAGGCAGTGGTCTCTCTAGGATGCCTCCAGAAGCAGTTTCCACAGGGGAGCAGATCAGCTGGGTGTCTGCTCCAGTCACCAGGATCCAAGCGAGAAGCCGATACTAAATTTCTAAACATCTGGATCACATAACTTCTCATTCTACTTCTGTTCAATTACATTCCTAAACTCCTTAATCTGATATGTAAGTCTATCAACAGTCATGTTCCTTCCAATTCATCAGCCTTGCTGTGTTTCATGCCTTTTCATAGGCTAGGCCTCCTATGGCTTCTCTCTGCTCTGTTTTCAGATTCTGCATAATCCCATCAGTGAACCACCAGATGAGTCACTCACTTTTAAAAAATATATGTGCTTTTCCCCCTCTTTTAGTGTTAATCCCAATTAGAAAAGTTAAGAACAGAAATGAAGATATATCTGTTGCCATCCAATAGTACAGTTTTCAGTAACTGTTTATTAATTCACCAGTAATATATATTTAATAAATCTGTATTTTATCCAGTTTTTTATTTGTCATCCATCTTTCTTATATGATTGCATTGATTGCCTTATTTCAAACATTTAAGACTAACAGCACACAAAAGTCATGAAAACAAAATATAATGCCCTTTGGCATATGCATTACACATGGAATACATACATGTCTGTATTTGTGCATAAAAATTAATTAGAAATGGGACTGAAAAGGTGGCTCAGAACATCTGCTGTTTCTGTGGAGGATAGGAATTTGGTTTTCAGCACTAATGTTGGGCAGCTCACAACTGTTTCTAAGTGTAACAGCTTGTGTTCAACAGATCGCATGTCATGTGCCACCTGTATGTTTTTGGCATGTACTCACACATGACACTAAGATACATTTTCAATGAAGATATTAAATACATTTTTTCATTTTGATTAACAAAATAATTGTAGACACTATGGGACTGATATGATATTCTAGTGCTTGTACACATTGTGAAATAGATGGTCAATTTAGTTAAAACATTTAAAAAAAAACCTCTCTCCTAGCTATTTTTAAATATATTAATTTGGGCCAAGCACAATTATTCTGCTATATTACAGACTATTGAAATTATTCTTCCTATTGTTTCCTTTCTGGATGCCCATACTATCTCATATCATCTTTCCCTCCATTCTATCTGCACATACCATCCTAGAACCATATTTCTGCTCCATGTACTTGCTCACAACATCTTCTATTCATCTCTGGTGGTTTGAATAGGAATGTCTTCCATAAACTGTTGTGTTTAGGTGTTTGACTAGGACAGACATAGGGAGTGGCACTATTAGGGTGTGTGGCTTTGCTGGAGGATGTGTGTCCCTAGGGGGTGAGTTCACTTCCTACTGCCTGCCAATCCAGTTATAGAACTCTCAGCTTCTTCTCCAGCATCATGTCTACATGCACGCAGCCATGTTTTCCTCCAGGATGATAATGGCATAAAACATCTGAACTGTAAGCCAGACCTAATTAGATGTTTTCCTTTATAAAAGTTGGTACAGTCATCATGTCTTTTTCCATCAATAGAAACAGTGACTAAGACATACATATTATCTTCATATTTGCCTTCTATTCTCCCTTCATGCATCATGATTTTCAAATTCTTTCTCTCTATTCTGAACATGCCATCCTATCCCATTTTTCCTTCTATTCTACCTGTGCACACATACTATTCTTGCCTTTTCCTTCTATTCTTCGTAGCTGGTTGCCGTGTGGATGCACATTTTTTTCTCTCCATTTGGAGTTGAGAAGACTTGATATTTGCCTTTCTTCTGCTGACTGATTATACTTCATTCCTCTGTGCATATGTTCACAGGCCATTCCTCACTGTCACTTTTAACACCTCATCAAAGAATTCACTTGGCTTCAACATTTCTTTGGCTTGTGGATCATTCCAGGAGAAATATTTGTATTTTAGTGATTTACAACTCATAGGACTGTTTTTGTATCTCAGGTGAGTCTCAAAGAGGTCTAGACAATTTTGAAGAAAATTTGATATATAATACAAGAGGACTTGAAATATAAGTGAAAAGAAATCAAATCAGTTCTTATATTTTATTCTACTGACAACTATCTCAAGTCAAATGGGATTTCTACTGAATTTAATTACATGAAATGTCTCACTTTGAAACTTGGAATAACAGGTTTGACCCAGTAAGAACAGGGATTTATTTTTGAAATATAAAGTTGTGGTTTTCAAATCTTAAGTTCACAGTTTTGCTGTCTATTTTTTAAAAAATAATATAGGCATATTATGCAGAGTGATCCATTTCCAAGAATTACATAATTAACCCAAAAATTAAAGTAAAATTATAAGACACATATGGAACTAATTTTGTTGAAAGAAGTTTAGATACTCCAATGTTAGTATGACAAACTGAAATTATGATATTCCCTTATATTATTGGTCATAATAAGAAACAATAGGTTATCTAAACAATATGAGTTCTCATGTTTACTACTGAAGTGCTAATTTATGAAAAGAAATAGGTATGAGAATGTATTACTTTTCTCATAATTGTAACAAAAGTATTTGAGGATGGGGTTTATTTTTGTTTATAGTCAGAGGGGATAGAGCTCATCACTGGGGAATAGAAAAGTCTTGGTGACTGGAGCAGGAGAGAGCTGGTTATGTTGTACA
This sequence comes from Rhabdomys pumilio, assembly GCA_030674055.1. NCBI lineage: Eukaryota > Metazoa > Chordata > Mammalia > Rodentia > Muridae > Rhabdomys > Rhabdomys pumilio. Next base: position 27,737,647 of record JANHMN010000015.1, read on the forward strand.
TATTTATGTTCAAGATGCAGAGCAATATGTGTACTGGAGCTTAGCTTTATTTCTCCATTTTACTTGGGTCCAGTATCCCAGGTCAAAGGATTTTACTATCTAGATTCTAGGTAAATAGAAACATCTTTCTATACACACTTAGAAATTGGTTGCCATGGTTACTCTATATCCTATCAAGTTGACAGTGAAGATAAATTATCATGAAGAGAAACCTTTTAAATAATTTGTTTTCTTAAATTTCTTATTTCACAGTATGGGCTGTGACATTTTAAAAATTTGAAACATTGATCATTAGTCCAACTCATGTTGTCAATATGATCCATATTTTCATATCATGTTAACTGTATAACTGACTATATTTGATGTTTTTTTTATATTCTATTTCTTGAACTTATGTTCATTATTACCTAAACAAATGGTCTCCTAGATTTTTCTTCCATATATTCAGACTTAGTTGAACACACACACACACACACACACACACACACACACTCACAGACAAACACACACACTCACTTCTTTAAAAATTTTGGCACTTACTACTATTCATAGTTACTTTTACATTAAATTAAATATTGACTTTTTAGTAGAAAAGTAATAGGTATCAAAGAAAACAGTGTAAATTAAATATCTCTAACAGTAGTTGGACTGATAGAAAAATCTGATAGGAGGTATTATATGAGGTTTTACAGTTATATAACTTATATTATTTTGGGTGTCTACTTCACTCCCCTAACTGACAAATCAAAATGACTTTTTTTTTTTCAGGTTCTAACAAATTTATTGTTTCTCCCCTAGATTATATATCCCTACAAACCCTTCTTTTGGCACACATATTTTATAGGATATTATATTTACATTTCAGATTGTATCCCTTTATCCTTATTCCCCCCACCCTCAGAAACCTCCTATCCCATCTCCCCTTCTCGTGTTTCTATGAGGATGTGGCCCCACATACCCTCTCACTACCACCTCCCCACTGTCAAATTCTCCCCCACTTGGTGAGCAGATTGGGAAAAGATCTTTACCAATCTTACATCCGATAGAGGGCTAATATGCAACATATACAAAGAACTCAAGAAATTATACTCCAGACAACCAAATAACCCTATTAAAAATGGGGTACAGAGCTAAAAAAGAATTCTCAACCGAGAAAACTTGACTGGCTGAGAAGCACCTTAAGAAATGCTCAACATCCTTAGACATCAGGGAAATGCAAATCAAAACAACCCTGAGATACCACCTCACACCAGTCAGAATGGCTAAGATCAAAAACTCAGGTGATAGTAGATGCTGGTGAGGATGTGAAGAAGAAGGAACACTCCTCCATTGTTGGTGGGATTGCAAGCTGGTACAACCACTCTGGAAATCAGTCTGGTGGTTCCTCAGAAAATTGGAAATAGCATTACCTGAGGATCCAGCTATACCACTCCTGGGCATATACTCAGAAGATGCTCCAACATATAACAAGGACATATTTCCACTATGTTCATAGCAGCCTTATTTATAATAGCCAGAAGCTGGAAATACCCCAGATGTCCTTCAGCAGAAGAATGGATACAAAAATTGTGGTACATTTACACAATGGAGTATTACTCATCTATTAAAAATAATGAATTCAATAAATTCTTAGGTAAATGGATGGAACTAGAAAATATCCTGAGTGAGGTAACCCAATCACACAAAAACAAAACAAAACAAAACAAAAAAAACTGACACAGGGAATTTACTCACTGACAAGCGGATATTAGCCCAAAAGTGTGGAATAGCCAAGACTCAACTCACAGACCACATGAAACTCATGAAGAAGGAAGACCAAGTTTGAATGCCTCGGTCCTACTTAGAAGGAGTAACAAAAATACTCAAGGGAGCAAATATGGAGACAAACTGTGGGGCAGAAACTGAAGGAGGGACCGTCTGGAGACCATCCCACCTGAGTATCCATCCCATGTACAGTCACCTAAGGTAGACACTGATGTGGATGGCAGGAAGTGCATGGTTACAAGAGCCTGATATAGCTGTCTCCTTAGAGGTCTGCCAGAGTCTGACACATTCAGAGGCAGATGCTCACAGCTAACCACTGATCTGATCAAGGGCTTCCCAATGGAGAACTTAGAAGACTGAAGGAGCAGAAAGAGTTTGTAGTCCCAAGAGGAGAGCTACAATACCAACCAACCAGAGCTCCTCAGGGTCTGAGGAACTCATGACTCCATCTGTACATGTAGGGGAGGATGGCCTTGTCGGGCATAGTTGGGAGAGGAGATTCTCGGTCTCAAAATGACTTTTTCATGCCCGGCACTGAGGATTTTCTTAGATAGTCTATGGATTTGGGGTAGAAGCATTATTACTCCAAGTGTCATGACTTCACTTAATTTACTTATACATGCACATATATACTCATGTACTATATATATATATATGTATATATATACATATATATATATATATAATGTAGAATAAATGTAGAATAAATAAATGTAGAAATAGTATGCTTTATATGACCTTTTAAAGCATCATTGGTGTTTCTTATACCTTTCCATCCTTCTCTGTGTGTATTATCTCTTCCACACCCAGATAAAGCCTCCTTCTTCCATTTTCCCATTTACACCTTGATGTCACATCTCATACTACCCCCCAATCTATAGATTTTTATTTCCTATTAATCTCCATCATCCTTTTCATTTTCCTTGTTTTAAGGATTTCTCTGGGTTATGCTTCCATTTTCTAGCTGTTGTGATTACATCAGCAATAAACACAGCTGAGCAGGTATCTCTGGAGTCAGATGGCAACTTATTTGGGCATTTATCAAGAAACGGTATAGCTGAATTATATGGTAGATCTATTTTGGGATATTTGAGAGTTGTTTATATGGATTTCCATAGCAACTGAACCAGTTTTCATCCCCCTAACAGTGAACGAATGTTCCTCTTTCCTCCCATGCTAGCATTTTTCTTATTGCTAAGGGTGTTCAACACTTTTTGAGATATTTCTTACCAATTTCTATTTCATCTTTTGTGTTTGTACTCATACTTCATCAGACTACAAAAAAGACTCAAAAGCAAAGATACATATACCTATACAGACATACATACATACATACATACACACACACACACACACACACACACACACACACACACACACACCAAAGATTCTCTTCCACTCCGTGGTCTTTGTTTTGTATTGAGTTGAATACTCCCATGAATACTGTAAAGAAGAGGTTCCTCCTTGCTTGTTTTTTTTTCTCCCCAAGATAGGGTTTCTTGTGTAACAGCCACAGCTTCCCTGTCCTGGAACTCAATTTGGAGTCCAAGATGGCCTTGAACGCATATCAATCAGCCTGCCTTTGCCTCATAAGGGTTTGGATTAAAGAGGTGTGCCACCATACCCAGCTTAAGAAGACTTTTATTTTTATAAGGTGCCATTTGTTAACATTCAGCCTTAATTTCTGGGCAAATGAGTTCTTATTCAGAAAGTCTTTTCCTATATTTATATCATGTAAAGTACTGCCTACATTTTCTTTTAACTTTTTCAGTGTTTCAAATTAGGTCTATGATCCATTTTGAGTTAGTTTTTGTACAGGATGATGGATGTAATGTAATTACATTCTTCTACATATGGACAGGCAGTGCCTCCAGTATCTTTTCTTGATGATGCTATCTTATATTCAATGATTGTTTTACCATCTTTGTCAAATGTCATATAGCTGTAGTAATGTGCACTCATGTTTGTGTCTTCTTTTGTTCTGTTTTTCTACATCTCTCTTCTTGTGTCAGTACCATGATATTTTTGATCACTATAACTCTGTATGATATCTTGCAATGTGGAATAGTATACTTGCTAGCACTGTCCTGTTTGCTTGGGTTTGCTTGGCTATCTAGTGTCTCTTTGGTTCTATATAAATTTCAGGTGATTTATATATTTTTATAATTAATGTTAGAGTGATTTTAATTGCAGATTGTGCAATCTATGAACTGATTTTGGTAGTATAGTCTTTTTACATTATTTATTCTACCAATCTGTGAATATGGGAGGCCTTTCCACATATTATTATCATCTACAGTTACTTTTTTAAGAGATAAAAATTTAACTGTAGAGGTCTCCCAACTACCAGATATTCTATTTTTTTTTTTTGATGGGGGAAAAAGATATTGCAAATGAGAGTGTGTCCATCCATGTTGTCTATCTTAATATGTTTATTGTTGATGTATAAAAAGTCTACAGATCTTTGTAAGTTGACTTTGTAAATCTACTCTTCTAGAAATTTTGAACAGAAAAGTTATTAATATTATCACTATGCTAATCAATATTTCTTCTCCTAACTATATGACAGGGTTTTGTATCCTTTGGTCATTATTTTTTCAGTGTGTTTGATAGTTATCTTTGATTCCTTGTACAAGCTACTGGAAACTGTTGTCCTTCTCCATTCTATGAACTTAGCTTGCTGGACTCTCTGTAGAAGTGATCCAAACAGTATTTGTTTCTACATTTCTAGCTAAACTGGCTTAGTATAATATCATCTAGATTCATGTCTTTATAACAAAATTGTTTTTCCTTTTGTAAGGTAGGACCTAATTTCATGATCTAGCTATATTACACCCTTGATCCACAGCTTTTGACATCAATAGGCACTCAAGTTACTTTCATATTTTAGCTGAGGTGATCTGTGGTGCAAATATAGTGAAAGTATGGGTATTTTCACACAGACAAACTTCTATTCATCTCAATATATCTAATGTTTTATTTCTAGATTACATAATAATTTTATTATATCTATATGTGTATGTGTAAATAAATGTGTGTCTACAGTTTCTTGTTACTTTCTATAAGTTCCATTTTTTCATAAATATAGATAAGTATATTTGATATATAAACATATTTGAATGTATATATCAAGCTTATGCATATTTTGTATAAATTAAGGAGTCACATATGTGTATGAGAATCCTTTATATATGTGCATATTTATGAATCTTTAACTTTTGTGGAATTACAAAAGATGTAGACTATCCATAGCAACTGTTAACAAAAAGAACAAAGGTAAAATTGTCATACTCTATGATTTCAAAATATGTCATAAAGATAGAGGAATTGAACCATCATGTTACTGATATAAAAACAGACAGATTGGCCAGTAGAATAGAATAGATGGCCAAGAATAAATCTATACATTTTAGGCTGTAAGTATAGCATATGTAAAAGATATGGGCGGGAGAGTTGGCTCAGCAGTTAAGAACACTGACTGCTCTTCCAGAGATTCTGAGTTCAGTTCCCAGCAACCACATGGTGGCTCACATCCATCTGTATGGGATCTCATGCCCTTTACTGGTATATCTGAAGATAGCTTTTGTGTACTCATATTCATAAAATAAAAAAAATGGTACCTTTAATTAGTGTAGTTGAAAAGCTAGATATCTACACATAAACATTAGTAATTAGCTGGGTGTCTTACATCATTAATGCAATAAACAAAAAGTGTATTACAGTTAAACAAAAGATCTAAACGTGTATATCTTATCAAAACCAATGATAAAAAGTGCTACTAAAACAAACATTGAAAGAGTAAGGAATGGGGAATTCTCTCCATGACACTAGCTTGAGGAATCATTTATTGGTGACAGCACCCAAAGTACTGGCAATAAAAACAAAATACATCAATAAAATTATTAGGAAACTTCTTTCACACCTGTAGAAATAATTCAATGTAATAATGATTTTAAAAATCCTTCAGAATAGGAAAAAGTCAAGTGGAAACCCCACACAACTTATACTGAATTACTTTCCAAGGAAAATAAGCAATTCAAATAAATTAGGTAAAAATATATATTTGAATAAAGTGGATAAATAACCAGAATATACATTTCTCAACAGAAGATATACAGATGGCCAACACATGTATACACAATTATTCTGCATAACTGATCTTCAGAGAAACCCAATTTAAAGCATAATACAGCTTTATATCAGTTATAAAGGCTTCAAAAAGATACCAAGCAATGATAAGGATATGAAGAAAGGGAACTTCCTGAATTTCAGTTGAGAATATGAATTAATGTACTTGCTATAAATTGAGGACATGACATAATTTTACTTGTCCATATGGGTTATAAATTATTCTGGTTGTATTCCTTTGTCAGAATAACAGGAAACTCCTGACAGACTCTCTGACTTTGCTATCCCATTCTACTCTATCAATAATCTGGAAAGTAGTTATTAAATATCTTCTCTATTTTAAGAATAACAAAACAAGATACACAATATCCCAGTGCTTCTGGAATGACAACGGAACAGGAAAGTAGAATATGACTTGGACAAAAATGTTAATGAAAGACAAATAATAAAGTCCTTATCAGTGATGTGCAGAAAATGATTCAAAACTCTCATGGTATTGCAGAGACCATTATCCTGTATTTTAAACTGAATTGTGCCAAACATTTGCTGACTTGCTAGATATATAAAGTTCTCTGAAAAGCACCTTCTTTACCCACAAAGAAATCTGCCTGTAGGGCCTGCAGTTTCATTAGGAATTAATTTTATTGTTAGATCAATTGCATTCAGTCTAGATGATACCAAGTGTTGCATGCATATATTTTTGTCTTAAACTAAATTAATCTTTAATTATTGTGTTTCTCTCTTATTAATTAAACAATTATGTGGTGAGTTGTAACAAACTTTTAAAAAGTATACGATTATATCATTAGGCAAAGTATCTAGACAAGACTATAACAGTTTTCCTTTATTATGTTTAATACAGACATTCACTTGTTATAGAAAGAAACATTCTATTCAGCACTTCCACAGTAAAACAGTTGTTGAAAGCTATATAACATGCACTGGTGGAAAACAGAGGAAGTCATGCCTGTCTAGGGTATAGTATATACCATTGCTAGAAGCCATCAGATATGCAGAATATAAAAGGCAGGTACAGAAAGATATTTGGAGAACATAGAGAAGTAGATTAAATCATGAAATATGAATACATTGTGAAAGGAAAGACTAAAAGGCCAGGATGGAGCTCACCAATGGGTATAAATATATAATGAATATAAAGGAGATAAAAGAATAACACAAATACCTTGGAGCTCAAGAGAAAGATCTCACTTTCCATCAGTCAAAAAGGCTCAAGAAAACCTTTCAAAAACTTTATATACCCATTAAACATACTCATGTATACATGCACACACACATGTGCACATACATTTCATCTTCTGAAAGCTCTTTGGCTCATTGAGCTAAACCTTACAAAATATTCATAAGTAAGATTACTCTTGAATGCTTGGTAGCTTTGTCCAATACTAAACACTGTAGTTGACTAAAACTCAAGAAAATCTTGTTATTTGATGATCCTACTGTTTTCTGTATAACTGGAGGTTGTGTCATGTGTCCAGTGAGGATTACATTCCCCTGGTTTCATTGTATAGTTGAAATACACTATTTTAAAATGCAAATTTCTCTTTAGAATTAAAAGATCATATTGTATTAGGTAGTAAAAGATACACAGCAAAGGGTTTTGTATCTTAAAGGCAATTGTGTGAGTGGTTCTTTTAAACAACAACGAAATTATTAAAATATAATAATACCTGTACCTCCTTGCATTTCCTTCATCCAACTCCTCCCACTCTTCCCCAGTCCCACAAATATTTATGACCTTATTTCCCTTAGTGCACACAAATAACTATCTCTATATAATATAGTTTGAAATATAGAAATATATAAACACAACATGTGGAGTCTGTTTAATGTTGCTTGTATGTTTTAGACCTGATCACTTGGTACTGGATAACCCATTAGAGGTCTCATTCCTGAGAATATTTAATGCGGGATAAGTTAAGTTATTTGCTCTTAGGATTACTATACAAAGTTTCCCAATTTTATGTTCATTAGGCATATCTATAATTTTGAAAATGTAGAAAAATTACTACTAAATATGACTCAAACATTTTTGAAGAGGAAACAATTTGCTTAGATAAGAACATATTTAAAATTGTGAGGAGTCACATCAGGAGTCTCTGACCATCAGAGATTCCCAGTTAGGAGAGAATCAAGAAGAAAGATCAGGCTAAGTAAAATGGTACTTAAAAATAAATAAATAAACACATTGATTTTTCTGCAGCTAATCTACAGTGGATGGAAAAGAAAATCAATTTGCATCTAGCCACATGGGTGAGAGTTATGAGAGATACTTTAGAAAGCAGAAAGACAGCTGAGTTGTCTGGAGAAATTTTAGACCTGTTCTAAAATGCAGGCACAGTCTTAAAGCAAACAAAGTAACAATGCAATTTTTTCCTAGAAAATTTGAGAACTTGAAGGAGGTAGGAAATAGATAGGAAAATGTGGGTTAGTCTAAGAAGAGAATGCCTGAAAATTAGAGTACCAATTTGTATGCACCCTTACATTAATTATACCTTACATTAATATTGTATTAATAGAATACAAGTGTTGGCCCAGAGACATAAGATTTTCATAGCAGTCTTAGTCAACCAACATATGATAGAAGAAAAGAACTCCATCCACAGCAACAGAGAGATTCTTAGATAATTTGTAATGTGCACTCCCATGTTGTAATCTCATCCATCACTGGAAGGCAACGCCTTACAAGTGTAAGTGCCAATATGATAGAGAGATAGCAGCAATCCTCAGAAGACCATGTAGAGCATGATACAATTTATGCAGCCTACTGAAGAAAGATTGCAAACCTGATTGTTTACAAGTAACAACGTGTGAGATCAAATTTTTCAAAAGCTATTTTTAAGATGAAAGTTGAGAAAATAATTCTCTTCGGGTGACAGAAACAATCAGGATAGCAGGGGAGCTCTTTGGAATGATGCATACCACTGTATTATTATGTAGGACACTGAGTTCAGGGAAATAGGTTTTATTATTATTTTATATAAATATATACCTGTGTGTATGACTTGTGACATACTACATAACAAAATAAATCACTATCCCTTCCAGTTGAAAAGAAAGAAAAACACTGAAAGCGTGAAACTGTGGTGTGACTGGATGTGGGTAAAACTATACATGATGCATGAAAAGTGTAAAATTCAATATTAGGTTACACTTATAATTTCAAAGAAAGATAAGACTACATTTTTAGAAGACAATCTTCAGAAGGTTTGTTATACAAAGAATGAGAAAATTCAATGGCATGAGTGGAGAGACTACTATTGAAGGGTAACATGTAGGTATAGTAGTTTAAAATAAATAGGCTGTTTCAGAGAGAGGGGGAGAGGTGGGAGTGAGCCAGGGATGGAGGGAGGGAGGGAGCAAGGAAGGAAGGGAGGGAGGGAGAGAAGGAGAGATAGAATGAAATAGAGACACAGAGAGAGACAGAGATAGACAGAGTCAGACAGTGATAGACAGAACAGAGAAAGAAACAGAGAGAGAGAGAGACACACACACACACACACACACACACACACAGAGAGAGAGAGAGAGAGAGAGAGAGAGAGAGAGAGAGAGAGAGAGAAGTGGCTGTTGTAGTTCAGTCTCAGAAGAGATAGTAGGATTCAGATAAAACACAGTGAGACCTTAACTCCCATAAGATAAAACAGATAAAAAGCAAACATCACTTTTACTAATGGCTGAAAACCAGCAACAATGAAGCACTGAGACACTTTGAGGGAGAAAAGGAATAAGAAAAACCATGCAAACCCTGTGTATCCGGCCTCTGCAACAGAATGGCAGCAACACTCCTATTGATTGGTAG
>JANHMN010000015.1:27752358-27841221 GCA_030674055.1 Rhabdomys pumilio
CCCCCCTTTTTCCATTTGGCTTTTATAAATAATTTGATATGCAGCTATATGCTTGTTAGGCACATATACATGGAGAACAATGAAAGTCAACAAATTCAGAGCTTACCTATCTAAATTATGATCAGAAAAATTTAAAATAGAGATGTCCTCACACTTCAGTTATTAGAGGGCCTGCCTGGCAAATGCCTCGGTCTTTGTACACTATTAAATTGCTGTGACAGAGTTGATCTCATCATTATTAACAGCTGAACTGTGCTTGTATTCATTGCATATAATCAATAAAATATAAACATTACAGAAAATGATTCCTAGTTCAGTTTGAATTTAGACCTTTAAGCTAAAAATATTCAGCATTTTTTAATTGAATATTTTCTTTATTTACATTTCAAATGTTATCCCCTTTTCTGGTTTCTCCTCTGGAAACCTCCTATCCAATTCCCCCTCTTCCCTGCTTCTATAAGGGTGCTTCCCCATCCAGCCACCCACTCCCTTCTCCGCACAGGCATTCCCCTACACTGGAGTATTGAGCCTTCACAGGACCAAGGGCCTCTCCTCCCATTGATGCCAGATAAGGCCATCCTCTGCTACATATGCAGCTGGAGCCATGGGTCACTTCACATGTACTCTTTGGTTAGTGGTTTAGTCCCAGGGAACTCTGGGGTGTGTGGTTGGTTGATATTGTTGCTCTTTCAAGGGGGCTGCAAACCCCACTCAACTCCTTCAGTCTTTTCTCTACTCCTCTATTGGGGACCCCTTGTTCAGTCCAATGGTTGGCTGTGAGCATCTGCCTCTGTATTTGTCAGGCTCTCGCAAAGCCTCTCAGGAGACAGTTGTATCAGGCTCCTGTCAGCAAGCACTTCTTGGAGTCTCTAATAGTGTCTTGGTTTGGCAACTGTATATGGGATGGATCCCCAGGTGGGGCAGTCTCTGGATGGCCTTTCCTTCAGTCTCTGCTCCATGCTTTGTTTCTGTATTTCCTCCTGTAAGTATTTTGTACCCGCTTCTAAGAAGGACTGAAACACAGCCTGGTTCCTGTCTTCAGCTACCTGTCTATGGAATGGATTTGCAAGTGAATGGCACATGTTGCACCTGTTATATTGGCTATTCTGAGGAACCCTGGATTTTGGCTGAATCAGATTATCACTTGCTTTGTTTTTTAGGTTTGCCTTTACTTTCCTCACTTTTATGAACTCTCATGAAGTTTCAGGTAACTTTCAACATTAAATGCTTCACTTGCTTTTAAGCTGCCCTTTAAATCCAGCATAGTTAGAATTTTTAAATTTTCCCCTTCAGATTCTTTCCCACAGAAGTTCTTACATAGTTCCTAACACACTTTCTACAGTGAGCAGACACTACACAGTGAAATGGGAAGTAATTCTATGTAAAAATTTGCATAGATCACTTTCCATTCTGTGCTATTAAATAATGCTGGATTCTGAGGTGTTCTATCTCTGCACATAACTTTAATGCTTGATTTCTTGGAAGATTGCCTTCGTATATCTTGATAGTGCTTTGTGTGGCATGTGAGGAGAGAGCCTCTTGATCATCTTGATGGATCCTCTTTTACCTTCTGGGAATTTAAACTGCAACATATAAATGGTTAAGTATGTATCTTCTATAGTTGAGTTTGCATGAATCTTTCTTGAGAATCTATAAAATCTGAGGCTGTGCAAAAAAAAAAAAAGTGTTTACTGAGAAGTGTCTCAAGGGCTCAGGGCAATTGTCTGCATGATAGAAAAATATGTGAGTCTAATCTGGCTTAAGGAAAAGTTTGTGACAGATAATACTACCAAGAGAAAGATGAGGGCGTCAGGACTGACCCCATTATACCACATCGTTATGTTCAGAGAAATGATGCCACTCTCTTTGCAAGAGAATTTCACCGATGACATCGTTCAATGTCTGCTGAGCGAGCACAGGTTTTCATTAGATATGAAATACTTACATGCCTGTGAATAAAAAGCAAAAGTCCTTTATGACCTTTTAATTGACATGAGATACTGACTGTAAGTGCATCGAGACCACAGTCATTAACAAGCAGTCCTATGTTTTATGGAGACACACTAGAATTATGAACAGTGCTAATCTGAATACTGGGAGAACTCTTGACAATAGCATTTTCTCCACCCAAATAGCAAAATTAACGTGATGTTTAAAAGCAACATTTAGTTACTCGACTAGCGGTGTCTGCTCAGTTTGAACATTTTAAGTGGCTCTCAAGCTTTTCCTCCCACTGCTTTTCCAGCTCAGATGACATTTTAACTGATAATCAAACACCACGTCTTCCTTTTCATGGTACTTATGTAATAGAAATCAACACAAAACAACTTAAATCACAGCTTAGGAAAATTAATGTGGCTTGCTGATTGCTTCTCTGGCAAATCTAACTTTTGTTTGGATCATAAGGGTACTGAGGGGAGATGTTTTCTTGAAATTAAGTGAAACCCTTTCTTCTATTTTCACCACTGATGAAATAATAATGCAACCTAACCCTTTCCCAAAGGCCTGGAAGAAGTCACTATCCACATGGACTATCATTTACATAAAGGACTAAGTTACAAGTTCCTTAAAGGGTCTGTGCCAAATAAATCGCTTCTTTGTAAATTTTTACTTCTGCTGCTTACCTGAATACAATCCTTCCTCCTATGATTCACCTCTACTTGACCAATTCATCAGTTTTCTCACTTGGCCTCATCTTCTGTCACCAACATTGCATAGGTAATCAGGGTGGGGGCCTCAATGGTCTTCTTGCTCTCTGTCTTGTTTTATATAACCTTATCGGTAGTCTTTCCATTCCTTACATCCTAAGACTTTCATACTATGTTTTTAATTATTAAAACTATCTCTTATTTCAGGCAGTTCACTTCCTGATTGTTTCAGTTTTGCAATACTGTGAAAATGCTGCATATTTAGTAGAACTTGAACTTCAAACTCTGAATGTTGAGGCATGATGATAAATTCTTTTAACACTGGGAAGAAGAGTCAGCACAGTTCCAGTCACCCATGTATCTAAAATAGAAGCAATCCACATTCTACATTTTACTTTTTGACTTGCTCCTATTTTGAGTAAGGACAAGAAGCAGTTTGTAGGGCTTGGACATACTGGTACTTCATGCTAAGTCCAGAAACACCTGAATGTTCAATTAAAATTCAGTATCTAAGATACTTCTTATCTCAACAGTAAAAAAGCAACAGGACAGATATCACCACTTTCTCTTCCTTCTAAGCATTCCTTCTGGTTAAACTTAGTCCCTATCTTGGAGCTGTTCTCAACAGACTGAGAGCATCTGACAGCTGCAATGATTGGTGTCAGTTTGCACACTCAAACTTTTCCTCCTAATTAACCCTTCAAAATTGGAAGCCTTCTCATTCCCATCTCCTGCCATCATTACTGTGAATTCAAGTTTTATCCAATGATTCTTCTGTTATCTCTGCATATTCTTTTTTTTTAAAAAAAATATCTTTATCCACATGGATTGTTATTTCATTCTTTTTTTGTCCTCAAACAATTGGTTATTTATAGCCAATCAACAATTGAGATTTTTAAATTTATATTTTTAAATATATCTGTACTTATTCTTTAGTCTTATGCACCCTCTACTTCAAATACTATTTGCAAGACCCTCTTTTTTTCATGTTTCTTAAACTACATAAAATCTTTCCACCTGTTTTTATTCTTCAAATATTATTTTTTATTTCAATACAATACCCTGTCTTCTTTTTAACACTTTCATCTCTACCTGTCAATTCTAATACATATTTTAACATCCATGTATAGCATTTGCAATCCCATATAAGTCATTTAATGATTGCATGCATGAGGACCTGTCTGGGTAAAAAGGGGCCAAACAGAGGGCACATGGAGATGGAAGACAGAAAATGCCAGAACGAAATCCATTCTTTTGCATGTTAATAAGAACGGGGTCATCAGGGAAGCGAGCATTGAGATGAGATTTGAGCAAAGGCAAAAGGAGGTAAGAAAATGGAAGGACTGAAAGTGAAAATTTCAGCCTTTCACCATCTGCTACTTACCTGCATATTCCATTTTCTTTAATTTTCTCTGTCATCAATTCTTCCTGAGTTTCCTCCATAACCCCTTTTCTAAAGTGCTACCCTCCCATATTCATCTCTATCCCCTGCCACTGGGAAGACTCCCTTTGTTAAGTAGATGATGCTTGGAAATTCCGGAGTGATAAGAACCAGCCAATCTAGGGAAGAAAATTGAATTTACAGTGAAGAACAATTTTAAAGGCTTGGTTTCAGGAAATAGTCTTGTATGTTAAAGAAATAGATACATAATTGGAGCATGGGGAGAGAGCTGGAAATAGAAGATGAGATTAGACAGGTGGGAAATGGTTATATAGCATCTCCTAGTCCATCTTGGGAAGTTTCATTTTGACTTAAATATGGGTTTTTTTTTTAGCATTATGTTATTGATATTTGAGACCAGATAACACTTTATTGTGGAACCACCCTGTCAAATATAGGATGCTTAGTAGCATACCTCTTCAAGATGCCAGTGTCACTCATTTATCCCTATTCTCTAATCTTTATCCTATTTCTCCATTGAGGCCAAGCACGCACGCACGTACACATGCACGCACACACTCCTGAGAAATTCATTGGAATATTTCAAACAAAGGGATAACTTCAATTGTGTTAATACGCTACTGATTACAACTCTCTTTCTTTGCAGAATACATCATTAAAAGCAAGAGTTTGTTAGAATCAGATAGAATCAAGAGGCCACACCTGTTCTCTAACTGTTAATTGATGGGTTGAGCAAATCTGCTTGGTAGGTTTGTTGGAAAGCTCAAATTGTTTTTTAAATTATTGAGAATTCAATATATATATATATATATTCTCAGTGAATAATACTATGAAAGAAGTTGGATGGAAATCCTGAGCTCAGAAAAGATTTTAATAATACATTTATTAAATCCACCCCCCCAAAAATTTAAGTTGTCAGAATGTGTATTGCAATAAAGAGAACCTATGAACAAGGGGCCTTTTGTTTTTTTTGAGCTGAGTATGATTAAAATATAAACTCATGACCATACACAATACTTAACTCAAAATGAACTAAATAACAGCATATAAAGACTTTTATGTATAAAGGTACCCAGTGTACTTCTCTGACCTTTTTAGACATTGACTTCTTTGGTACTTCAAAGGAAAAAATGACCAAGAAAATCAAGAATACATAAATGATGCTTGGGAAAAATGCTTTCAAGTGCTTAAAGACTACTATCTAAAACATGACAAGACAATAAAGTGAATGAGAGAACCTGACAGAAAGTTGTGCACATGATTAAGGTTGAGGATATAAAAATTAAAATGATTAGTGTTCAGGAATAAAATAAGTGAGCCAACTAGAAATAGGTAACAGATTTTAAAACCTTTTCTTCAAAGGTGTTATAAAAGTTGCCAGTAAGCACATAGAAAATTAAAAGCTCACCATTATCTTTAGTCACTAGAGAAATGCAAAGCAAGATCTTTATGAGATACTGCTTCATACCCATTAAGGATGATGTATAAAATCGATGAGCAATAACAAGTGTTGAGAAGGATGTAGAAAGAACTCCTCCTGAACATTCAAGTGTTGCTGATATGGAGTTGGAATGGTACAGTGACTTTGAAAAATAGCGTGGAATTTTCTGAAGAAATTGGAGACAGAATATACATTATCTACCAATTCTACATCTAACCACATATCTAAGAGACTTGAAAATACATTTTCATGCAAAACATATACAAGTATGTATAATACCATTATGAATAATAGTCAGTAAATAGAAATAAGCATATGTGCACTACATGTAGATGGATAAAGTCTGTTGACCAGACCATCTAATCTTATTCAGACATAAAATAGAAAGACAAGCTGATTCATGCTAAAAAAAAAAAAAAAAAGTAGGTGGAGTTAAAACTCCTGTTAAATGAAAATAATTCAATATCTAAGGCCACATATTCTGTTTATATGAAATGTTCAGAATATACCTAAGGTCAGTAAATTAGTAGATGCCAAATGGCAGGGATAACAGTGGAGGGTAAATATCAATAATACATAATACATTTGTTTTAGGAAGTCACAAAAATTTCTGCAATTAGATCCTGGTGATAGTTGTAGAGTTTTGTGAATGTATCATAATTCATTAAATTGTACACCTTTCAGGGTTATTGTAATATGCTACTCAATATGAATAAAGTAGAAGTAAAGTCCTCATGAACACAGGACCCTCTGGTAAGGCTGTGTTCTTAATGCCCTTTATTCCTTCTTATTAATGGAACATTTAGTTAGCAGTAAGTCGAGGGTAGAACATTAGGCCTATTACAGACAAAGATAAAGTGAAGTAAACTAACCACACATATGGGCACAATGAACTTCTAATCATTTATCCTAACATCTTTGCCATACAGTCATAGATGGAGCACATTCTGACTTAGCTTCCTCAGAGATGTACTGTGGGAGACACATAGAACAGTATCCTCTCTGAAGATAAGCTAAAGAGAAGCAGAGGCGGTGCCTGATAGATACTAGTTTTTATACTATGGCGGCAGTCTTATTGTAACTCGATTCTTTCACATGCATGTGAGCTTCCCAAAACTGAGTTCTTTGTACACAAAGAAAATATATCTACAAAGATCATGAATTTTGTAGCCATGAAACCTTTCATGCAGAGGGGAGGGGTTTGTAGCTTTCTATGTATCTGTGATTGCCTCTGGAATTTTTTCAGATCAGCCAATGGCAAGGTAGAATTTGTCTTTCTGCAGTCTTCTTAATCCAGCAACACAGGATTATTGTTGCCATTAAAGCAGTTTAATGGAAACGACAATCACATCTGAAAAGTATGGGTTGTAGTATTTAAAGTTAAAAATTCATAATGATTAGCTACTATAAATTTAAATAGCTCTCATTTTATAGAGTTTATAGTTTCTCTAACATTTACTATCTTCAATATGGATATTTTTATTATTTTGTTTGTGTGTGCATGTGTGTCTGTAATGAGAACAACTGCTCTACATAAATCTATTGGTTTGGAAATGGTAACAAAATTAAAAGTCATGATGCCTGAAATTTTTTACAGAATGTTTATTCATGCACTTATACATCCAACATACCATTTTATTAGTACAAAAAGGAACAAATAAATACTGTTACAGATGTGCTCTACCTTTTTCTGGAATTTTGCTGAATGGACTGTTTTATAATGGTGAGTTAAATAATCCAAAAGCTTCCACACACTGAGAAACTTAATGGTTTGTGAAATAATGGTATCCAGGGAGCTAAAATAAAAACACGGACATAAAGGCAGATAGGCAGTAGACTTGCGTGTTCATAAGAAAATTATTCAATTCATTGAATACGGATTGCCACTTTATTATCTGGATCAATACCAGTGCAGTTAATGGGGCATCTCAAATCGTAAAAATGAAGATGGGATAATTGTCCCCCTAAACGGAAGCTGTACATAAACATTGTGAACCTCATAAGATGGAATCATACCGAAATTTAGAGAAATGTAATCCCACTTAAATTCTCCTGGCATGTAAGCAATCTTGAGCTTTCCCTCACTTTTCAATTGATTTCACAGTTTAAATAAAATGTCAGGGACTGCGGAAGCCAAAGGGAAGGTGATCTAGCAAACTGATACACTCCCCTTCTACCAAATATTAGAAGAGTTTATTTACAATTCAATAAAATTAGTTAAAATTAGATGGCCATTCTTATTTCATTAATAAACAGAAATGATACAAACTATTATATTGACCTTACACAGAAAGTTCGAAGGGTCTTTAATTGTCTTTAATAATAGTGTTGACCAACTAGCATATTTCTAGATTTATAGCTGGAAATGTTAAATTTATTAACATGAAAATGTGACTGTTAAATAATTAGACAAACTATGCTATAATATAAACTAGAAGTTGACATCAAGATAATAACCTAGGTCACCTATTCTAGCTTCAGAATTCCTTTTCATTTTTTTATTGTTTGATTTATTTATATTCCAGTCATTGCTCCCCAAGCCCCAAGAATCAAAGACCCAGAAGTAAACCCATACACCTACAGACACCTGATCTTCAGAATTCTTTGTAAGGGACGAAATAACCTCAAAAGCTGGATCAACCAACAAGCCAAAGTTCTTAGTAAATATCTATTTATTATAGGGCAGTCTATTGCTCACGTCTTTACACAATTGAAAGTTCAACTCTTCAAAAAGCCCTCTGTCATACTTAAATATAAATACCAGATGTTCAAAGTTTACCTTTTTTTCATTAGATGTGAAAGATTGTTTGTCTTTAGAAATATGAGTGACAAAAGCCAGGGGGAAAATGAAGAATAGATTGTAGGAAAGGTGGTCTAATGATCGGATCCATCTCATGGGGGCGGTACCAAGGCTTGACACTATTTCTGATGCTCTGGTGTGCTTACAGACAGGAGGCTAGCATGGCTGTCCTCTGAGAGACCCTAGCATCAGCTAACTAAGACAGAGGCAAATACTTAAACCCAACCATTGGACTAAAGTCGAACACCCTAAGGTTGAAATAGGGGAAGAACTGAGGAAACGGAAAGGGAGAGCAAACCCATAGGAAGACCATTAGTCTCAACTAACACAGACCCCAGGGAGCGCCCAACCAGACAGCATACACTAGCTGATACATGGACCCCGACACATACACTGCAGAAGTCTGCCTGGTCTGGCTACAGTGGGAGAAGATGCAATTAATCCTTAAGAGAAGTGAAGTCCCAGGGAATGGGAGACCTGGTTGGGCGGGGGTGGGGGACGAAGCACCCTTTCAGAGTCAAGGGAGAGGATGAATGGGATAAGGAACTGAGGGGAGGTGTGGAGGGGACAATGACTAGAATGTAAATAAATAAAATAACTCAAATAGAATAAATAATAAATAAATATTGAATGCAAATAAACAAAATAGCTTAAATAACTTTTTCATGTTTGTGATTGCCATACTTCTTATTTATTTGGCTTGGTACAAGTAGACACTAGGAGACCCTCACTGTCTATAGCCTGGTGTGATTACTTCCTTAGTAATAACTCACCCTCATAGGCAAATTTCCTGCAGGTCAACATGAAGACACCCTTTCATGAATTAGTGCTTCTTAGATGAATTAATGACTTTATACAGCTCTTGATTTGATTCAAATAATTTTAGGAAGAAAGTTTAAGGAGATGGTTTTAAATGTTTTGCCAGAAAGATGTAATCAACTTAGAATCAATAATAAGATATGAACATTTCTTTAAGTGCTACTTGGCCATTTGAGATTCTTCTGTATATATGTATATGTGTGTATGTATATATGTGTACCTATGTATGTATGTCTTTATGTAAAACATGTCTATATAATTATATGTGTGTCTATATGTTCATACATACATATTTGGGTACATGTATATAAGTATACATGTGCACTTGTGAAACTGAAGAAACAGGTGACTGGGCCCAGTCAGCCAGATTGTGTATATGTGTGTGTGTGTGTGTGTGTGTGTGAACATGCACATGTCTGTGTGTGCATGACCTTCTTTCTATCCTTTTCTTTCTTACCAGTCTCTTAAGAATTAAAGGAGTTCACAGTTTCTTGCCATGCATTCTTCCAGCCCCAGATCATTACGTATTGTTCAGTAGTTCTGAATCCATAAATTGCCCACTGCTGTCAGTGGGCTGGAGGTGGGTAGCTTGGAGAAGCATTGGCTGCTATTAGCACCAACCCAAAATATTGACATCGCACAAGCTCCCTGCCTTGGTTTAACCTGTGGTGTCAAAGTTGACCTTTGGCGACTTCCTCAGAGAACTTCAGTTCATATGTAAACACATACATACTACATGTACATATACATATATGCACATGCACACCCACATACAAATATATCTACACTATATATATATATATATATATATATATATATATATATATATATATTGATAAACAACAGGAGATAACTGATCAGACATTTTAGCCCCTCATACCCTCATATACTCAACTCCAAAAGTCATATCAATGACCTCCTAGGCAACCCAGTTCTTGAGACTCACTCTTGCTAAGTGAGCTCTCATTTAAGAACCTATAATCAACTCCCTTCTAAACTCTTGCCTTATCTGTTATCTGTGAAATTCATTGAGTGTGCAAGACAAGGCATCTAGAAGTCATTGACATAGAGTAGCTTTGGCAACCCTATTCCAGGACTCTAGCCATCACCTCCATCCTCCATTACGGCAAACCTTAGGTAGAATGCACATCAATTTTCCTGTATCATTTGCATGTGACTTGTGATTTAGCAAGGCTTATTATACTCACGTAAAAGCAGAATAGAAAGACAGGGGAAATCATGGGGGCTTAAGAAAGGGAGAAGAATCCATTTCCCAGAATTTGCAAAGAAGTACTTCAGGCAAGAGGCAAGGATTGCAGCACAATAATTAGATGCTGAAGGCCTTTCTTTTTTCCCTGCTATAAACCTGCAATTCTCTAGGACTTTCACCTGGGACCTTTTTTTACAGGCAAAGGGCATCTACTAAATCTTTTGTGCAAACACAGTGTTTTCTGGTTTTACTTTTTCAGAGTCTAGCTTCCTTTAAGACATTTCTACAGTCACAGTGTATTTTCTTATGGAGGCACTGAAGAATCAATGGGGTTAATCTTAGTTGTGTCTTACACTATCAGGGTTGTAGAGTCTGAAATAGCCACCTGTTGTGGCCAGACAGGCATCACAGTGGATCAAGAGAGACACCAACCTACCCATAAAACTTTTGGAGCCAAATTTATCCTGTTTACAAGAAATACAGAGACAAAGACAGAGCAGAGACTAAGGAAATGATCAATCAATAACCAGCCCAACTTGAGAACTCACCCCGTGTGCAAGCACTAATCCATGACACTATTAATGATACTCTGTTGTGCTTGCAGACAGGAGTCCAGCATGTCTGTCTTCTGAGAGGCCCCAGCAAACAGCTCACTCAGAAGGATGCAGAAACTGGCAGCCAAACAATGGACAGACCTTGGGAACTTTTTATGGAAGAGTTGGGGAAAGGATTTTGGGCCCAGAAGGGAATAGGAACTCCACAAGAAGACTAATGGTGTCACCTAATTTGGACATTTAGGGCTTTCAGAGACTGAATAACCAACCAAAGAGCATGCAGGGGCTGCTCCTAGCTGCACCACACATATATAAAGATGTGCAGCTTGGTCTTCATGTGGGTTCAGATAAGCTGGAGCGGGGGTTATTCCAAACACCCTTGCCTGTCTGTGGAATATTTCTTCAAGCTGGGCTGCATTGTCTAGCCTTAGTGTGAGAGGATGTACCTAGCCCTGCAGAGACTTTACATGCCATGGTGGAAGGATACCAAAAGTGGGCCTCCACCCTCTTAGAGCAGAAGGAAAAAGAAGATAGGGAAAGGGTTGTGGGAGAGGTTAACCAAGAGTCAGAGCAGTGAGTCGGATGTAAAGTGAATAAATTAAAAAAAAAAAAAGAGGACATAGGGATTTCTAGCAATGTTCTGAGACTTAACTTGAATGCTATGGGAGAAATATAGATAGCCAATGCTAAGACAATTAACTGAAACTCTTCTCTAAGAAGCCCATATTCATGGTTAGATATCTTTAATTCTTCCTTGAGGTCATATCTGTGTTCTCAAGTAAAGTCTTCCTTGCTAAACACTACTTTGTTTCTCCTAAGCCTTGAACTTAAGCCTGTACTAAAACAAATTTAACAAAATTTCCAAGTCTGCTTCATCACACTATCTAAGCCAGAAATTATTTTCTGTATCAAAACTTCAAATCCTAATTTATTCTGACTCAAGGTCCCTAAAATGTTAGGAGAATGTTGCAGCAAAGGTCTGTGTCTTTCTCCTTTTCTCACCATCTGAATAATTCTGTCATTGATTCACATTCACTTGAGGCTCACAGCTTCAGAATGACTAATCCTTGTTATTCTAATGTCGGCTCCAAGACCCAATGTATGACTTGCCTCATCACTGTGTAGATTAGCTTGACCCATCTTTGTATACAGTGTTTAAGGCCTTTTACAATATAGTTAACCACTATATGACTTTATTTGCTCAAAGTCATGTTTAGAAAAATTCATCTGTTAATTATGAAATTATAAATAATCTATTGTGCAAAATTTTATTCTGCAGAATATTGGTAATTTATTACTAATTGATTTTGGTGGAATTTGGTTACCTTCTCCAAAATTGACCATATAATTGGTCACAAAACAGGCATCAACAGATACAAGAAGATTGAAATAACCCCATGCATTCTATCAGATGATCATGGACTAAAGCTGGTCTTCAATTGACAACAAAAGCAATGGAAAGTTCACATATACATGGAAGCTGAACAATGCTCTACTCAATAAAAACATGGTTAAGGAAGAAATAAAGAAAGAAAATAAAGACTTTTAAGATTTAATGAAAATGAAGACACAACATACTAAAAGTTATGGAACACAGTGAAAGCAGTGCTAAGAGGAAAACTCATAGCTCTAAGTGCCTACAAAAAGAAACTGGAGAAAGCATACACTAGTAGTTTGACAGCACACCTGAGAGTTGTAGAACAAAAAAAGCAAATACACCCAAGAAGAGGAGTAGACGGCAGGAAATAATCAAACTCGGGGCTGAAATCAACCAAGCAGAAACAAAAAGAACTATACAAAGAATCAACCAGGAACTGGTTCTCTGAGAAAATTAACAAGATAGATAAGCCCTTAACCAGACTAACCATAGGGCACAGAGACAGTATCCAAATTAGGAAAATCAGAATTAAAAAGAGAGACATAACAACAGAAACTAAGGAAATTCAAAAAATCATCAGATCCAACTACAAAAGCCTATACTCAACAAAACTGGAAAATATGGAAGAAATGGACAAGTTTCTAGACAGATGCCAGGTACCAAAGTTAAATCAGGATCAGATAAATCATCTAAACAGTCCCATAACCCATAAAGAAATAGTAGCAGTCATTAAAATTCTCCCAACCAAAGAAAGCCCAGGACCAGATGGATTTAGTGCAGAATTCTAGCAAAACTTGTTCTTCTTTTTTCTTCAATAACTTTTTATTGGATATTTTCTTTATTTACATTTCAAATGTGATCTACTTTCCCAGTTCACACCCCTCCAAAATCCCATCTCCCATTCCTCTTCCCCTGCCTCTATGAGGGTATTCCCCCACCTACCCACCCACTCTCACCTCCCTGCACTCAAATTCCCTTACACTGCGGCATTGAGCCTTCATAGGACCAGATGAGTTTATTGCAGAATTTTATCAGACCTTCAAAGAAGATCTAATACCAATACTCTTCAAATTATTACACAAAATAGAAACAGAAGGAACACTACCCAATTTGTTCTATGGAGCCATATGATGAAGTAGGCTTCATTCCAGGGATGTAGGGATGGTTCAATATATGGAAATTCACCAATGTAATACACTATATAAATACTCAAAGAACAAGACCACATGATCATCTCATTAGATGCTGTGAAAGCATTTGACAAAATTCAATATCCCTTCATGGTAAAAGTCTTGGAAAGAGTAGGAATTCAAGGACTATACCTAAACAAATAAAAGCAATATAGAGCAAACCAGTAGCCAACATCAAACTAAATGGAGAGAAACCGGAAGAGCAATCCCACTAAAATCAGGGACTAGACAAGGCTGCCCACTCTCTCCTAACTTGTTCAATATAGTACTTGAAGTCCTAGACAGAGCAATTAGACAACAAAAGGAAGTCAAAGGGACACAAATTCTATAGAAAGAGTCAAAATATTATTATTTGCAGATGATATAATAGTATACTTAAGTGACCTAAAAATTTCACCAGAGAACTCCTAAACCTGATAAACAAATTCAGCAAAGTGGCTGCATATAAAATTAACTGAAATAAAACAGTAGACTTTCCCTACTCCAAGGATAAAAAAGGCTGAGAGAGAAAATAGGGAAACGACTCCCTTCACAATAGTCACAAATAATAGAAAATACCTTGGTGTGACTCTAACCAAGCAAGTGAAAGATCTGTATGACAAGAACTTCAAGTCTCTGGAGAAAGAAACTGAAGAAGATGACAGAAGATGAAAATATCTCTCAGGCTCATGGACTGGGATGATTAATATAGTAAAAATAGCCATCTTGCTGAAAGCAATTTAGCATTTATTTATTTACTTTTTTATTTTCATAAGTGTTATCTTGACTCTTGGTTTGTAAATGTTTACATTTAAGTGTCTTGTTAAGTGTCAAACTATCTTGACTCTTGTTGAGTAAATGTTCACAGTTCATTCTGGAAAACACACAATATAATTTCTTATTTATATAGGATGTATATATTCTATATAATACCCGCTTTTTTAATTGGCATACATTAATACCAGCAGCGTGTGGGAAATCAGTTGCTCCATCTCCTTGCAATGCAGGATGCATTTGCAAAGCAGTATGTAATATACTATCATTACATATTTGAAATCAGTTTTCTCCTGGGTAGTGTGCTGCTTGAAAGCATTCCAGATGAATGAGTGTCAAAAGATTAGTAAGATACAGGAATGAAGAAAATTGTAAGAAAAAATTAAGCTAAAGCAGATTCTCCAGAAAGAGACTGTAGCCCCCTGATTTTGGTTTCTGAGCTTAATCCATTTAACTAATTTCTCGAATTTTGAGGCATTATATCTATTGTTAGCTTCCGGGAAAGATTCAATTTTCTGTCAGTAGCAATGATGGGCTCTTCTTCTTTTTCTAATACTTACATTTTACTTGTTGCTAGTAAGCTTAAACAACTGGAATCAATATGATGAGGAAATTGCTCTTTGATTTTGAGCAAACGCCTCGCTATAATGTGTTCCCCCATGTAATCAGAATTGTCACGATATTGTCTTGAAATTTTCTTTCCAAATCTGACTAATGCGCACAGGAAGAAAAGTGAGATTCTTAAAGAGATAACAGAAGCCCAGTAGAAGCATGGAAACAGAGGACTTTGTGAATGAATACATGTGAAAGTAGAAGCCATATGCTCTAAGCCTCTGTAACTAGGGGCAAAGGTTTTCTTAACTAAAACAACCAGAACAAAAGTACTTTGTCACTGTCTTCTAGGGAAACTTCAGTCTTCCTCAAAATCATTTGCCATGGCCTGTAAGTCATTAGGCAGCTTTGGAAGCTGCAGCTGGCGCCTTTGCTCTTCCACTGCAGTCACTGTTTTCCTTTTGCTTTTCTTTTTCAGTTAATTTTTTTATTGGATACTATATTTACATTTCAAATTTTATCCCCTTACCCCGTTCCCCCCACCACCCAGGAACCCCTCATCCCATCTCCCTCCTTCTGCTTCTATGAGGGTGTGTCCCAACCTACCCCCTACTCCTACCTCCCCACCCTCAAATTTTCCCCCATTCAGGGTTCAGCCTTCATGGGACCAAAGAACTCCTCTCCCACCTATGCCCAACAAGGCCATTCTCCCCTACATATACAGCTGGAGTCGTTGGTCCCTCCCTATGTGTTCCTAGGCTGGTGGTTTAGACCCTGGGGAGCTCTGGTTGGTTGGTATTGTTGCTCTCCTTATGGGGCCACCGAACCTTTCAGCTTCTTCAGTCTTCTCTCTAAGTTCTCCATTGGGAACCCTTGATCAGATCAGTGGTTAGCTGTGAGCATCTGCCTCTGGGTATGTCAGACTCTGGAAGACCTCTAAGGAGACAGCTACATCAGGCTCCTGTCCGCATGCACTTCCGAACATCATTATCAGTGTCTATCTTTGGTGACTGCACATGGGATGAATACCCAGGTGGAATGGTCTCCTGAAGACCCCTCCTTGACTTTCTGTCCCACACTTTGTCCCCTTATTTGCTCCCTTGAGCATTCTGTCACTCCTTCCAAGAAGGACAGAGGCATCCACACTTGGTCTTCCTTCTTCATGAGCTTCATGTGATCAGTTAGTTGAATCTTGGCTGTTTCAAGCTTTTGGGCTAATATCCACTTATCAGTGGCTAAATACCATGTGTGTTCTTTTGTGATTGGGTTACCTCACTCAGGATGATATTTTCTAGTTCCATTCATTTACCTAAGAATTTCTCAAATTCATTTTTTTTAATAGCTGAGTAGTATTCCATTGTGTAAATGTACCACAATTTTTTATATCCGCTCCTCTGTTGAAGGACATCTGGGCTCTTTCCAGCTTCTGGATATTATAAATAAGGCTGCTATGAACATAGTGGAACATATGTCCTTGTTATATGTTGGAGCATCTTCTGGGTATATGCCCAGGAGTGGTATAGCTGAGTCCTCAGGTAGTGCTATGTCCAATTTTCTGAGGAACTGCCAGACTGATTTCCAGAGTGGTTGTACCAGCTTGCAACATCACCAACAACGGAGGAGTGTTCCTCTTTCTCCACATCCTTGCCAGCATCTACTATCACTTGAGTTTTTGATTTTAGCCATTCTGACCGATGTGAGGTGGTATCTCAGGGTTGTTTTGATTTGCATATCCCTGATGAATAAGGATGTTGAGCATTTCTTAATGTGCTTCTTGGCCATTCGAGTTTCCTAAGTAAATATACCCAAGAGGAGTAGATGGCAGGAAATAATCAAACTCAGAGCTGAAATCAACCAAGTAGAAACAGAAAGAACTATGCAAAATATCAACAAAACGAGGAGCTGCTTCTTTGAGAAAATCAACAAGATAGATAAACCCTTAGCCAGACTAAACAAAGGGCACAGAGATAGTATCCAAATTAATAAAATCAGAACTGAAAAGGGAGACATAACAACAGAAATTGAGGAAATTAAAAAAACCTTCAGATCCTACTACAAAGGCCTATACTCAACAAAACTGGAAAATCTGGATGAAATGGGCAATTTTCTAGACATGTCCCAGATACCAAAATTAAATCAGGAGCAGATAAACCATCTAAACCGTCCTATAAACCCTAAAGAAATAGAAGAAGTCATTAAAAATCTCCCCAGCAAAATAATAGTCTGGGACCAGATGGTTTTAGTGCAGAATTCTATCAGACCTTCAAGGAAGACCTAATACCAGTTCTCTTCAAACTATTCCATTGAATAGAAACAGAAGGAGCACTACCCAATTTGTTCTATGAAGGTATAATTATGCTCATTCCCAAACTGCAGTTTATGAATATTGATGCAAAAATACTGAATAAAATTCTCACAAACTGAATCCAACAACACATCAAAACAATTATCCATCATGATCAAGTAGGCTTTATCTCAGGAATGCAAGGGTGGTTTAATATTCTGAAATCCATTAATATAATCCACTATATAAATAAACCCAAAGAAAAAACCACATAGTCATCTCACTAGATGCTGTGAAAGCATTTGACAAAATTCAACATCCCTTTATGTTAAAAGTCTTGGAAAGATCAGGAATTCAAGGCCCATATCTAAACATAGTAAAAGCAATATACAGCACGCCAGTAGCCAACATCAAACTAAATGGAGAGAAACCTGAAGCAATCCCACTAAGTTCAGGGACTAGACAAGGCTGCCCACTCTCACCCTACCTATTCAATATAGTACTGGAAGTCCTAGATAGAGCAATTAGACAACAAAAAGAAGGCAAGGAGATACAAATAGGAAAGGAAGAAGTCAAAATTTCACTATTTGCAGATGATATGTTAGTATACTTAAGTGACCCCAAAACTTCCACCAGAGAACTCTTAAACCTGATAAACAACTTTAGCAAAGTGGCTGGATATAAAATCAACTCAAACAAATCAGTAGCCTTCCTCTACTCAAAGGATAAACAGGCTGAGAAAGAAATTACGGAAATGATACCCTTCACAATAGTCACAAATAATTTAAAATATCTTGGAGTGAATCTAACCAAGCAAGTGAAAGATCTGTATGACAAGTCTCTGAAGAAAGAAATTAAAGAAAATCTCAGAAGATGGAAAGATTTCCCATACTCCTGGATTGGCAGAATTAACTTAGTAAAAATGGCCATTTTGCCAAAAGTAATCTACAGAGTCAATGTAATTACCATCAAAATTCCAAATCAATTCTTCATAGAGATAGAAAGAGCAATTTGCAAATTCATTTGGAATAACAAAAAACCCAGGATACCAAGAACCATTCTCAACAATAAAAGAACTTCTGGGGGAATCACCATCCCTGACCTCAAACTGTACTACAGTGCAGTAGTGATAAAAACTGCATGGTATTGGTAAAGAGACAGGCAGGAAGATCAATAGAATAAAATTGAAGATCCAGAAATGAACCCACATACCTATGGTCACTTGATCTTTGACAAAGGAGCTAAAATCATCCAGTGGAAAAACGACAACATTTTCAACAAATGGTGCTGGATCAACTGGAGGTCAGCATGTAGAAAAATGCAAATCAATCCATTCTTATCCCCTTGTACAAAGCTCAAGTCCAAGTGGATAAAGGACCTTCACATAAAACCAGATACAATGAAACTAATAGAAGAGAAGGTGGGGAAGAACCTCGAATACTTAGGCACAGGAGAAAAGTTCCTGAACAGAACACCAATGGCTTATGCTCTAAGATCAAGAATTGACAAATGGAACCTCATAAAACTTCAAAGCTCTGTAAGGCAAAAGATACTGTCAATAAGACAAAACAGCAACCAACAGATTGGGAAAAGATCGTTATCAATCCTACATCTGATAGAGGGCTAATATCGAATATATACAAAGAACTCAAGAAATTAGATTCCAGACAACCAAATAACCCCATTAAAAAATGGAGTACAGAGCTAAAAGTCACTGTTTTTTTTATTCATGTACCTAGTGCTTCCAAGTTAGATGATAATCATGTTGACAAAAGAAGGTAATTTCACCTTATGCTTCATACAAACTTTATGTTATTTTTAAATCTGGGGATGTCTGCTGTAAGTTTAATATAGAATCTTAAATATAAATTATAATAAGCTCCTCATCTGTGCAACAATACTTCCTGGATATGATCATGGATGATATCTGGAAGCCAATGTTTATTTTTTTCAATTCAGCATTCAGTTTTGCTATAAATAAAAGTGTTTTTAATATATACTTCATGAAAAAACTCACTCATGCAAATAGATATAATTAAAGTTATCAGTATTCCAAATAATCAGTATTTAACAAATTCTTATGTATTCAAAGTAAAACGCAAGGAGACATTTCATATATTGTTATATTACTATGTAATAGTAAACCAAAAATGAAAATTTCCCTAGTTCATTCCCATTATACTGATATTCATATAACATTGGCTATATCTGCAGACCTAAAATTAAATTATACACTGTATTAAGTGAACATAATGAAATCTAAATGAAAAGAGAAAAAATAGGAGTATTGGGAAGGTGGATCAAACATTTAAAATTCTGTAAGTCACCCACGACGTGGTTAGAGCATGATACAGTCCTAATGAGTGGAACAAACTATTCGAGGTTTAGGGGAAGAGCTCTTCAAATAGAAGTATGAATGGACAGGCTTGCAGGCAACGGCTCCGATAGAATGAAGGAAACACATGCAGTGGCCAACTGGGATTATATGATGTGGATAGCAGGTGAGAAAAGAAGATCAATAAGAACAGCATGCATTAGAAACCCACAGAGCTCTCAGAGACCATAGGGCTTCTTTACTAGTGAGGTTCAGGACAACTAAAGGGCTTTTAATATAGTAATGATACGTTTTAAATAAAATATTACTAGATGAGGTCTACATAGTCTTTGAACACAGATCATGAAGGAAAAACTACAAACAACAACAACAACCACCACTACCACCACAACAAAGCCATTTATGAAGCTACAGAAACAGTCGGGGTAGACAATAAAGATGATTTGGTACATGAATGCAGTCATGAAGTGCTGAGAAGAGGATGGCACATCACTGGGTCATAGTATTATCTTGATTTAAATTTCATTTGAACTTCTTCAGGACACTTATTTAATTTTCTTTTGAGGGGCTTACTTTTGAGTAATGACACCCCTTTTCTCTCAAATCTTGGTATGTATTGTGGTAAAACTCTTTTGATTTTTATTTGATGGTCACGAACATCAGTGAAACCCTGGCTGAGTATTTTGCATCTATTCTCCTGAATCTGGTACTTTTCAATGTATGCTGGGAAACATCTCTTTACTTTCCCTTGTGGGGCTGTGGGTCACATGGGCGTGGGTCCTGTTGGGCTGAGTTGTGGGTCCCTCGTGTCTGCCACCCCAGGCAGCTGGAACCGCTGCTCAGGGGACTGAAGCGCGTTGGGAATGGCAGGCTATGGGGAGCCACAGAACTTCACTCTGGGCACGGAAAGATCCCAGTCTGACGTCCTGCAGAGGCAGAGCTCTTGGTTTGGGGACTCGCGGGCAAGAAGAGAGATGGGGATTGGCTGGTCTCAAGCCCTTGGGCTCCCAGACCCCACTGAGAGGCCACAGAAGGGTTGAGACCAGGGGTGTATGGGCTGAACCAGTCCTTAGCCAAAAGGGGAGAGAGGGAGAAGCTCCAGCAGTGCTCTGCTGGGTGAATGACACTCTTGGTCACAGTGACTCACTTGGCTGGGTCATGGCTGGTTCAGCTAGCTCCACTTGGGTTGGCGGCCTGTCTGTGGCTGGAACGTAGAGAAGTCCTCCGACTAGAGATTAGGCAACTGCTCGGTAGATGAAGACCTTCTCCATGGTCCCCACAAAGCGGGCCACAAAGACAAAGGTAGGTCCATGATCTTAAAATGTTTATTATCATGGCAGAAAGTGAATGAAGCTGTACCTCGTGTTTTCAGGGCAGGGCTGAGGTTAAATACCTTTTGCAAGTACGAGGAGGGTCTGGGAAGGAGTACTTAATTGGCTAAGCCCTCTGGTCTTTGGGTAACTCATGAATATGGAGATATCTTGAGGCTCTGTGGCCTGTAGTCATGCTCTCTACCTGTGGAAGGGTTGTTAGGGGTGTTGTCCTATGTGCCTGAAAAGCACAATCAATCAATGGAGGTCTTCAGCCTTGTATCAGGAGCCTGGAGACTTGGAGCATGGTGAAATTCATGCCGTCCCTTGCAGGGAAACCTGCTGGGTTTCCAGCCATCTCTAGCTAGTACTTGACCAGAAAATTCCCTAACGTATCTTTTGTTCTTAATAATTTGCATTTTTCTGTTTCTGTTACTTTAACTTGGTATATAGTATATAATTTGGTATATATTTTTCAGATTTTTTCCTTAATTTACCTTCACAGATTTTTGTGGATATCTTTGTCTAATCTTATACTACTACTATACTTTTTAAAAAAATTTTTCTAATTAAATGTAGTAAAGACATATAAGATAATAAGTCTTAAATTTCCAGTATAATATGGAGCTAGAAGTAACCCTCTTATGCTCAGGTGGGTGATATCTCTTAAATACAGAGATAAATAAGTGAGTGGTATATCCAGTTCTTGCTTCAATTTATAGTTTCCTGGGTATAAGTAGAGTCAGATATAAAATGCAAGTAACAGCCTGCTTAAAATTTCCAACCATAGAGTACTTTATGCAGGTCTTCCCACGAAAGGACGTTCACAGTTACACTTTATATAATGCTCTCCGTGGATTATTACTATATACAACTTAAGCCCATAAGACAACATGTATATGGTCCTACGTGAGTCATAGCCCCCCTTAAACAACAGTATCTAAGGGGAGTGTGGGAGAATCTACAATGTAGAAAACTTAAACTCACTTCTAACTATGAGCAAAATTTTTTGTGCAAATTTCTTGACTGATTTCTTTTCTCTGGGGACTGGAGTTTCCTGGACAATGGTGAACACTACTGCCTCCAGTGTTATTTAAACCATTTATATGCATCACTCTAAACTGCAAAGAACCAATTTTATTTGACTGGTTTTCTTTTCTTTTTCTTTTTTTTTTCTTTTTTTGTTTTATTAAATGGCATTTAGGTCAACTGAATAATATTCCATTCATGGCTCAGCAGGTTTCTCTGTTCTTCAGTTGTCTTATTTTAACTTTCAGGCAAAAGTTGAAAGGACTTTCAGTTTAATATCGTATCTGCTTGCACGTCTTGATACATAGAATTTTTCTCAATACATTTCCCGTAAGCTTCAAGGTCAATACTGTTCATACAAAGAACAAAAGCTTGGAGACTAGCAGAGCTGTTTGATTCAGCCTTCAACTCTGCTTGGAGCATAGCACTGTGTATTTCTGACAATCTGGGCTAAGTTGCTTTCAATACTGTGGAAGAATGTAAATGTAGTGAAAACGGCAATTTAAACAGCTGACATTGTTAGAATATGTGTCCTTCCATTTTCTGATGCTTAAGACCTCGACAGACTGCACAAAATGGAAAATAACCGTAAAAGCCCTAATGTTAGAAAACAGCATTTATTTCCCACTGAGACCCTTTTTCTAGAATCTCTGTGAAAGTTAAACATTTTCCAAAATCTCAACAAGGAACGTAGCATGAAAATTGACTCCTTGTGACAACCGTTAAAGGTGGAAAAAAAGAGAATAGTTTGCACCTTGGCAGTGAGAGGAAAACCTGGAAGTGTGACTAAAAAGCAATAAGGAAGGCTCTCCTGTTGATGCCAAAAAAGATTTCACACTCCTGCCTTTCCTGCCAATTCTATTTTAAATTATCAGCCTTCTGCTGTTAAAGAAATAGATGGGATATGTGGTGTCATGAATACTGTAGCCAATATTGCTGGGAGTAGGTATGGGCATTATTGTTAGTCTGTGAAATGATACACAATCATTGTTATTAAAGGGATGTGAGATATGGTGAGGAAGTCAAAGAGAAAGTATGAGGCAGAGTTGTCACTTGGTACATCTTGATGTATCACAACAGTTTATAAAAACTGCTGCCTTGAAACTGTACTCTAAAGGAACAGTTATTTTCTAGTCTTCATGAATCATTCTATGGAAATGAATGTTGCTAGGGATTATAGAGTGTTAGCAAAGAACTTGATCAAATGTTTTTCCTATATTATTTAAAATGTTGAGATAAGGATCCCCTCCATGTAAATCATATACAATACATGTAAAACCAAATACAATTGTCTAGAATTGTCAAACTCATAATCCAGCCATTTCCTTAATGGAGCAGGTGGGACTGGTTAATACCAGCAGTAAGACCATTTGATCTTTAATATTATAATATCTGCACTCATATTTTATCTCATTCTTCCCTCCAAACCCTTGGATGTATCCTTCCTTGCTCTCTTTAAAATTTATGGCTTCTTTTTCTATTAATTGTTGTTGCATACATGTATGCCATACAAACACACACACACACACACACACACACACACACACACACACACACGATATATAAATATATATACATATGATTATATTTACAATATAAATATACATTCTTGTAAATTTCTAAATAAACATTCCTAAATATAAAATCATAAATATAAATATATTCCTAATTACATAATACGCAACCTGCACTGTCTGTCTAATGTTACTTTTATGTATGTTTTTGGAGATGACCATGTGGCTTTGGATAACCAGTTGGTGTGCTCTTCCCTGGGTAGGATTGTTTCTCTAGCTCTCTGTATTCTTTAGTTGCATGTAGTCCTATGTGTAGCGTTGAGTCTTTCTTTTGTCTACTTTAGCACATCTATCATTATCCATGTTTAGGCAATGTTTTCTTATGTTGGGTGAGACTTTATGGGTGTAACTTCTAGGAGATTTCAAAAAGAAATAATCTCACAGCAACTGTCTCGTACCTCTGGTTCTTACAAAATTTCCCCCACAGCCTACAACCCTTCCACAGTGATCCTTGAGTATTAGGTACAAGAGCTGTATTCTAGGTGTAACAGTGAGTGATACTGAACTATACAAATATTTGCATATTGATTGGTTGTGCTTTCTTGTAATGGTTTCCATGTGTTGCAAATGGAAGTTTCCCTGATAAGGGAAGAAAACTACACTGAGCTGTGGATATAAGGACAATATTTAGGATGGAGTTAGGAATTATGCTGATTTAATAAAGTGCTTGTTATCATCCGAGATCCATAACTTCATTAGCCCTGGATGGTTGGCTAGGTTTCTAGTACCATGGATGTTTTCCCTCTTTTTAAGCAGGTCTTACATCTAGTTAGAAAGCTGTTACAGCTAAGAAATGTGTACCACTATTGTACACTTAGGGTTAAGTACTAAGCTGTGTCACTACAGTACACTGACTTCATAACTAAACATAATTGTTTGCTTGTTTCCTTCCTTTGGAAACTAGTTTGGTCTGTAGGCTTAGATATTTTAAAACCTATTTAAAAAAACTTACTTTATTAAGGGTTCTCAAACACTTGGACCTCCTTGTAGACCATCATCCAAAGGTAGGGAAAAAAATGGGCAATAGGACAATTAGGATTTATACTTGTTTAGAAGTAGTTCTTTGTGGGCAATTCTATTTTTTTTTTTTGTCAGAATACCAGCAGTCCAGTTCAGTAGTGTCAAGA
Organism: Rhabdomys pumilio; assembly: GCA_030674055.1. Classification (NCBI taxonomy): domain Eukaryota; kingdom Metazoa; phylum Chordata; class Mammalia; order Rodentia; family Muridae; genus Rhabdomys; species Rhabdomys pumilio. The sequence goes on from JANHMN010000015.1 coordinate 27,776,765, forward strand.
TACCAACAATCCAGCCAGGCGGTGGTGGTGCATGCCTTTAATCCCAGCACTTGGGAGGCAGAGGCAGAGGCAGAGGCAGGCGGATTTCTGAGTTCGAGGCCAGCCTGGTCTACCAAGTGAGTTCCAGGACAGCCAGGGCTACACAGAGAAACCCTGTCTTGAAAAACCAAAAAAAAAAAAAAAAAACCAACAATCCACTTCAAAGATGTCACCAAACATGAAATCAGAAGCAGAGACCTTATCTAGCAGAAACAGCCAGGCTTCTGCCAAATCAACAAGAGTCAGGAGGAGTGACCACACTCAGCTGGAATGCCAGAAGAAATTTTTTATTGCACCTCTCTCAATGATGTGAAGATCTGCAAAGACAGGAGACCAAGGAATTGTTACATGGCAAGCAATGCAAGAACACCATCACTGTCTGTGAGTTTTACTTACACAGTCTCCAAACATCATCTGTTCTCTCACAGGTCTGCTTCAGCAAAGCATCACATGACACAACCAGAAAATTTCACCTCAATGGTGCCATTTGATAATATGGAAAGTAGTCCTCAGAAAGAATGCTTCTGGCTTGGGTCCAGTTTAGGATCCTCTGGGCTCTAAAGTGTGTACTTTCTTCACCAATAAAGACTTACCTCCCATCCCCAGGGCAACCAATGGTGATCACAACTGTAGGCAATGTTTCAGGAGTCTCTTGGCTAACCTTGAACAACAAATCAAATAATCTATTGTTGGAGTTTTTGGTAAATAGTTTTTGATTCTTAGAGGTAGCATTACATGAGAAATTATGTGTGTGTGTGTGTGTGTGTGTGTGTGTGTGTATTATATATATATTCTCAACTAGTATATATTCCAGATCTTATAGTAGATAGTTAATTGTGTGATCACTTATGACTGCTTCAGACATCGTACAGTTACTTTTCTAATCCTTTCAGCAATTAGAACTTTTTTTCTCATTTTTCCATTTCAGAGAACATGTTTCTTGCTATTCCTCTATCTTTAGCTCCCTACTCTTACACTGGTAATGGTCCCTTTTCCTTCCCTGGTTTCTGAAGATGCCCCAGGACATGTATTCACATCTGAAGATTTATAGCTAGTGGCCTCAGATTAAAGCAATATTTACTTCTGGCTGTGCGCTGGGTTTTATATTATGGCAGCCCTAACCATTTTGATGTCTTCTTTCAGTACAGAGAAGCAATAATTATTGTTTGTCCCACTGTTTTCCGCATTTGATTGAAAGTTATTGGTTTTATTTCTCTACAAGTAAATTATCAAATGTCTTGAGCTTGTAAGATTTCTGTGGAAGGTTCATGTAGTTATATTTTACCCTGAGTTGTTCATCTATATTGTCTTGCTTAAAACACTTATTGGTTGTTATACCAATTAGTTTGGTTTCAAGAGACATTTTAATTTGAAAGCATCGATTTTGCTGTATCCATGAAACCCTGACTTAATAAACATATCCACATACAGTCACATATACAATTTTATTCCTCTTCATGAATACATTTATCTGAATGAAGAGAGGACCTTTCTTTAGTAGAGCACAGAACATATGATAAAAATAATTTTTATTGATGACTGTGACTACAATAAAAATAAAATTCATTTACCTAAATAGAGTGTAATAATTCTTTTATGTGTAACTGAGAAGAATTGGCTTCAAGATTATTTGATGAAATATTTTGTAACTGAGCTACGTAAACTAATGCAAAAATGAGAAAAATGAACACAAATGGTCTGTTGTATCATCTTATTAGTATTAAGCTTAAATAAAACATATCATTAGTTGCATGTGACTTCTGTTCACTTGTCAAATATTTAGTAGCTAGTTACTAATAAGATATTTCCAAAAATGACAGAGCAAAAAATTTCATCTATTCCTTTTTCTTTTTAGTTAAGATGTAGATATTAATTTCTCAAGAATCCTTGTGTCTTCTCTTGAAAAGATTTTATTGTATCTTGTTAAATATTAACTAAGATGAATACTAGTCAAAATGATAGTTAGGTTTTAGTCAGCAGTACACTTTAATAAAGACACAGTTTTAGTAGTAAAGTAATCTTATACAGACATGAGTGGATACTTTTAAAAATAAAGGTTAAATGGTTAACAGGGATGCATCAGCAGTAAGGGAAAGGTAAAAGCCATAGTTGGCCAGTGCAAATGAAAGTGTTCCAACTATGTCTGCTAATAATGGACATTATCATTGCATCCTCACAAAGACTGGTCAGTGGGCAGCCTACTTTTCCTGATGATTTCATTCCAAGAGGATGTTTTCCAACCTTAAAAATATACCTTTAGTTGTAGGAGACTCGGTATACCTTAATGGAGCAGTGGGTAATAAAAAATTATAAGTCTTTCAGTCGGTAATTGTTTCCATCTTTACTGTGGAAGAGGCAGGGGAATAAAATCATTTGTAGTGAAACATTTTGGTTTGTTATTTATCAAAAATGCAAACTTTTCAATGTATTGTGAAAGAAAATTGTCATTTCTCTTGCATAGTATAAAATAAATCTTTAGTTTTATTTGATTCCATCTGCAGAAACTTGAAGAAAAGCAGACATTTTAGTTAGCATTACAGTTACTATGAGAAAAATATCATGATCAGAAAGCAGACTGGAGATGAAAGGGTTTATTTGGCTTACTCTTCCACGTGGTAGTCCATCACTGAAGCTAGTCAGAGCAGGAACTCACACAGGACACAAATCTGGAGGCAGTGGTCCATGCAGAGGCCATGGGCAGGGTGGGGGTGGGGTATTGCTGCTTACTGGATTGGTTGTCCTGGCTTGTTCAGTTCAGTTTTTTTGTTTGTTTGTTTGTTTTGTTTTTGTTTTTTTTGTTTTTTGTTTTTTTTTGGTTTTTTTTTTGGATCCAGGAGCCTGCGATGGCACCATATAACTAGCTGAGTCCTCCTCAATCAATCATTAATTAAGAAAATGCTCTGCAGGCTTGTCTACAGCACAGTCTTATGGAGGCATATTTTTTAATTAGATATTTTATTTATCTACATTTCAAATGTTATCCCCTTTCCTGGTTTCCCTCTGCAAAACCCTTATCCCATTCCCCCTTATCCCGCTTCTATGAGGGTGCTCCTGCATCCACCCACCCATTCCTGACTCACCACTATAGCATTCCTCTACATTGGGGCCTCCCCTCCCATTGATGCCAGATAAGGATCCTTCAGCTCCTTTAGTCTTTCCCTTAACTCCTCCATTGGGGTTCCCATGCTCAGTTCAATGGTTGGCTGTGAGCATCTGCCTCTGTATGTGTCAGGCTCTGGGAGAGCCTCTCAAGAGACAGCTATATCAAGCTCCTGTCAGCAAGCAAGTCTTGGCATCAGCAATAGTGACTGAGTTTGGTGTCTGCATTTGGGATGGATCCCCTGGTTTGGCTATTTCTGGATGGCCCTTCCTTTAGCCTCTGCTCCACTCTTTGTCTGTGCATTTTCTTTGGACATGAGCAATTTTTCTTATTTGAGATCCCTTGCCTCTCAAATGGCTTTAGCTTGTTTCAATGTTGACGTAAAACTAGTATGTAACAGAGGATGGCCTTTTTGGACATCAATGGATGGAGAGGACCATGGTTCTGGGAAGGCTCGATGCCCCAATGTATGAAATGCCAGGGTGGGGATACAGGAGTGGTTGAGTGGGTGGGGGAGCACTCTCATAGAAGCAGGGGGACAGAGGATGAGATGGGGGGGTTCCAAAGCAGAAACCAGGAAAGACGACAACACTTGTAACATAAATAAATAAAATAGCCATTAAAACAAAAGAACAACTAGTCAGCACAGAAGGACTCCATTTAATTTCTCTAAGTGTTCCTACATTTGACCTTTCCAATCCTCTGAGATCATGGTTCTGGGTAGCAAAATAGAAGAAATTATCAACTAAGACTGGCTATTTAACAAAAATAGATCAATTAGTTTCTTGTTGGCTTCTCTTGTAGATTACCCTTTTGCTTTTAGACTAATGGGCAATGGTCAAATACAGTGTCACAGATTCTCCTTGTTGTTTGTATTAGTTACACTTCTGTTGCAGTGATAAAGCACTGTAATGAGAAAGCGTTTATCTTTGTTTATGCTTCCTCAGTGAGAGTTCATGGCAGCAGGCAAATACAGGAAAAATTACACAAACAAACATTTTTTAATGTTGCGTTTTTGAAGTATGAAAATTGAAGGAAGTTAAGGTTTTATGATTAAAACAGTTTCAGGAAGCTGAAAGAATTAACCGGGAGTGAAGTAAGGTTATAAACACTCAAAGCCCACCCCTGGTGACATATTTCCTCCAGCAAGGCTGTACATTCTGAAGGTTTCATACCTTTCTTCAGAATTACCAACAACTTGGGATTCTGTTCAAACACCTCAGTCAATTGGGAGAGATTTACCATCCAAGCCATAACACAGTCAATTAAATTTTTGATGGTTCTTGAAAGAGACATAGCAGCCTGTCATTTGTTTAAAATCTTTTGTGCATTTATTCTCCAAAGCTCATATTGTTTTATAAAGTAAATGTAATTTAAAAGAACTTAAAGTCATACATATTTCTGGGGTATCTATGGTATTATGGTATTCTGATATATTCTGATATGGTATATATGGTATTCATATATATCATGATATGTATGAATTCAACCATAACGCAGCTTAAAAAATGATGGTATGACACTTACAGAACCAGGAACCAACATTGATCATATCTTTCCCTTCCCTCTTCACTTTCCCACTTGCTTTATCCAACAACATATTACTGGTGGTATTGGTTCTGTGCTGATTCCATTTGTACTACTTCCTACCAGCCTTAGAAATGATGATATGGGAACCAACAATATAAAAGACAACCATCCAAAAATTATGAGAAATAAAAAGTTTTAAATAAATGTGTTATGTTTTGTATTTGTGAATTTGAGCACAAAAATTGTCATTAAAATTTGCATCAATTTGAATAGAGCATATTCTGAGAAATCAACCTAAAATGATTCATTACAGAACCACAAACATGCTTAAAGGTTCAGTAAACTATAATAAACTTATATTTTTAAAGCCATAATGTAATTTATTTTAGATAGACTAAGTAAAAGATCATTTGTTTACCACTGAAAATCATTTATTTTTAGCACGTGATGCACCATGTTTTTTTTTTTTTTTTATAGAAACAAACTCTGGAAGCAGGTTTGTGGGTGGAAGTTGAATGAGGGAAATTGTTGATATGGTATTCTGATATATTCTGATATGGTATATATGGTATTCATATTCATATTCATATTCATATATTATTGTTTCTGATCATTGTAGTAATCAGGACTCTGTACATTCAAATCAATATTTAATTATTATGGCATTACATAAACCTCCACAGCCATTCCTTTACCCATCCATGGAAGCATTGTGCCTCTAATTAAAACAAGAGATCTAGCTGTTACACAGTAATGTCCTACAACCCAAAATGACATGCCACTTCTCCTTGGTTAGATCCATTTTGGAGAAGAAACTAGCTGTTCGCTATCAGAATCTTCTATTTCCAGAACTGCAGAAATAAATGACTGGCTTTGTCATAGCTATATCAATAAATTATTGGCTTCGTTCTAAATGTGATACTTGGGAAATATATCATGAGTTCTACTGTTATCAAATAAATATGCTGCTCACTTCACTGGAAACAGTCATTTTCGGACTCTGTTTTTTCTTACTTTCTCAAATACAAATAAAATAAAGAGAAGTAAGTTGATAGTGTGTTGGGTCTTGTTAGGAATGGGCCTTCTTGAGAACCTGGCATTGATTTTAGTTGCTAGAAACTTGGATATTTGACAGTTCTAAGTGAGCAAACTGTTGATCCTAAGCAGGACTTTCATCCATGATTACTCCACTGTGGAGCAGTTTGCCAATAACGGCCATGACTTAGGCTGCCTGACATCAATTTGTCATGTCATTTTTCTTGCTGAATTATTTTATACCTCTTTTGTTTTGAATGTTCACTGGCGAGTGTGATCATACAATATAAAAATCTTTTTTCTTCTATTCTTTCTTCTCAGTCTATTTGTATGTTACTTGATGCAACTTAAAAACAGTTCTATCTCATAGAGAGGGCTAGAGGGAAAGCAGAGCATGTTGGGAGGGACAAATGAGAAAAGTAAGACATGTAGTACATTTATCCCTTTTCCCTCTTGCCATCCATTCATCTTATGTTTATCTACAAATAAAATTACAAGGTTCTAAAATCCACAGGGCATGTGAAATGGGTTAGCACAATAGGACAGAAATTTCTCCACAACTCCTTAATTTATCTGATGAGAATAAAAATGAAAAAAAAAAAGATACAGTTTACATTCATGTATTGTGTGTCTCTGGCTTCAGCTCATACTTACAAACTGCTGAGAGTATAGACTTAGCTTTTGATTAAAAGGAATCATCCGAAGCACTCTGACTTAATGATTCTGGTGAGTATTAGTGATATTGAGGACCAAAATATCTATTCTAATAATAGTGCATTTTATAGTGAGAGAAAGCCTTTCTGGTTTTACTATTTGACTCTTATAATCATGCCTTCCACCCATGGATTGTAGCATATGTAAGGCACTGATAAAAGGTAGATAATTCATCTTTTGATTAACACTTCAATTTTACAGAGTAATGAATATGCTGTCCAATAGGTGGTGATGTGTGTCTGGCAAGATTAAATCTTTGTGCTTACATGCTTTTCCAACTTTAGATTTCAATACCTTGTGTTATAACAAAGGTTTTGTTGTATGAAAAAAAAAACATGGCAATTGGTAAAGCTTCTGAAGTGTCTTATACTTTGTCTTTGAAGGTGAATTTTGATAAATATATATGTATAATACGTGTTTGCCCCTACATGTGCACAAAGGGACAGAAAGCTTTGTAAAAGGTTGCATTATTATCAAAGTATCTGCTTTTCCTTAGAAGAGGGTTGACCTCATTGCTTTCCGCTTCTGTCGTTTGCCCAGTCTCCTGAGAGATGAGATACAAAGTAGAATATTATTCTCTAATTGTTGGGCTTAGTCTTATGAATTGTTTTGATGCAAAGGAAAACTGCACAGGAATGATGTATACTGCTTAGATACAGCCTAGAGACTTTCAGTGTGATTGTTACAGCTGCTTCTGACCTTCTCTTTTTCCACAATAGTATAATGTCTCTGATTGAACTCATTCCTTCATTTCCATTGTAGATGAGTGTAATTGATTAAAAGCCTGCCACCAACTCCTATAACATGAAATACTTCCAGCTGCTAATGCTATCGTCTCAAGCCAGTGATAGTTGTGGACTTTTCATTGTAATGAACCTAGCTCATGAATACATCCATAGCATAAAAGATCTAAGTTAATTATGCTGTTGCCAAGTGGCCTACTACTACCTCAAGGAATAAAACAAAATCAGGAATGAAGCTATGGCATTTACTTATGGCAGGTTGAACACAACAGTGGTAGAAAAATCAGCCTGGATGAGAATCTACGTCCTGTTCAGCTTACACACAAGCCCTGTTAGGTTATCAATAGGTTCACTGAGAGGGTCCTAGGTGGTTTACACAGGTAGAGTTCTGTATTTGGTCTTTTTATGAGGAGATTCATCCATAGTGACAGCTCACTGGTCAGCATTTTTAAGGGTTTACAACATTTTTGTAGTCTATGCTTGCTTGAGAGATCTGTAACTCACCTCAAATTTCATTACTAGTCTTCATTTTTTTTTCCAATTTTTCTGGCCAGCTACTTTCTATGAATCAGCAAAGGAATAACAGACTACTTCTCTTTTTATTTGAAATCACGAACACCATTTTCCCAGTGACTGCCAGCTTAGGAGAAATCCCCTACAAAATTTTATCCAAGGGCATTCCTAGTAGAGTATTGTGTGACAGCCTTCCAATTCTGAATGTTTGAAAATTCTGAACATTATCTGGTAAGCCAGAACACACATACTTTCTTTAATTTCTATCTCTGTGGTTATTGGCAAGAACATGACAGGTTCCCAGCTAGCACAAGATAAATAACTTGCCTCATATTAATTATGAATATTCATGCCTTTCTCTCTTGGAAGTTGCCCAGTTTGAATGTGATATGGATATTCAAGCTGAACAGACAGATACAGTGACAGAAAAGTGGCAGAGCAGTGAATATTTCCACACCCAAGTTCTTCAAGTTCTGAAGTTTATCTGTGCATTGATGGCATTCTCAGACCCAGTCCCATAAATTCTCCTTTTGCTCCACAGTGACAAACTCCTAGACTCACCCTATTCTGTGATTTAGAAGATCGTCAAACACCTTGCTTACTCCATTCACTTGAGATGCATGATTACCTGCTATCCCTGGTCAACATTTCTATTTTTACTTTGAGGAATACCAAGAGGCAGGGTGATCTTCATATGCAGAAATCGGAATAAAGGGTGAGCCCTTACTTCCAAATGGTTGGGATCTGTGTTGCTCACTCTAGTAATACACCATCTACCAGGAGCACATCTGATATGGCCTTCTTACTGGCTTTAATCTTCATCTCAACTGTTCCTTACCACGGGATATGTCTCTACTCTGAACATCAATTGAAAGTGATATATTTAATCACTTTCTGCATAGTTGGGCACTCAGGACACCACTGTATCCTTTTCATTGTTTATGCTTTCTAAGTGAGTCAGGACCAACCAATTAACTTCACAATCTTTATAATCAGGACTGTTGTCATAGTTACCAGTGCATTAGCCACTTGACCTCTGTCCATACAACAACGCCCATCTCATGCTGCTGGTAGGGCTAATTTGGGTTACAAGCTGCCACACACAACAGTGCCTAACCCTCAACAAAGAGGCTGTTTCGTCTCTTCTCAAATATGAGTAGCTCAACCGGGATCCTATTTTGATATGATTCTAAAACCCTGATAGTTGAGACACCCTGCTTCCTGAGGCTTCTCAAAAGTCAGTACTCTATTAGACAATGCCTCAACTGGAAAAAATCTCTCACAGTGAGGAAAGTTAAATAAATTGATTTTTACACAGAGGTGGGCGGGTAGAATAAAAGCATGAAGGGCTGCTGCTGTCACTGAAAGGAGAAAAAGTGTGCCATCTTCTAACTGTGTGTTACCTTCTAACCTTTCATCCCAAAAGGGTGAGAGGGAAAGCTTCTGCCCAAGCCCATGATGGCTATAAATGTGGAGAGGAGTCAAAGAATTGCTGTGTTTTAGAGGTCTTCAGCATTTGGCATTGACTCTGCAGGAAAAAAATCCACAAACAAAAGGGGAACTTCAATTGCCCCTAGCTTTTTCATTGGGAAGATACTTCTGTGGGCTGAAAATACAACACAAGTCTACAAATGCGAAATCTAGGAGACAGAGGTCATATTCAGTCGTCCAGGAGGCAAGCATCAAGTGTGGGTTTGAAAGCAAAAGAACAGATGACCAATAAAGGTGATAGTAAGGGAAGTAATAAAGTAAGTCTATCTTTCACTTCCTGATCTTTCTCTTGTACACCATCGATGCTTGGTTCTGCAGTGTCCTCCAAAGTCCACTATGCTAAAGGATTGTTCCCAACCCTTGTGACTACTGAAAGACTGTAGGCTCTTTGAGAATGTGGATAGAAGATCAGTTCCTACTTTCTTCTACTTTTCTGTTCTTAGACTCAGGGAGGTAGGAACATTTGGCCTATGTCTGTCTTAGTTATTTTTCTATTACTGCAATAAAACAGTACAACAAAGCCAAGTTATAAAAGGAAGGACTTAGTTGGGCTTATATTTTCAAAGGATTGGAGTCCATAGCATTAGAATAAATGCACGGTGATAAGAACTACTGAGAGCTCACATCTTAATCAAGAAAATCAGAAACAGAGAAGGAAACACTGGGAATGTTGTTGTTCTTGCTGTCCCTTCTCAGAAAAAAGAATATATAAAAGAAAACTAAGAATATATATGTATAACAATAATAATCCGTACTCAATTGGAGAAGATGAGGCTGTCAATTTGAGAGTTGGGGAATTGCTAGACTCTGAAGGAGGAAACTTGGGAGGAGCTGGAGGAAATAAAGGGAAGGGGAAAGTGATGTAATTATTTTGTAATTAAAATGTATAAAAGAGAAAATCAATGAGATGTAATTAGAGAATTCATTTTATATGAGGCTTCTTATAAACCAAGGGTTTTAATTTTAAGCAATGAGAAGGCACTGCTTTTACAGTATTGTGCTCAGATATGTGACAGAAACAATGTAAGTAGGAAAAGGTTTCTTTTCTTTCATTGTTTTAAGGAAGGCCAGTCAATGATGGAAAAAAGGCCTGTCAAAGAATCTTAGCCTATGACAAGAGAACATATGTCAGAGTCTGTTTACATGGTGCCTGTTCTGGAAACAGAGAAGAATAGGAACTTTCAAAGTCCCATACTTGGTGACATACTTCATCCATGCAGGTCCAAGCTCCCCAGAGTACCATTGCCTAACAAGTGAGTTAGGACACTACTATGATAAACATTAGTTTGTGTAGGAACATTTCAATTTCAAACAATTAAGAGAGAAGACTATAGGTTTGAAAGCTGATTGGTACACATTCTGTAATTATGAAAATAATTATATTTATTAGAGCCCTTCCCATTGCTACCAATATATTAAACAGTAAACTAGTGTGCATGTTCTACATTTAACCATGATGATTTTTGATCTATATCATTAAAACTGAAAATATATGTATGTATTCAATTGCCAATCAAATTTACACATTTTGTTCTCGGTAAAACTCCATGAGTCATATATGATTGAAGAAGAACAGAGATATTAATTGCCTTGACCAAAGTTAAACATAGAAGTTAATAACAAGAAAGAGCCATTGAGATTTAAATTCTATATTCTTCATCATCAATATCTCACTATACAATAATAGTATTAATAATATTATTAGTAATAACATATGAAGACTAATATTCAGATGTTTATGTATGTGTTCTCATAATTTTGTATAATGATGTTAGTACAAGACTTTCTTTTGGTCAATGTTTAATGTTAAGTCAGACTTTTGTAAGTCTGACTTAGCAGCTGCTTTTAGTAATTTAATCCGTAAGAAACTCACTGAAATGCAAAATTAGTTTTTACAATTGCTTTAGCTTAAACGCCTCCAAATGTTAGAACTATTCTCTTCTTCTCATAGCCAAACTATGCTTTTGTAATGTGTGAGTTCCTCTCTACTTAATAAAACACAGTTAAATGCCCAGTTGAAACTCTTTAGAGAGTAAACACAAATTCAAGAACAGAATAAAACTCAGCAAGCTGCCTGGGGCCCTTTGAAATAGAGCAACATTTGATTTAAGATAACGGCATTACTGTAGTATGAACCTGCACATCAGGCTGAGAGCTGCTTCCCACTGTAAGCAACTGTTTGCGCTTTGCCTTCACTTAGAGAGTCTTTCAGACAACCTGTCAACATGCTGAGTGGTTTGATCATCGCTTTTTAAAGGAGACAATTTCTCTCCACTCTCAAGTGTTTCCAAATCTGAAGAGAAAACCGACTAAACACTAAAACCAGAACACTGAAATTTTATTATGAATAATTTCCTGTACTTAATTAGGAGAAGACAGAGTTATGATTGTTCTCATCCTTCAACTATCTTTCTAAGAAGACATGCAGGAGAAGTTGCTAGAATATAATTTGAGTACATTTGAAGAACATTTGTAAATATTCATGTGTGGTTTTACTAACTATTCTATTATGACATAGTCCCATAATCAATAACTACCACCAGAGTCGTAGATATTATCCGGCTCCCAAAATTTTCTAGAGAGTACATATGGGCTGCATAATTTATTTACTTGCTCAGCTATCTCTTGTCTCTGTATTTATCAGATTGCTTAGGCTTCTTAAACCATGATGTGCCCACTTATGTTTTTTGTTAGATTAGGGTAGTGTATATCTTCCCTGCCTTTCCATGCACTGTCTTTCAAAGTGCAATGAAAACTTTCCTTGTATTACTCTATGGGTCACATGATAGCCATACTTCATGTGAATTTATAGAACTGACATGTTTTTCTGTTCTGTTTCTCGGAAGCACCTATATTTTTATAACAGGGATATAGTAGAGATTTCTACACAATCATCTTTATTGAAGCAGTCTTCTCAATAGGTACAAGAGCAATTTAGATAGCTATCAGTGGACTTTGTTGGATATAGAAAATGTGGTACTTTCACACACTGAATTACTGTTCAATCATAAAGAACAAAATTATGGCTTTTGTAGGAAAACTAATTAAACCAGCATTCTTGACAGCTTTCCATTATCATGATAAAACACCATGACCAAAGACAACATGAGGAAGAAAAAGCTTATTTGGCTTAAATTTATATAACATGGTCCACCACTGAGGGAAGCCAGGGAAGAATTCAAGGTAGGACCTGGAGGAGAAAACTGAAGTAGAAATTAATTATGGAAGAGCATTGCTGATGTTCTTACTCCCTGTGGCCTGTTCAGTATACTTTCTTATGACATGCGTAACTACATGCCTAGCCTTTCACCCAATGGAATGGGGTTCCCAAAATCACTCACTCATCAAGAAAATGACAGACAGAATTTCCCATAGGCAATCTATTTCAAGCATTTTTTTCATTTGGAATTCTTTCCTTTTTTATAATGTAGTATAGAGTTTATTCAGGGTGTGGGGAGGTGAATCAAGAGGGTAGTAGGGGCAGAGAGAGAGAGAGAGAGAGAGAGAGAGAGAGAGAGAGAGAGAGAGAGAGAGAAGGAAGAAGGAGGAGGAGGAGGAAGAGGAGGAAGAGGAGGAGATGGAGAGACATAGAGGCTGGTCATGAGCACATGGGGAGAGAGGGGGAGAAGGGATGAGAGGATAAAGCAGGAGCAGGAAGTTTTCTTCTTTCTTTTTTTGTGGTGAATGAGTGCATGCATACATAATTGGTGGTAAAAGTATAAAGCCCTAGACAAAGCTCTATGGCTTCATAATGCCTAGTGTAATGGTATAGAAGTTCACACAAGTGGAGATTGATGCAAATATTATCCTAAACTAGCAGTGCAATATATTTTTAATTTTGTAAAGTGATAAAAGTAACTTAACTGGAGTCACAGAATGTAATATATCTTCATAACTAAATATCTTTCTGAATTTTGTTATAGAACCTTGAACTTACTTGGTGTCCCATTTTGTATTCTGGGCATACCCTCTAAATGCCATTTTGAAATCAGTCTGTAAGGTAATTTAATGTGACTACAAACACATAAACAGACACACACACATACACAGAGATACATAAACACACACACACAAACACACAGACAGAAACACATACTTTTCATTAGTGACAGTGAGGATTAAGTAGAATTATCTAATTTTTTTACCATAAAATGATGAAGACATATGCACATGCATTTCAATAACACTTTGAGTATTTTTGTATGTGTAACCTCTGTAAGTACCTAGTGTACTTTTTAGAGGTTATGATACACAGATTTCGTATGTCACTGATGTTGTATAAATAATTTAAATCCTCTGAAGTGTTTCTTTTTAAATGAGGCAAAAGTAAAGGTTCTTTAGATTAACAAATCTTTATAACAAAGACACAAAGTATATTTAAGTATTACAGACATATTTATAAAGAAAGTTTCTGCCTGTCTTTTAAAGTCTGAAACAACTTTGTAGCTTAAAAAAAAAAATCCTCTAAATTCCTCAGACTCCCGCTAAGGAAGGATGTGCACAGAAGCAATTAGGACAGTTAATCAGTCGGATTTGTCATCTAAAGGGGACAAAATCATTAACAAGACACTGGGTGGCCAATGACAGCTTAAATACTTATAAATCACAGAATTGTCAGCTCTTTCATTTGCAGGGGCTAGGTTAAAGCTTCCTGGATTTAAAATTTTGATTTCTGTCACTTAGTTTGAAACTTAAGTATTTGGAGCTTTATCATGCAGAAAATGTTGATAAGAGACAAACAAGCAAGCTGTCCTAGATACTAACTTGATGTGTCTACACTACCTTGCAATCTCATTCAACCTCAGAAGACACTTTGAGATTCTTCCACAGCAATTGGGCAGACTGTGCAGCTTCAGGTCTCTGGCCTAAAGTCACTCGGTGATGGCTGGTACAGCTGTTCTCCTCAGGTACAAAGTACAAAGCAAGGCAATATCACAAGGCAACCGCACCTGAGTCTTAAAGGAATGCTTCCAATCTTATCAGAAATTGCCAAAAGTCACCTTTCAAATGGTCTCAGTTGGATAGGATCATCATTGAACATACTATATAAGTGGCTTTTTCTCCAGGTTTTCTTGAAAATCATGACCTTCTGGTCTCTGTACCTCAGTGCTAGGGTTAGAGATTTACAATCGAGCAGAGCTTCCACTCTTTTTTCCTGTTAATTTTGTAGTCATTAAAATCAATTCACTGTGAGGGAACACAACAGTTTTATTGTTTCAAGTCATGTAAACTGCACATTTTAACATACATAATTTTCTGGATTTGCATATCTCCACACTCCTGTGCACTATTTCAAGAACCTTAAGATAATTAGCATATTTAGCATCCTGAGAAAGTTTCAAGTATCCCTTTGTATTTTGCTTGTTGAAAAAAGACTGCTGTGAATTCTTTCTTCTTAACAAAGTACACAATATACTATTACTGAATATAGGCTGTATGCTTTGCAATGTGCACAGCAAATATTTCCCCACGTAGCTCAAATTGGCCCCTAAGCCACAATCCTCCTGACTCCAGGCTTGCAGGCGGCTAGGATTACATATCTGTGCTACCTACTCTTGCTAATCCATTTTCATTACTGAAGGTTTATGCAAATGGAACACCCACTGCCCACTTCCTCTTTCTTGGTTTTTGGTAGGTACAATTCTAAGTCATGTCTCTTTGAGTTTCAGTATTTTAGATGCCTCACTAAGCATAATAAATCAACATTTATTATTGTGTGAATGGTTTATTATACTTAGTATAATGTCTGGCCTATCTACCCTTCTTGTAACAAATACCAAGATATTTCTCCTTTTCAAGCTGTCTAATATTATTTTGTATACAAATACCACATTTCAGTTTTTCTATAGTTCAACAGATATGTATGTTTATCTATCATTTATTTGTTATGAGTAGAGAAAAGATGAACACAGGAGTCAGCTAACTCTCGAGATACTGATTTCCATTTCTTTTGGTGTATACCTAGATTTAGAATGGTGGACTCTATGTAGAGACCTATTTTTAATTTTCAAGAAAACTCCAGTCCTTCTTCCACAGTTGTTGAAGCATTTTACACTATAGGAGTTTGTGACTTTTGACTTATTCAAATTTTTGCCAATGCTTATTAATCATCACTATTTTAATATTAGCCATCCAACTGCTCTGATGTGATTCAGTGCTATAGTTTTGATTTGGATTTGTTTTTGAACAGGTGACATCAAACGTTGTTTAAATACTTGGTCTATTTATCACCTATTTTTAAAATCTACTTTACATTATTCAGATTCCTAGCTCTGCTTTTAGCTGGGATACATGTTTGTTGTCTTTCTACTGAATTGTAGAAGCAATTAAGTAGCATGTTTTACATTTTAACTCCTTATCAGACAATTTGCAAACAGTTTGCCTTATCTTGAAAGTGATGTTTTAATCAAGTTTTTTTGACATCTGGAAGTCTGATATAGTCCTACTAATCATATCTATCTATCTATCTATCTATCTATCTATCTATCTATCTATCTATCTATCTATCTATCTATCTATCTACCTATCTATCTATCATCTATCTATCATCTATCATCTATCTATCTATCTATCTATCTATCTATCTATCTATCTATCATCTATCTATCTATCATCTATCTTTCTAATGTCATTTGAAGTAATTTTTGTCTTTTCACTTCAGTTTTCTTCTAAGAGTCTTTCAGATTAAGGTGTATGTTTAAAGGTTTTTTTTGTTTGTTTTTTTGTTTTAATGTATTGTCTTTCAATACGCTGAACTCCACAAACTGATAGCAAGGACCCATTGCTAAAGACAGCACCCTCACAACTCATTGCACATGGAGAGGTTGAGCTGGTGCCTACATAACCTCCTAGTGTATTTGGTATGAGATGGTACTCAGCAGGCTATCAAAAGAGAATATAGACATCAACCTAGCTGCAAAAGTTTTGTCTGCAATGCTGTCCTGCCTGCAAAATATGATATGGTAATCGTGACCCAAAGCTTATGGAGGTAACCAATCAATATCTGATTTGAGTTAAGGCCTACTCCACAAAATGGTACCCATGACTAACACTAATTGGATGACCAAAAACCAGAGACTAAATAGCCCAGAGACCTAGGACAAAATCAAACACTACTTGTCTTTAAAGAAAAAAAGAGCATTGATAAAATGACTCCTAATGATATTCTGCTATACATAGAGACCACTACCTTATTCAGCTAGTAACAAAGAAGTTCCCTCCTTTAGCAGATGGGAACAAATATAGGGAACCACAGCTACACATTACACACAAAGAGAAACCTTGGAACACACAGTTCTAAATGGGATGTCTCCATCAAATCCCTCCCCTCAGAGTTCAGGGAACCCCACAGATGGGAAGTGGAAAGAGTGTAAGAGCCAGGGGATATAGAGGACACCAAGGAGAATCAAGCTCCTTAACTCAACTGAAGAAAGCTTGAATGAACACAGAGACTGAAACAACATGCACAGGGCCTACCCAGGTCTGCACCTGGTCCTCTGCATATATATTATAGCACTTTGGAATTTTTATTGAAATTACTGGCTGTGTGAACAAGTGAATCTCTGATTCTTATGCCTTCTTTTGGGTTTTTTCCCTTCTTATCCAAATTTGATGTGATATTTTTTATTTATATTGTATTTTATTTTGTTATGTTTTTATCTCTGGATGGGAGGGGAGGTGGAGAAGTGCTGAGAGACTTAGAATGCAGGGAAAACTGTAATCAGAATATGTTGTATGAAATAAAGCCTCTTTTAAAAAAGGGAATACACACACACACACACACACACACACACACACACACACACACACATAATTTTTGTTTATTGAGAAGGGTAAATAAGCCATTGTCTTAGTCAAGGGTTTCTATTCCAGCACAAACATCATGACCAAGAAGCAAGTTGAGGAGGAAAGGGTTTATTCAGCTTACAGTCTCACATTGCTGTTCATCACCAAAGGAAGTCAAGACTGGAACTCAAGCAGGTCAGGAAGCAGAAGCTGATGATGCAAAGGTCGTGTAGGTCTGTTACTTACTTACTGGCTTTGTCCCCTGTCCTGCTTAGCTTGCTTTCTTACAGAACACAAGACTACCAGTCCAGGGATGGCACCACCCACAATGGGCCCTCCCACCCTTGGTCACTAATTGAGGAAATGCCTTATAGCTGGATCTCATAGAGGCATTTCTTCAAGGGAGGCTCCTTTTTCTGTGATAACTCCAGTTTGTGTCAAGTTGACACACAAAAGCAGTCAGTATGGCCACAATTGTGGGTAGATTAGAAAATAATGTTTGAGGTCTGTAGAGATGTTTCAGTACTTAATAGCACTGGCTGCTCTCAGAGGTCCTGAGTTCAATTTCCAGCAACCACATGGTGACTCACAGCCATCTTTAATGGGATCTGATGCTATCTTCTGGCATGCAGGCCTACATGCAGACAGAAAATTCATATATAAAATATGTAAATAAATTGAAAATGGAAAAGAAAAAAAGAAAGGAACTTGTGAGAGCCATGAAGACATCTTGCAGGAGTCTGTTTTCTCTTTTGATCCAGGTAGTCTTGTAGATTTAGTTCATGTTTTCAGGTTCAGAGATAGCTTACTCAACCATACAAGTCATCTGACATGCCTCCTTCAGTAGTTTAAATCCACTTTAAGTGGGTTTTGTGTAAGATGAAGATTCATTTTCATATTGTGCGTGTAAATGAAAATTTCCAAGCACTGTTGCTTAGACTGTTTCCTACTGTATTCTGTTGGCATTCTTACTGTGACTGTTTACTGTATGTGTGGATCTTCATTCTGGATTTTATTTCATTTCTTGATTTACGTTTCTTCATATGCTGTATTGTGTTTATTCTTAAAACTTTGTCATAGACTTGAAATAGAAAATGAGGTATTTTATGTTGTTTTTCTCTGTAGCTTCTAAGTGTGTGTGTGTGTGTGTGTGTGTGTTGTGTGTTGTGTGTGTTGTGTGCGGTGTTTGTGTGTTTTCATATGACTGTCAGGATTATTTTCTATTTCTGGGGAAACTTTCACTGAGATTTGTGAAGGAGAGCAGCAGATTTATAGATTTCTTTGGACAGCATGGAGATGTTAACAATTTAATTCTTTCAAACCATCATCACAGAAAAATTTACCACTTGTCATTTACTTATTTTGTTGATGTTTTATAGATTTGCATGAACTGACTCAAATATTTTATCATAGATTTTAGATCTTTCCTTCTATTCAACTTGTTAGGCTAACAGTAGACATGTTTCAAATTAACTGCTGGACACTAAAATGTAGTAATCATGTAAATATGTGTGCCTATGTGTGTTGTATGTCTGAGTGTGTAGCTATAATCTCTCAGATAGTTTTGGTAGGGCTAAAGAGATAGCAATTGTATGTCTTCACCCAGACAATAGAGACATGTTTCATACCAAGAATCTTATGGGAGTCTATGCATCTAAATAATCCTATATAGAATGTAAAAAACATCAAGGATGCCAGAGATGCAAAGGGAATTTTCCATGTCATTTCCTTGGTCATTGTCCTCTTCTAGCTTCTGCAGAGACTGAGCTCACACTTGCACATTATAACATGCCTCCTTCCCTATATATATACACATAATTAAAAATAAAGTAGATCTTTTCAAATAAAATAATTTTGTTGTCTCCTTAAATGAATAAGCATAAGAAAGGAATGTGGTGGACTAATCAAAGGGAATCTAGAATAAAGAGGAAGAGACATTATTAACTAAAATAAGATTGGCTAAAGTGACAGGGACTGAAGTGGGTATGTGCTATGTCCCCTGATTAATTTAACCTTCAGTAATTTTTGACTTCCATAGTCAATGAGATCTAAGGTCTATAAAGATGATGAAATATGACATCACTCTGTGATGATTTGGTGATGGATGAACTTTGTGATTTTCTCAACAATGGATAAGAATTTATGCTGAACTTTAGACTGCTGTTGCATGGTTCTTGCTTTTTTTGTGTGTTGTAAGCTGTAGTCTTCTGTAGTCTGCCTAATTATGATTTTTTTACTTCCTGGATCCAGGTTGAATTCAGTCAAGCAAGGATAGCAACAATAAGCAGATACATGGAGGAAGCACACTGAAGGTATTTCTGTCTTCTTTCTTCACTGTTTTGTAAAATTCATTCTTTATTTCATACATGTACAGCATTTACTCTGGTTGTAGTCACTCAAACTGTTCTATGCCCTTCTCATCCCAAATATTCACTTTCTCTTTCTTTCAGTCCTTTCCCCACATTCATGACTTCTCATGTAGTTTTGAGACTACTGAGTTTAACCATGATTTTCTGTTTGACCACATGTTTGGAACTACACATAGGAAAGTGATGAGCTCACTCAGTTGTTATACAACTGAAGACAATGGCCATCCCTCCATGAGAACCATCTGAAGCAAGCATATTAGCCAAGGGAGTCCCATGAGTCCTTTCTTAATTGATTATTGGTTGTTGACAGGTACAGCTTTCTACAGGCCTATTGCCAATGCAATTACTTTGAGATTCTAGTTGCATTCACTGTGCCATCAGATAAGATATATTTTTTTACAACCCTTCTGCGTGTCTTCTAGATTTTACATTCATTCAGTTCCCTCTTTAGTGATATTCCCTGACTCTTAGGTGGGGTATTTTAAATGTTTGGTTTTGGGCTGAGTCCTCAGCCATCATTTAGTCTAAGGAATTTGAGCTGTCATGTCTCTCTGCATTCAGTAGCTTTCGTTGCAAAAGGGCTTCTCTGATCAAAGCCGAGAGTAACGCCTGTCTCTAGGTATACGTAAATGCTTAGAAAGCATCTTGGAGCCATATTTATCTAAACAGCAGTACTACATTTACCATTAGGGCTTAAGGTCTCCTCAGCCAAGAGTTTATGATCAGGCTAAGAGTATTAGTCATGAACTTCCTTTTTGTTGTTTCTGCCTCCAAACCTATGAAAGAAAAATGAATACCCCCATATCAGTCTTGCTAGTATTGTGAGAGTAGACACTTTTTGCCTGGCCAGTTGACCCTGTTCTTGTAGAATTTGCAGCTGGCATTACTTATGCCTCTGTCCTCCAGTAGCTTGTCTAGCTTTCCAGCACTATGAAAGCAAGGCAGAGGAAGAAAACCTCCAGCTTAGTTACAGCTTGATTTCTCTGAATCTTGCAACCAAGGTGTATGATGTTTTTAGCAGAAGAATCTTATCAACTAGTTCTGATAGGAATCAAGAAGAATGAGAAGATTCTGCATCGTTTTCAGGGTTCTAGTGTCTTCCTGTCTCAAATATCACAAGGAGGCATCTCACATTTGGCAATGAAGTTTTTGTTTAATACCTGTATCTTTCAGAAGCAGCTGTATCCAGCCCTGCAGGGAGTCTCCCTTCAAACTCTCTCTCTCTCTTGTTTTTAAATTATAATTTTTTAAATTGAGCTACAAATTAGGTTTACATATGACTTCTGTCTTAGTGAGAGTTTCTATTGCTGGGAAGAGATACCATGATTATAGCAACTCTTATAAAATTTTTTTTTATTTAATTGAGCCTAGCTTACAGGTTTAGAGGTTTAGTCCATTATTGTCATGGTAGGAAGCATGGATGTACACAGAAAGACATGGTGCTAGAGAAGGTGCTGAAAGTTCTACACCTGGATTGGTGGGAAGCCAGAAGAGAGAACAATGAGCCTTGCTTGAGCATTTGAAATCTCAAAGCTCACACCCAGTTACAGGTTATCTCCAACAAGGCCACACCTCCTAATAGTGCCAGTCTCTATGAGCCTATTGTCGCCATTTTCATTCAAACCATGACAGCTTTAACACATTCTTTGTTTTGAATATCTTCCCCTTCTTATATAGCCTATATCCTCACTCTCAATGCTGCATAAATTTTCTATACCTAGTATTCACTTCTGTTTCCATAATACATATGCTCTGTTATACATCTACCGCTAGATCAACCCCCACCCAAATGGCCCTTTTCTACTTTATTATCTTCTACATGTACTCTAAATTATTCCCACAACTCTAAAAATTTGAAGCTAGGATCGACACATGATTGAAACCATGTGGCATTTCTCTTTCTGGATCTAACTTACCTCACTCAGCATAGTTTCTTTCTTTCTTTTTTTCTTTTTTTATTATTATCAAATCATAATTTTTACTTTTTAACACAGGGTTTATAAACACGAAAATGCAGGATGTGGGGAAGGGGATGACACAGGAGCATAGGTGTTCAGGGGGTGTACAGATATCTTTCAGAGCAGGGTATCAGCTGGGTGAAGGTACAGGGGTCAGGTCACTATGACACTGCCTATGATTTACTTGTCCTTATCTAATTTGGTACTATCTGCCAAGGCTGCCTATTTACAAGGTCTATGACTACTCAGGCTGCTAGATTTCCACAAAAGCTGCCTGTTTACAATAGTTTATAGACATCTGTTTCAGTATTTTTTCATAGAAACCCAAGACTTTGTGTTAGCAGGCATGTATGTCAGGCCTATTGCTGATTTTAGGCTTATGGCTGATTTTAGGCCTTCAGTGTATAAGCAGGGCTGCTCTTGACATCTCCTCCCTTCTCCAAGTATAGAAGGGCTGTGGCGATTCTAATCTTGCCAAGGCAGGGATAGAGGCCTGACCTCCAGTAATTAAAGGGGACCTTGTAATGGCTCCAGTCCTCCTGTTGTCCAGTGAAACATGAGGGCCATACCCATCCTGATGTCTTTTTCCTGGAGAGGTGATACTTTTGACATCAACCCCTATGCAGTCAGGCTTGTCTCTCAGGGAACCCAGAAACATATTTTTAACTTTTATTTATATTCCCTTGCAGTGCTTAGCCTCACGGCCTAAGCAAAAATTCAGATCGCCAGACAGAAGGGGTTCTGGGTGGCCCCTCTCTGCTTGGTCTAGGGGCAGAAGTCCCCTCTTTTAGGTTGGATGGAGATGGGACTTAGGAACACCCTGGATAGAGTAACATCCTCATCTAGAGTCTTGTGGTTCTCCATAGCTAACTTATGATAATGTATCTGAATAGATTTTGCTATCAGATTATCTATCTGTTGTTTCACAAAGTTAGTCAGCCTATTTAAGGCCCAGGGAACAAAGGAAATAAGCAAAAATCACCTAATTAATGGTCCCAAGATGGAAGGAAGTAGGTTTAATAATCATGGAGAGGTTGAAGACCAATTCTTGTACAAGCTCTCATTTTTCTCTTTCTCTCTCTGTCTTTTCTCAAGACCTTCTCTGGCCTTTTTCATGCTCTCTTTAATCATCCATGTTTTGTCTATGTAAAAGCAACATTCTTCTTTATTGACTGTACACAGTCTAGAGCTGTACACAGTCTTTTCTATTGTAAAAGAGAAAATCAAGTCCAATAAAGTCCTTTGCAATTTTGGGGGATCTCATCAGACAGTGAAATGAGGGATTTCTTCAGATTAGTGATGTCAGTCTATAGCTGTTTGATGTCCTTATCAAAGGCCCATTGGAGGTCTGAGTAGTATAAGTCCAGAGGCCAGCTTCAGGATTAGAACTCTTAACAGCAAACATCACGGGTGATTAACTTTTACCTGGAAAGGAAAAAAGAAGGGTATTCTCAGGGAAATTTCTCTTCCCTGGATATCAATTGTTATTCATTTTATTTATAATTGGGCCTGGTTTTGTATGGGTATCTATTTAATTCATTAATCTTTTTGGCGGCCATTTAGCTGTGCCTTCTGTGGTATCAAACAGACATATCAGTCCTCGGCCCCATATAGGAACTGGGTCCTGGCCATTCCATTTAAGAGTAAAAGGGTCCTTCCATATAGTTGTGGCATAGTTTTTATTGGTCTCAGTGATGCCAGAGGCAATCAGTGGCAGTTTTGTGATGAGCTTTCAGTTTTAGAAAGTTAAGAGTAAACAAGGCATGCTCCTTCCACCCTCAGAGAGTCATGAAGACACTATTTAAAGAAATATAATTCTTTATTAATAATTTCTTTTATCAAAGGACTATTATAAAACAGCCAACAATTAATCAACCTATATAATATATCAATTAATGAGAGTTTCTTCTACTTATTGTAAAATCATAGTTTATTTCTTATCCATCAATTTATCTGCAAGTTTCATAAGTTAACACTTCTTTACACTTAGACAAAATTCCATTGTGTATATGCGGCACATAATCATTATTCATTTATCAGTTCCATATCTGAGCTGTGTGACTAATTTTAACTGTAAACTTGGCACAACCTAGAATCACTTGGGAAAGAGTCTTAATTAATAATGAAGAATTTGCTAGACAAGACTGGCCTGTGGGCATGTCTGTGGAGGAAGGTTTTGATTGTTAACTGATGTGGGAATACCCAGCTTACTGTGAGTGGCACCGTTTTCTAGGCTGGGCCATGAACTGTGCATTAGTGAAGGAAATTAGTAAGGAAGCAGGAATCAGAATGGATATATTAGCTTCTCTCTGATTTATATTATAGACATCATCTGATCACAGCCTCAAGCTCCTACCTCTGGGACTTCACTGCAATAATGAACCATAACCTCAAATTGTAAGCCAAATAAAAAAATCCTTTTTTTTCCTGAAAGTCCTTAACAAATAACATATAGCAACAGCAATGAGACTAAAATATAAGGTTTTTTTTTTTTTTTTTTTTTTCAGATCAACAATGAATGTGTTTGAATGTGTATCACTGTAATAGACCTTAGAAACCTTTAGGCATTGTGATGGTTTGTATTTGCTTGGCCCAGGGAGTGGCACTATTAGAGGATATGGCCTTGTTTGAGTAGGTGTTTCACTGTAGATATGGGCTTTAAAACTCTTATCCTAGCTGCCTGGAAGCCAGTCTTCCCCTGTCTGCCTTTGGATGAAAATGTAGAACTCTCACGACCTCCAGCCCCACATCTGCCTGGATGCTGCCAAACACACACCTTGATGATAATGGACTGAACCTCTGAACCTGTAAACTAGCCCAAATTAAATGTTATTTTTAATAGAGTTGCCTTGGTCATGGTGTCCATTCACAGCAGTAAAATTCTAACTAAGACAGGCATACACCCAAGAGTACTATAGTTAGCTCAAGTAGTAATTCTGCTTTTGTCATTGTCTATATGTGACATGCTGATTGACATTGTAGCCACACCAGTGCACACTCCTCCCAGCATTTGTTTCTCTAAAATCCTATGCAGCATATATTCTTTTTTGAATTTTTATTCTTAACTACTATGCTTACATTAAAGTTCATGACAGAACATTTTTTAACTGTTGAGATTTTATTTGAATTACATAATTTCTCACTTCTCTCTCTTCCCTCCAAATTCTCCCATATACCCCTCCCCTACACCTCTGTCTTAAATTGTACTCCTTTTACCTCCAGCAATTTTAAACATTGAGTTTTATATTTAAGTCCTTGATCCATTTAGAGTTGAGTTCAATCCAACATCTGTTTGTGATAAAAGTCATGAACATACTAGAGATGTAGGGAAAAATACCTTGTCTTAATCAGGGTTTGTACTCCTGCACAAAACATAATGACCAAGAAGCAAGTTGGGAAACAAAGTGTTTATTAAGCTTACACTTCCACATTGTTGTTTATCACCAAAGGAAGTCAGAACAGGAACTCACAAAGGGCAAGAACATGGAGCCAGGAGCTGATGCAGAGGCCATGGAGGGGTGCTACTTACTGGATTACTTCCCTTGGCTTGCTCAGCTTGCTTTCTTTATAGAACCCAGGGCTACTAGCCCAGGGATGGCACCACACACAATGGGCTGGGTCCTCCCTCCTTGATCACTAAATGAGAAAATGCCTTACAGCGGAATCTCATGAAGGCATTTTCTCAAGGAAGGCTCCTTTTCTGTGATAACTTCAGTTTGTGTCAAGTTGACACACAAAACCAACCAGTATATACCTTATCATAATAACAGACCGTATATGATAGAAGTAGAGCCAACTTCATGCTAAATGAGTAAAATGAGAAGCATTTCTTCTAAAATCAGGTAGACGGCCAGCATATCTATTATTTCCACTTCTATATGATAGAGGAAACAATCACATCCACAGTGCCACAAAAAGTAAAATTAAATTCCTTAGAATAACTCTAAGGAAACAAAAGAACTCAGAAATGAAAATATTAAAACCCAGAGGAAAGACTATAGAAGACAGAATGGTGTGCCATGCTAATAGATTAGAATAATTAATATTGTGGAAATAGTCATTCTAGTTAAAGCAATGTGCAGACTCAATACAATAGAAATCAAAATTTCAGAGTCATTCTTAACAAGCTTAAACAAATACCTTAAAATGTATATGGGACATACTTTCTGCTACACACCTGTCTAAGAACATAAACAAAGGAAGATTTTTGTTCTTTCCCTGTTTGCCCTTGCCTTACTAGCAAGTCTACTCCTTCCTTGGCATTAAAGGCTACTTTGGGATTTTAAAATATATTGAAACCCAGTTGACATATTTAGCCTTGTATACTGAGCAACTACAGAATTCTGGAACTTTCTATATACAACTAGCAATTGTTGGATTAGCTGGATCTCATCCTGTGAGTCATTCCAATAAATACCATATTATATCTAATAAAAATCACACACACACACACACACACACACGCACAGAGAGAGAGAGAGAGAGAGAGAGAGAGAGAGAGAGAGAGAGACATACGATTCATGCTGTACGTTTTGTTACTTTATGATGAATAATATATAAGCTCTTAGTGATGGACCACAGAACTATGGTTTTATAGCCATAATTCTCCCCTATGTCTGCTTTCTTCTTCTCTTCTATTTTTACTCTGCTTTATACCAGACACACTCTTTGTCTATCACACAGACCTAAAGATGGCAATAGCTTCCTGCCTTGCCTAGTCCTTACAGCCCCATATCTAATTACTTTAAACTTTCCCCCATCCCATTATATTGTGCTAATTGCAAGTATGATGTTTAATTTTTATTTTTTTGTCAATGTTCCAAATGATATAGTAACTTGCCACTGGAGAATTCTGGGTGTCAATAAGTGAGGTAGGTTAGTAGCCATCACAATTTTGCTCCAGAAACTTTGACTCAATTGATTCTAGAGATAGACTACATTGTAAAAAGAATTCATGATCAGTGCATGGAGGTGTGAAGAAGCGGTTCTGGTGTGTTCCTGCAAGGACTATCATGGCCAATACTAATCTCCTATAAAAGCTTGTAGGACATACACTAACTGTTCCCAGTTATATGGCTACTGAAGGTTGAGCTTATGTGAAAAAGGAGTAATATGGGGCCATTGTCACAATATTTGATTTTTTAGCCACATAGGACTGTTTAATATAAATCTTGTTGGGGTTTCCTATTTCACTGTCTGACCTTTATCTTCATGGGGGAATTAATAAGCCACCCTTCACAAACTTCCTATGAAAACAAAATACAATAATTTGGCAAAACATTCAGGACACCTTACCTTTTTAGATCATTAAAATCTACTCACATTGTTCTACTTGGCCTCAAAAGACATAAGTATGGTTCAAATTATTTTCAGTCTAGACCAATAGTCAGATATCTAGGAAAAGAGTTTGCATAAACCTAGGCAGGAGCAACAACTCAGTTTCCTTATTTGGCTTTGCATCTATCCCCCTAGGTGGTGCTTGCCACAGATTAAATTCATGGATGAAAGCTCTGTAATCATGAACCGGGTGCCACTGGGGAGCTTGCAGTACAACCATCTGAAGTCATATGGCTAGGCTTATGATTAGACCTTGGTTCCCTTTAACTTCCTTCCATGTTTTCTCATTAGACTCCCAAATATGATTAAGTTTAATTTTCCTTCCTGTTTACCTCCTGAGATAGTATCATGATTCAAATTAAA
The DNA here is from genome assembly GCA_030674055.1 of Rhabdomys pumilio. Classification (NCBI taxonomy): domain Eukaryota; kingdom Metazoa; phylum Chordata; class Mammalia; order Rodentia; family Muridae; genus Rhabdomys; species Rhabdomys pumilio. The sequence continues at coordinate 27,803,742 of JANHMN010000015.1, forward strand.
CCTTACAGTCACACGTTTAATTGAAATTTCAGTAGCTAATAGTACTAAATTATACTATGAACAAAGGATTTCAAACGTCTACCTACATCCATACATTTTCATTTCATACCTGTTTCCAACTATTAATGCATGTATCAAGAAATTATAAATTGGAATCTTTTTGCATCAGCAAATTTGTATGGTAAGAACCATTCAACGACTAAAAAGACCTGGAGGATCAAAAATATAGTGAACTAACAAGAGTCCTATGTCCGATAATCAAAGGAGAGTTGATTATTCTGAAAGATGTCAATAAAGCAGGTTAAAGTAAGAAGGAGAGGGAGAAAAATGAAGTGTTTTCTCTAAGACTGTGTCTCTTAGGAATGTCAAAAGCCACATCTATGTGACTGCCTAAACATGACCTGAGAGAGAACAACAGACACATAGACACACTAGCATATTCTAGATAATGGCTTGGATGATTTTACCATATAAAAAATAATTACTGATAATAAGAATGCTGATGATGGAAGAAATAATCTTGTCCAGGAAGCAGTATACTGGTTGGTTACCCGATACTAAATGGTTAGCTATGAAAGCGATAAAAACCTACATATGAGCAACATTACACAGACTGAGTAGATTGTATTTACCAGTCTCCTCCCCTCCCTCTCTCTTCCTCCCCTATCCCCCCCATCCCCAGAGTTTCTAATATTGCAGGATGGCCTTTAACTTTCTTTATAGCCAAAGAAGACAAAGCTTCTTGTTCCTCCAGTGTCCACATTTATGTGCTGGAATAACAGGCATACATTCACAGCCTGGGAATGATTGTCAACTAGATAACATCCTCTTATTAGTATGTTATAACAAAGAAAACTGACTCTACAGTTGTGTAAAACAAATGGAAATTCCTTTAAAAAGGCTGTTTAACTGAAGGTTAATAATGATCCAAAAAGTATCGAGACTGGAAGACTTAGAGTTGGTTTGTTTATATGTTGCTTATTATTTGTATTATTGCCAATATGAAGTTCATGCAAAACAATTTCGACCACACATGTTAAATTCTTATTTTTCTAGATGGCCCAATTGTCTGAGATGGTAGGTCAGTAGTTGTTATATGAGTTTCATGCTAATTTTAGAGCTCTTGATCCTGGAGGAACAAACACCCCTGTTTCCTGATGTTTAATTAGCAACATCATAAGCAAACCAGGGTAGAGAAAATTGGTTCAGTTTGAAATCTTCCATAGAAACGTATTAGGTAGATAGAGAGTTGACCCCTAGATGAACTGGTAGGGTATTTCTTTGGGATACTGTGTGGAGTCATTCATTGTATAAGATTTTACTTGAAGGTGGACCACATAGCTATAATGTGGACTCATAAATTGATACTGCATCTGAAAAGTTCCTAGCACCTGGTAATGTCACTGCCATTTTTACAAAATATAACATTATATCATACATATGTTTGTGGCAGTGTCAGATGCATAAAAGCATCAGGAGCTTCTACACACGATGAGTTTGCTCGAGCACTGAGCTGAATCCTTCTCTTTTTAGTTATTGCCTTAAAATCTATCTCTTCATGCTTGACAGACCTCCCCATAGTATCATTTTCTCATGTATTTTGACCCCCATTTGTCACAGATGATGTCTGCCATACATTTTAGGTATCTGTGTCTGCTTCTACACATTTATGATTAAATTGACTCCAATTCACTTTGTGATTGTCTTCAGTTGCAAATGGAGTCAGACTTTCTTTTCATTTTTCTTAAATTCTGTTTATTTATTTATTTACATTATTCATTTTTTTTTATATTTTGAGACAATCTCATTTTGTCACTCTGACTTAGAGCATACTAATAAACTAGCCTTAAACTTACAAAGATCTGCCTGCCTCTACCTCTAAATGACAAGATTAAAGGTATGGTCATTACACCTGGTTGAGTATGGAATTTTTTCTTCTATAGACTCTGTATTCATTAGAAGAGTCCAGTTGTCTTGTTTCTTCCCACGTGAAAAACACTAGTAATAAAATAGTCAGTGTTGCTGCCTTCTTTTGAGATGCTAAAATGAGACTGCAAGAAGTGAAGTGATTCCTATAGCTTTGTGGGGAAACACCCAGGAAGTAGATGTTATCCTTAGTTTTAAAATCACTTTATCCGGCTGATAAAGTGAGCTATTTAGAGATGTTTGTCAGCAACAATAGCAGAAGAGATAAAAGAACTCTGTGTCTGAGCAAAGCCCTGGTAAACAAGGTGACATTGTCACAAACTGTATGTACACATCAGCTATTCTCTAAAATATAAGAATAAGATTAAAATAACCCTAAATTTTTAATTTCTAAAAAGTAATTTCAAAGCATCTAAGATGAGGCAGAGTTCAAACTTGTTGAAGAGTGAAGAAAACAGGTAAAATGCAGAGTCAATACCTTTGATATTTTGATATCAATACAAATTACTTGAACTCTGAACGTTAAAATTAAATTAACTAATGTAAATCCTCTAAACTTTAAAATTAAATTATCTAATTTAAATCATGAATCAAATGACAAAATCAGGTCATAAAGATTGGGAGCTTTTAAAAGACCCGAGCTGCCCCACCTTAGGGGCCAAACTGTAATGGCCCGCTCTCTTCCGCAAGTCAGGGTCTAGCAACAGAGAGAGTGGGGGGAAGAAGGGGAAGAGACGTGAAGAATAGAGACAAGCCAGAGGATCTGTAGTAAAGTCTTCTTTACTGTCTCCACCATACACACACCACTACACCTACTACTACTACACCCCACCACTACAAGAAAATCCTGGGTATTTATAGGCTTTTGCCACATGCCTTGTGGGCATGTGGATACCACATGCCTTGCAGGTGTGGATATGACGTAAGCCTTACAGGCATGGACAGCACGTGCGCCTTACAGGCATGTATGGCATGGATAGCACGTGGATAATATGTATACCACATGATTTGTAGGCGTGGATACCGCATGCTCCTTGCAGCTGTGGGCACTAAACAGCAAAACAAGCTATGTGGGATATCAGAGTGTGCTTCAGCTGTTGTAGGCTGTTGAAAACCAAGTCTCATGTCAGGGTATATGGCTCAAGATGGCTGCAAAGCTGATAGCTGCTTTCTAGCCGCTTTTTGCTTAAAGTCGGCCCCCAACAGGAGCTGGCTCATGATTTCTTGTATAGACATATGGAGTAAACCATGATGTCTTGCCAAATGGACAGTCTTAGGTTTAACAACACACACTGTGAAAATCTACTACTTAACATGATAGCAAGAGTTCTAACTGTTCCCCTGACTTAGGACTCTGTGAAGGAGGCCCACTATTGAAAGACCAAGTAATTTGTACCTTAATTGGTATAAAGAAAAGCCCACCCGGCTTAGTGTCACAGTACCATTTCTTTGAACTCAGATGTCACTCTTTAGCCTTGTATTTTAATAAATTTTCTTCATCTTTTTGTGCACTTGGTAAATTGTTTTTATGAGCAGAATTACTGCCTTGCTTATGCCATTTCATGCAGCCAGGATATTGAATTTTAAATAATGTCTTTCAGTGATCTTCAGTCTTGAGAAAGAGTACCTCTATTTTTTCCATGCCACATGTATATCATGCCTTACTTACATTTATTACAGTTCAGATTCAGTGAGATAGAAAACATTGACAAAAATTAACATATTAATATTTTTACAGAGATTCTAGATAACATTACTTTAGATAAAAATTGAATTTGGAAAGAAATAGTGATTATAATGTGAATTTCAGAAAGATGCTTACGAATCGAAGATTTAGTGAATATAAAGACATGGATGTAAGAACAGATACTCTAGTTCTAAGGACTGGATACCTACTATTCAGAAGCTTGGTGTGATAGGAGATTTGGATTATGGAAGTGATTTTTTTTTTTTTTTTGAGCAAGAGTCATGCAAGAGAACTTGAAATGACTCAACATCTTTCATAAAGGAATGTGACTGGTTGTAAGGTTTCTTACATTATTTTATGTATGCCTCCCATCCTCATGAGTTAGGAAGAAGCAGATGCCCCTGAATCCATTCCATTCCACTTTTGGTATACTCATTTGTGTTCTTCTTTAGAAATGAGTTACAGGGATAATGTCCAATTGGAAAGAAAAATGATACAAATCAGTTTAGGCCTTGCACTACTAAATAGATAAGGCATTCTTCTCAGGGACAGAGCCCAAACAACTTCTTGCCTTAAAACTAGAATCAGCCTCATTTAAAAACAGGTCCATTGGTATGTACAGATGAATAATACACTATTTTATTTGGAGTTTCGCCTTTTTTAATGAACATTTTAGCAATAATCAGAGCTGAGTAAAGCAACCGTGTTTCTCAAAAAGACTTTCTTTACTCACAGATGGTCACCCCACCACAAAGCTTCACCTCACATTTGACAAGGAAGTCACAGTGTTACTTTCATCTCCTGCATAAATGACCATTAATACATCTTTTCTGGGATACGTGCAAGGAAGGCTCACAAATTTTAACTTAATGTTAATGCCTTTATTATGAAAATTATCATTAATTGTTTCTTCAGAGCAGAAACTGCAGGTAAATAGTATTGGTTGAGACAGAAGAAACCTTACTTGTAGCTTTTTCAAGGATGACAATGAGAAATGGCCAAGGGGCCATTGGGGAAGAAAGCACTCTCATATGTGGAAAATGGGCAATGTCTAGAGAAATCATTGCTAAGAAATGCACTCTTACAGTGTGAGAGTAACCAGCAGCTCAGCATTCATTATGAAAGACATACTCTCATGCAGTGAGATTGACCAATGAACAAAGAGATAATTTCACCAACCTAATTTTTAAGATAACTGTTATACTATTTTTGAAATTCTCCAACAGGTAGCTTTCTCTAAGGGCGTTTTCCTGGTCAGGTGACTGACAGACTCATTTGGATTTACTCTTATGGGAGGGAGACTAGGCCATGTCTTTGTGGATTGCTGCAAAGTTAAGTTTCTAGGTTACAGGAGGTAAGGTCTTGTAGTCATAATTTGGGGATGAATAGCTTTATCTATTCTCATTCGGTCCAAATAATTGATGCAAAGACCTATTGGGCTTATTAATAAGCTGCAAGCCTAGGCTGGGCAGTTATTCTAACCCTGTAATCAATCTAGTTCTCAGCCAAGTGGTCCTTTACCTTCAGTCTGTGTCTTGTCCTGGTTTGCTTTGCTCCATGGGTGTCTTCATGGCAAATTCCTTGGTGATCTGTGCATGAGGACTCCTCCTGGACACTCATCTGAACTCTGACTCTCTGGACCTCTTGGACTCTCCTCGTGGTCTCTCTAACTCTTCTCCTTCTGATCCTTCTCTCCTTGGCTGGGATTAGAAGTCCAGTCTTCCTATCTCCTCTATCCAGCCATAGGTTGATCAACTCTTTATTAACCAATCAGAGATAATTGAGGAACCCGAACAATGGGCACAGAAATCACCATCTGAATATACATTGCACAAGACGAACCCTCAACAAAATCTAAAGCTGATTTTATGAGAGTGGTCCAGTGTCAATGAATGTCCTTCAGTAAAGCAGGATGTCACTATATAATCAGAACATCGAACTTCAAAAACCTGCCCTGTGATTGGTTGGTTGAGATAAGAAAAGCTATTCCTAAATATTTTCAGAGAGACTTCATCTAGTACATGACAAGAGTAGATGCAGATGCAAAGTCCCAAAGCCAAACATTAGGGGAGCCCAGGAGAACATAGGAGAAAGGGAGGAGGAATCAAAGGGGCCAGGGATATACACTGAGAACATGGCCCACAAAATTAGCTGACTGACACTCACAGATTCACAGAGATCAGGAAGCCTGTAGAGGTCTGACCGAGGTCCTCTGCATATATACTATGGCTGAGTAGTTTGCTGTTCTTATGGAAATCAAAACAGTATGAGTGGGTACTGTTCCTGACTCTCTTACCCACTTGTGGTACTCTTTTCTGCTTACGGGATGCTTCATTCAGCCTTGATGTGATGACATGTGTCTTCTTTTATTGTATCTTGTTAGTCCATATTTAGTTGATATCCCTAGGAGACCTGCTCTTTTATGAGAAGAGGCAGAGAAGGGGTAGATCTGGGGTAGAGGGGAATTGGAGGGGAAAGACTGGGGTAGAGAAGGGAGGGGAAACACTGGTCAGATGTAAGATAATAGAGAAGAATTAAAAAAATTTAAAAAGACAAAACAATATTGTTTTGTGACTCTTATAAAGACTTCTTTCTATGTTGTTTTTTGGGGGGAAAGAAAAAAAAACAAAACAAAAAAATGAAACCCAAAGCTTCCTTATATCTTTTCCCAAGAGACAAAGATATAGCTTGTAGAATGGCACAGTCTTCCATTCTATTCCCACATTTTTGTTGCTCGATTCTTGTGTATTAGTTGAATACTTTGTATGTGTGCCTGACATTGAGTTGAACTCTGTGACATGTAAAAAAAAATTAAGGTCAGTTGATAGGATGCAAGATAGCCAGTGAGCAGTTTTAAAATTCTCTGAAGGGGAAAAAAAAACCCTCCTCTATTATTGAGTTTTATTGATACCCAGGTGGCCCAACTACTATTTTTCCAGCATGAAACATAAAATCCTTTCTAGGGCTTTATAAAAAGTGCATTATCTTACCTTCTGAACTTAAAAGTAAGTTCATTTCAGTTGTCAACTTTAATATTAAAAGAGAGCACTTTGCTTATCGGAACAAAAAAGTCATATCGCTCTTAAATAAACAACTGTCCATCATGGCTGTCTTTGCTTCAATCTGATTAAATTCTATTCTCCGGGGATCAAAGAATTCTAATATTTCTTTTAAAAGTCAGAGATTTTATCCTGCAGCATGAATGAAACCAAATCCTTTAAGAAACTCCCTTGGAAACATTCCACAAAACATATGCTTGTGTCAGGTAATTTCTGGATATTGACATTGGAAAAAGAGTTCAGACTTTATGAGCATATACAGGAGCTTATTGGAAACTAATAGTTTGAGATTTTTGTTTGCTTTGAACGTGACTAATGTACAAGAGTGTGATTTTGCAACTATTTACTTGGATGTTTCATTTGTTGTTTGTAAACATCATTTTAATGGACGTGAAAATAAAACAGACTCATTGATAATCCTCTTCGAAAGAGGTATGTAGTTTACTTTGAGGATGGAGTTTCAAAGAGTCATATATTCAAGCAGGGATTTAAAAAAAATAACCTGTTTTTAGAGCAGTTCTGATACCAGCAGGATGCTGAAGGAACAAAAAGATTTTCAGTAACACTGCTACACTGATGCTTGTGCAGCTAGGTCCAGGACCAGATATCCAAAGAAAGATATTCAATGTAAATAAGCATCTTTACATGTACTTTTCACCATCATCACAAGTCCATACTTTGGGATGAGGGTTCTGTCCTTGTGGCATAAATTCTGAGTCTCAACAAACATGCAGTGGTCCTTGCCATCATTTCTATAGGTTAGTTTTACCTCTGCCCTCTCTGAACGCCCCAAGCCTCTGTGTTCCTTGTATGTATCACATCACCTGCTGACTCCATCCCTAACTGCCCATCATTTACTCCACTGTTTCCACAGCCCGGCTTTATCCATTGTGTCTCATTCATTATACATGGAATCATATATTCAATATACCCATGGAATCATCCAGTATATATACATCTGTGTTAAGCTTATTCCTCTTAGTAATGTTTCTCCCATGGCTTTTTATGGTTCATTGAGCTCATCTTTCTCCAGCACTGAACAATCTTTCATTGTCTGGATGCAGTACAGTTTATCTTTTCATTCAGTGAAGACTACGTGAGAGATACAATGAATAGTTCATCACTAACAAAGTGGTGACAAAAAGCTTCCATCTTTCCTGTAGAGATAAGATTTTCACTCACATCATGGCCCAGTAGCACACACACTGGAGTATATCACAAGGCACTTCCAATTTTAGAAGAAGCTGAAAATTGATGACATCAAATTAGGTGGATGTGACATCTTACAATTGCACCTGCCATGAACAAGAACTTCTGCTACTCCACATTGCCGCTGCCAACCGGTTCTTTCCATGTTCTGGACCCTGTCCCTTTCTGTAAGAGTATTAGTGACAGCGTGCCACTGCAAGCATTTTCCATTTCCCAGTGATATATACTGAGCACCACGCTTTGCATCTTTATTATACTCTCTATTCTCCATGATGTCTTCAGACTTCTGGGTAGGACCATAACGGCTGTCACTGGATTTTTAATCACTACCATTTAATTTTTTATCACTACCATTTACTTTTCTTAGAACTGGCTGCTTGGCTAATGTCACTCACCTACCCTTGTCTACAGTGTACTCTTTCTACTAAATCTCTTAGCATGTGAATCACTCTTAGTTTAAATCACTAACTTCATAATTCTCTGCCATGCCTGGAATTCTATAGCTTTTGTGTTATAGTGTGCTCTGTGATTATCTAAAAGTGAGGTACAATGTGATACACAATATATTCTTCACAAAATGTGTTTTAGTGGATGTGATAGTGATGTGTAAGGAGAGAAGAGACATGCCATAGTTCTCTCATTATGTCTTAAGCTTTTGTTCTTGAGCTCATTATGGCGCTTCTTGAGGTCATTTCTTTCGGGGAACAGTATGGCTAGAGGAGGCCATTCTCAGGCATTTTTCTTTCCCAGAGAAGTAACACTCATAAAGCCCCAGCAGGTTAGTCTCTTGGGAGATGATTTCTATAGAGACAGTACTTACTAGGAAGACTAGAATACTCTGCCCATTGAATACTTGTCTTCAAATGGGTACTATTTCTTCCCTATTGAAGTCACTGATGAGTGTTCTATGACTTTCACCATAGGAATCAGTTGAGGGACCTGGGGGTAAAACTCACAAAAGCATTGGAAGGTTCCTTGAGCCATATCTTTTTGGGGGCTTTAGCTTTTAGATTCTGCACACTTAGGTTTCAGCACTGTGACTGGTGTACTTTAGAGTGTCCTAACCTGATGCTGACTGTGGATTTCTGCATCAATGTGGTTACATCCTTTGCATCTTTCTATCTGTTCATCTAGTAGGGTGCAGTGCTTCGCCCTGTCTGTCTTGCTTTTCTGATGCTTCTAAGAGAAGCTGTTGAGTGTTGCAGTTTGTTAAGCTTTCTACAAGTTGCTTAGACAGAGCGACAACTGAAACTCCTCGACCACTGCACCATAAGTCATAAGGAAAACTTTTGTTTTTTTTAAAGGAGTGTGAATATTTCTTTCCAAATGTTTCAACATGAGGCTCTAAATTACCCTGTCATTTTGAGCAGATGTTCAAATTAATTTTATACATTTTTTTATTGTTTTCCTATAAAAAACAGTGTGCTGCAACCTACCATGCAGGATCCTAACTCATGGCTGCTAAATCTGTGTTTGTGTATGCAACTCGATGGTTTAATCACATTTCAAACATGTTTTAAATGAAAATCATTATTATATAATTCACTTCTATTAATATATTTGATATGGTCTTTGGAGACTTCGTTTCCCCCCCCACCAGGCTAACTCTCTTCCAATAAATGGAAAATTAATTTCGTATTTAATAACAAGCTAACATAAAGACAAAAGGAGGATGGATATGTGTCAGATTCCTTAAAACTCTAAAGTGCTTATAAATGAGGACAGAATGTACAGACTCGGAAGTGATGAAATGAAAGGAAAAGTAAACTTTTAAAAGGGAAACTTATTGATACACTGGAGACCTGCAAAACAAACACACAAACAACCCCCAAAACCCCAGAAAACAGAACCAAAAATACCCCTAGAAAACCAACAACAAAAACTCCAAAAGAAACCAGTGCCAAAGCTGTGTACCAAATTAGCAGTAATTATCATTAACAGTTCATGTGAATAAGACAGCTGTGCACTGGGCTAGTCTTGAGAGTTTATGAATTTCTGTCTATTAACTTTTCAGTTGAAACAGTTCCTTCAGTTTTATAAATCATACGTATTTACCACCATTTACTCAGTTACACAACAATTACTCATGAAATTAATTGGCATTCAGGATGCACTTTCAGTAATTCATCTTTGGCATAGTATGACAGAGTGGAGTTAATTAGCAGCAATTAAAACCATTTTGTTTACCTTCAGCTCTGTGTTTATGTTTCCGAGTTAGGGCTGTACTGTCAACACATTGGGCACAAGTACTTCGGTCCCACTGCAAACTGACTGAAAATCTGTGCAGTACTTTGCATGTGGGCAGACTTGAGCATGTGGATAAGAGCTATTTTGATGTAAATGTGTGATTTGAAAAAACTAAGCCTTAGAGATACCTTGAGAGCTAACTAGCTGGGAATATTCCAACTACCCACCTTGTCTAGGCAGTGGGAAAGCCACTGATGGCAGAGTTGGTTTTGCCTGCATGGGCAAATTATACTTCTCAGTATGGAGAAAATAGAACTGCAAATAAAGCTTTTAATGAAGGGTCTAATGGTTTCATTACCCATTGCAGTGTTCAAGACTGCGATTCCCAAAGCAAAGGATAAGGTAACACAAGAAAAGCACGTACTTGTACTTGATATGACTTTCTTTACATGCCATGGAAACCTTTAGAAATAAAGACAAAGAAACAGGTTAAAATATTTCTATGATCAATTATGCAGTCTAACTGGAGGACAGAAGAATTCGATCTAGCAGGAATAAGATAGGGTGGGGGATATGATGAGCTTCTCTTTTCTTGGTTTTCTGTTTCTTAGTCCTCTACTCCATCACCCCCCTGATGTAGGGAGAGCACTCTCCTATGGGGATGGTCAGGGAAGGCTTTGGTTGGTTGACCTCACAGTAGAAGATAGAGATGTGAGTATATTCTCCCTTTTTTTCTTCAGTTTCTTCAATTTTCTAAACCTCTCTCTTTTTTTTTTTTTCTCCCTTAAGTATTAGAAAATAATGTATTTAGGGTAACATTTTGCAACCTATCACCATAAAACTTCTAAATTAAGAAAATTTAGAGAGATAAAGAGGGTTGTTACTGAATTTGACTCAAACTATAATGTGTTATGTATCCTGGACCATTAGCCAAGAAAAGACAAAATTACAAACAAAGAATCCCCACCCCATGGGGTGAATAGGTTTATTCACAACAGATAAGACAATCATGGAAGACACAAGTGGTCTAGCTTGGAGAACTGTTGAGGGTGTGCGGGCTACTTAAGGGAGCATGGGTAAAGGCTACTTACAGGAGCAGGAATGTCCAACAAGCTAGGACAACCAAATCCCACTCAGCTGGTGACTACACAATAAAGCGGCTCCACTGTATTGCCTCACATACTTGGCAGGCAGCCCAGGTGGTCGGAGAAATGGAAGCAATTGCTTTTCTTTTAGAACTAGGGGAATGGTCTGGTGACAGACTTCCCAAACCCTCAAAGTTCGATTTGCTTCCAGAGTCTTGGAAGTTTCTCTCATGTTCTTTGTCTCTTAAATTTTTCCCTTCCTTCCAGGAGGTGATGTTTTAATTCAGAGAAAAAAAATTTACTAAGTACACACTTTCCTCTTAAATTCATCTATTATTATAATGAGATTTTCAACTGATTTTATTCAGAAAAAAGTACGAAGTTTTCATGTATGTGGGCTAGATGATTTTAGAGCTTGGAGCAAGATTTCTGGAGCGCAGAACCTAGAGGAAGAGGTGATAACTCCTGCTTTTACAGTGATGGAGAGTTTCAGACTTCATTAGAGAGGAAACATCCACCTGTGTTATCAAGGTGACAGAGACCTATTTGACTGTTAAACCAATGTTTTTTGGAAGAGACAAAATTTACTTATTTTCAATTGTCTAAATTAAATGCTTTAAGAACTAAGAAGCAAGAAAATCATTTCAGTATTTTACACAGAAAGAACTAAGCCTCTTAGTTTTAATTTGCATTTATGCAAATTATGGTATAATTAAGAGTATACAGTGGATGGATTAAAGCAGAAAAAAAGATATGAATTTACATATATTTTCTCAATGTTCTTTTTTGTTTAGACTATTTCATAAGCTTAAACTCAGCCAATATAAACTTATATAAGTACAGAAATAAAGAAGTTTGAGCAGCAGGCTTCCTCTAATTTGTTTTGTTTTTTACTTAGGAATTCAAGAGTGAGATCCAACTCATTTCCATATTGGGACTAAATATATGAAATGAATTGGACCTAACTCTTGAATGCAGACTTGTCTCTGAAGAAGTTTTATACCAAAGCATATTGGAAGAGCCTCTCTATCTACAACTCTATGCTTTACTCTCCTTCTCTGCATACTCCTTCTATGTTTTGATTATTTTAGTAAAATGGCAGTAAATATGAGCTATAATCAAATAGACACATTACCTTCCCTAGAAAGAATATCTCTTATCCCCTGGTTCTGGGCAGCAACATCTCATGTCCTCTCACACAGTGAGTGCCCATTCCTGGATTCATGAAATAGAAAAGATGGAGAATGTGTCCTTCACATTTCATCCTTCTGAAATGAACCATGCCTTGAGTCCTTTTAAAGCCACTGCTGAAAGTACGCACTGGAAAGACGTTACGATCCATTAAAATATAGATAATGAAGTCTCAATTGCCTTCCATCAAATGAAGTACTTATTGGATTCTTTGTACATGACAGTCTTTGTTAGGCAATTAACTCAGGCTATCAAAGACTAAACTTGTAAGGATACAACAGTGAGGACCTCAACTGAGAGCACTTTTTGGTATAGTGTGAATTTAAATACGGTCTCCAAAACTGATATTAAAACTTAATTGCCACCATGATGATGTGGAAGATAGAACCTTTAAGACTGGATGGATTTGGGGGCTTTGTCCTCATGGATGGATTAATGCAATTGTCCTAGGCATGGCTGAATGACAAATTGTGATGAGATTTACCTTTTCTCATTTTAGGTTCGAGTTTTTCTTTGGCACATTCTCTCTCTTTGTGTGCAAGATGCCATCCCGATACTATAGAAACAACATTCTCACTAGATGCAGTCCATTGACTTCAGATTTGTGAACTTCCAGAATAATAAGGCAAATAAATGTGTATTGCTTATCATTTAGCTTCTCTGATAATAAAAGAAATGTGCCCAGACACACTTGTCTTACATTTACAAACTTACAAATTGGGTTGGTTAGAAGACACATATGTAAGGGGTTTCTCTGGAGGGCATCAGGTTGGCAGACAATATCCTGCTTGGTAATTACCAAATAATTTATTCAAGACATCTGTGCTGTGTCACTGACATGACTGAAGTAGTCATGTGCTTCTGTGGCTGTGAAAGTCAGTGGCCGCTTGAAATTCACTTAGTGACAAAAGTTGTAGAATCAGGGAACTCTGTGAAAGGGCACACACTTTCCAGAAGGCCTTAGCAATGCAACGAAGACAATTAAAAAATTCTAGCCTGCAGTTTACTTGAGACAGTGTGGGATAACTCCCTAAAGTGAGGTATGGAAAAGATTGGGAAGGGAAGTGTGCCGATTGTTTTTTGCCAACTTAACACAATTGCAGTCATGTTTAGAAGGAAGGCATCTGACTTGAGAAAATACACCCATAAGACTGACCTGTAAGCAAGTAGGTAGGGCATTTCCTTAATTAGGGGTTGATTAATTAGTGGGAGGATACAGTCCACTGTAGATGGTGCCACAACTGGGCAGATGATCCTCAGGTGTATAAGAAAGCAAGCAGAGCAAGCCATGAGAGCAAGGCAAAAAGCAGCACTCCTCCATGGTCTCTGCATCAGATCCTGCCTTGAATTCCTCCCCTAAAATCCCTGAGATGGCATGTGACCTGAGAATTATAAGGCGAAATAAAGTCTTTTCTTTCCAAGTTGCTTTTGGTCATTTGTTTTTTTTAACACAACAATTGAATCCTAACAGAGACAGGAAGAAAGATGGAGCAAATAACTAATCTGGCCTTTTCTTACACAGTGGTAACATCTGGGACTCCATTTCCATCTTTGTTGAGCCATTCTGAGATGGGAGGAAAGCCGTGAAACATCAGGAGACTAAATTAACTTGAGATTGTTTTTACAGATTGAGTTTTTTGGGGGGCCTGGGATATGATATGAATGCAAATCTGGTATGTCTGTCTAGAAAAATTATAATAAATAAATTTCTTCCTCATCTGCTGGCTCACCTCTTCTGAGCCCTGAAAGAGCAAGAGTGTTATGGTAGATGTGCTTTGTAGAAAAAGAGGCTCAAGCATGAAATGAAATTAAATGAGTCCCTTTGCTCTTCTGGTTGTAACCTATATCTTAAAGCCCCTTTGCCTCAGGCAGCTCAGGTAAATATCAGTGTGAATTTGTAAACGACCACAGTGCGTTCCTTAAACCCTTATCTGCAGGTTTATAGCTCAGCAAGAATTTTGAAAGTCAAGTTTTATTTTTAAGCAAGAACATGTGAATGATGATCAAGGTTTCCCCTATGTACTGACCTAGATTTTTGCTGTCTTCAATGTGTGCATAGACTGGGAAGGGCTGTGAATCTTTATGTCTTCTGTACCATAGCAAGCTAGATTATGGGCGATCCCTTTAGGGCTCCAAGGACAACTTTTCCAGTCCTTTTTATTGCAAGAAACCTCAGAATGACCTCTAGAGTGTGATGCACTGGGGACTCTAACCTTTTAGGTTTTTTTTTTTTTTTTCTGTCCTCTGGCCTCAGGTTGTTACAAAGATGACATAGCTGAAAAGCGGTATGACAGGGTTTATGAAGGACATATGTCTATTTTTTTTATTCTACTTCTTTATTGAAAATAGATTTTTTTTCTTACAACATATTCTGACTATGGATCTCCCTCCTTTAACACTTACCAGATCCTTCCCACATCTCACCTCTTCTCATCTGAATCCCTGGCCCTGTTTTTCCCTCCCTCTCTTGTTAGAAACCAAACAGCAAACAGGCATCTAAAGAATAACAAAAAATAAAAATAAAAAACATAAATTGAAACAAACCTGGAATAGAACCAACCAACCAAATAGAAATATAACAATGAAAAAGCACAGCAAACACATATAGAAACAGTAGAAACAGATGGACATATTCTCTCTCACGTGAATCCCATATGAGCCCAAACAGAAGCTTTAGTATATTCTCAATGAATCTAAAAGACCAAAAAACAAAACAAAACAAAACAAAACAAAACAACACCACCACCAACAAAAAACAAAAATAAAAAACTAAATAAGCAAAAAAGAGAACAAAAAACAAACAAACAAAAAAGAAACCAAAAATCCCAAGCCCTGACATAGTGATACAGCATTATGAAACAAAGAATGTCCCAAAGTATCCTAGTATCAGTCATTCAGTTCATTTTCTGTTGTCCATCTACTGTTGGGCACAAGGGCTGCTCATAAGAGTCATTCATTTATCCAGTGAGACTCTGCTGGAGGAACTTAGTTTTTCGTTTGTGAGCAGTTATCAATTAGAGATAGTTCTGGATTAGGGATGAGGGCTTGTTTCTACTTCCCTCTCAGTTCAAGGTTCAATCTGGCCCAGACATGTGCAGGAGCTATGAGTGATGGCACAGGCCCTGTGGGTTCTTACAGGCATTGATCGTGCTGTGTTTAGGAAGAGCTTGTTTTCTAGATATCCTCCATCCCCTCTGGCTCATACAATCCTTTCCTCTTCCTTTCCCCAGGGTCCCCCAAGCCTGGATAGAGACATCTTACTTAAGAAGTAGTGTTCGAAGGTATCTCACTTCGTAAGTGATGACTGCAGGAAGAAGCTTTTCTGATGGGGGCTGGAAAAGGTACAAATTTATGAGTATAGCGAAATGTTCTTAAGAGTCATTGAATGACTATGTTAGAAGAACAATATAATAGTATTTGGTACTGTTCTAGGTGTCTCACCTATCTAGTCATTCAAACAGTGTTAGGGATGGGTTACACCACATGAAATGAGCCCTAAATCCACTTAGAGATTGGATGTGGATGTTAGTGTTGTCTTTGATAAGTAGGCTACAATCTGTATCACCATAGGAATTAAGAACAGATTAAGAGGCTATGGGGAAATGAGTAGATCTCCCAGAAGCTTTGGGCCACTGTTGCTCATCTTGCAAGCAGGACTTCATTGTAGATAGATAGAAGCATTTGTAGCTGGGCTGGTGTTTATCTTCCTTCTTTGGTAGCATGTGGTCTTCCTTTTAGTCTCATAAACACTGGTCTGTGGGGGTAAAGGCTTTAAGTAGGCACCAGCTTGCCTTCTCTGAGTTCAATGAGGTGTGTGGGTGTCTTCAGCAATAGGGACTAAATTGCCAATTTATGGAGAGTGGACTCTGAGTTGTTTGGGGGTTACAATGTGGCAACTTTGGTTTTAGTTGTCCCTCCCTGTATTCCTGTATTCCCTCCCTCACCTCCCCTTTTCCTCCTCTTCTATGTTTGATCCTCCTGTTCCAATTGAAGTTCCCTCATCTACCTGTAATTATCTATTCTATTTCCCCTTTCTAGGACAGCTTGTGAATATATATATATATATATATATATATATATATATATATATATACATGTATATCTAAGACAACAGTTAATATCCATATATGAGTGAATATATAACACATTTATCTTTCTGAGTCTGGATTATACAATTATTTTGAGGAAAAGGTCAATTATCAAATATAGATATCGTCAAATTGCTGCATTTCCATACATCCTGTTTTTTTAAAACTCCAAACCTTACTTTTTATTTTGGTGGCATGGATAGTAGATGAGTTTTAGCTTTTCTTCCCGACTGCAGTGGCTTAAAATTAGTACTTCCTGCTTTTTCTTTTTACTGTCATTTTTTACTTTGACACCGAATTGTATTAAACTCAAAAGGCTTTTGTTAATCAAACTAACCTTTGATTGACTTTGTAAAGTTTCAGTTTTCAGAGGGTGGGTCTCTTTGTTTCTTAAAAAAACAAACAAAACACATTTTTCCCCTCTAACTTTGAGAAAAGTAAGAAAATCATCAGAGAAAATAGTAAAGCTGACAAGGTGCTGAAACTAAATTGTGCTTGCATGCTTCTCTTAAACAAGCCGATGGGCATATAAACTATAGACATCCTTTTTTGATTACCAGATTCTATTAGAACCAATGGTACTTCCTTTGACCCACCAGGGGGACTGTAAATGCATGGGAGCAAGACACTGCTTCCAACCCAGAAACCCTTCTACAGAAAGTCACAATGTAAATCAACAGCATTTCAAAGCAAAAAGTGATTCCACTGTAACCTTGGTCATGTCTCCTTGAGAAGATCGAGGCTCTGGCTTGATGATAATACTTGAGAGTGTGCCTGACTGTACATGCTGTGCTCACCTCTAGGGACTTGAAGAGAGGAGAATTAGCCCTTCAGTAAAGATAACCAGGTTGATTTCACAACACTCCAGGCTATTGTCTTACTTTTGCGATGTTAGATTTCCATTTTATTACGCTGCAAGTGAAAAATATGTGTGACTATTCTCCATGATAGAAATGAGACCTGGAAAGTCAAAGTCTGGACTACTGGACCACTACTTCCTTATGAGTTTCTGCTTTTGATATTCTTCTTTTGTTTTGTTCATTTGTTTGTTTGTTTGGTTTTTGTTTTGTTTTGTTTTGTTTGTTTTGTCTTTTCCTGTCTGTTAATTTATTCTTTCATATCACAGCAAGATGATTCAAGTTCCATCCAACAGCACACTCTATTGTAATTGATATGAGTCATTCTTCCTTTAGAATGTGTGTGCTTTAGAAAGTGTGACTAAGAGCTGGGGAGATGGCTTAGTCACTAGAGTGCTTGCTTTCTGTGCAAATGAGGACCATAAAAATGCAGAGTTAGAGTTCAGACTCCACTCAGGCCATAGTACCTGCTGAAGCCCCCTCACAGATGCAGACAGTACCAGATGGGGACACTGTCTGTGTATCTTTATCTCACAGACTTCCTGGTGTCAGAATTTGTCACTGAGAAATAAATTAACATCAGAGGAGATGTTGATCACATGATCTTACCTCCAGCTCCTTACCTTGTCTGGGAACCAAAGCTCTTCTTGAAGGTTTGAAATGTGAACCTTCTCTATCTTCAGCAACTGGTACATAAAAGAAATAAATCCCACTTCTGCAACAGTGGATTTTATTCCACCCCCCCCTTTTTTTTTTCAGAAATCCCTAAGACTGTGTCTCCAGTGTTGAGACCAAAATCTCACCTCTCCCCCTGGAATACCCATCAGGTTGTTGATTCTATTCTATTAGACTCTCTGTTGTAAAATTATTGGTCTCAATGTCACTCTTGAGCTCCCTCATCATCTTTAACCTAGCAAGGACCTCGATTTGATCCCTGGCATCTGCATTAAAAGAGACTGGTAATGCCCAGAGGTGAGGAAAAGGCAGAGGTAGGAAGATTCCTGTAGTATGCTTTCCAGCCTACATGGTGAAGTCAGTAAGCTTCAGGTTCAAAAGTAAACAAAGAACAAATAAAATAACTAGAATAATGTGGAGAAGATAATTGAGGAAGATGTCAGTCATTAATCTCTGGTCTCCACATGACCTTTTATCCATGCCTGCAAACACTCACAAGTACAGATAAATATACAATAAAGACCTGTTATAAATGTATATATAATGGGAAACTTTGTTGAGTGGGTATTTTTACAATGTTTTTTTTTATAAAAGGAGAGAGTTCTCACACTGTATCACCTCTGCTAAAGAACGGAAAGTTGTTATCATCATTCAGAGATATATTCAGTTCAAATATACGTTGCTTTTTGACTACAAAAAGGTGCTATTTTTCATCTCGGTTATAAAAATTCTGAGAAAAACAATTTAAAGGAAGCAGATTTTCTTATGGCTCGTGATTTATGAAGTTTAAGAATCGAGTCAGTCATCTCTATTGCTTTTTTAGTTGGTTTGTTTATTTCTTGTTATAGTTTTCAATTTTGGGGACTGACATGCATCCCAGACAAGCCTGAACCAGTGCAGTGGATGCTGCCTTGAGTTGTTGGTCTTTCTTCCACATCTCAATTTCCAGAAACATAGGAATGTGTTGGTATACCCAGGCTATACTTTTCAGGCTAGTGGCAAGAGAAACATCAGGGTAGAAGAGCATGGTATGGCATGGTACAAGAAACCTCTAAATGGGAATGGAGAGAAAGAAGGAGGAAGAAAAGAATGAGTGGGAACAAGGACGAGTCCATTTCCTGGTACCCAGTTCTGGATGATCTCATGAGCAGATTAACTCCAGATGAGATTAGCGTTATATTCTCATGATCCAAGCTTTACAAGCAGAAAGCATTTAAGAGCAGTGCACTTCTTAACCACAACTCTTGGAAATCTCGGGACACACATAGTTCCAACCAGCAATTCTCAAGAAGACAACTCAGCATGATATCATGAAAGGTTTCTCCAGCTATAATGTAGAATTCTTTATATTGATCATCCTCTTTTCTCCAAGAAGAGGAAAAGAACCTCAGGATCATGAAGCAGGAATGACTGCTGCTGCTTCCAGGAACTCATTTTTCTTTCTGTCTCCTTCACGTGTTTTCTTAAAGGGAATAAACTGAAAGCATTCCAATATTAAAATAGAATAAAATCATTCAACCAGGTGGCTTGGAATCACATACAGACAACATCTTTGGACTGTAGTTGAAACACAGACTCTGTTTTTACTGCTACCCATCACAAGGTTACTTCTGTGACTATAAGGTTAAGGGATTTTTTTTTTCTCACCAGCAAAAAATTCAATTAACTCCCCAGGGACAGCAGGTGGGTGTCCTGTAATCCAATTCCGTTCTGACATTATTTTCTGGAGATAGTGGCAGATCCTGCAGGTTAACGGCTCAGTTTTAAAACTGTTCCTCCTTTGAGATGATGTTGTGAGGCCCCAGGTTAGGTAACCATGCATCTGATCAACCCAGGAAATTAATGTTTCTGTAAAACCCTCATTTGGTTCAACTAATTCTTGTGGCTTATATAATTCATGGAAACACTATGACTTCCTTATTTATTATTTGGAAAGAGACAAAGAATTCAGGAGAAGAAATGTACAGAGTTATATATAGGAGAATAAGATGTAGAAGATTTTGTAATTTCTCTGGGTATACTCTTCCCAGGAACCTCCAGCTGTTTCTCCATCTAGAATATTACCAGTTCTGTCCTTTGGAGATTTTTCTGAAAACTTCATTGATAATCAACAATTGATTAAATAACTGGCTGTTGAAGATCAACCTTTACTGCTCTCCTTCTTCTCCCAAGAGGTACAGAGGTGCAGCCCAAAGTTTCAGCTCTATAATTCTGCATATGTCTTTTGTGGGATCACTCCACATGCTAAAGCAACATAGAGGGGGCTCATGCTTACCACACAGATTGGGATTCATTGTGTTAGCAATTCTAAATTTTAGGAATTGCATGAGAAGAGTGGGGACTAATATTGGATATTTGTTTCATAGTATTACAGTTGCAAACTAAAACTAACAAACCATAAAACAATTTTGAGAAGCCCAAACAGTTTTCAAAAGTTGAATATAATTCCACTAGTGAAGCTCACAGGGAGACACAGACGCACATCCCCGTCTCCCTGCCCCAGGCATACACATGTACAAACCCACACAAACCATTCCAAAATATTATTCCAAATCCTTTTTTATAAAATGAACATGAAATATTATTTGTATGGAATTAGCTCATCAGTTTGTTTATTTTCCTGTCATCTAAATAAAGATTTTTCTTCTCCACTCTGGAGATTTGTGGCTTCCTGACCTCATCAACAAGCAAAAGTCCTCAGATTTCAGAGTGCTGGATACACTCTGAAGTTCAGAAGCTTTTTTTTTATAGTAGCTTCGATGTGAGTTTAATGTTATCATAGCTTTTCTCAGTCTTTCTCCTTCGTGCCTAATTCTTCCGATCATAGAGACATTAGTGCTGTCTTTTAAGATACACTGGCTGTGTTCCCATAGGACCACTCCTTACACAGTGAGAAGCTCACAGCAGAGCTGACCTTTCTGTAGAGTTCTCATTTTACGCTTGTTAGCAAGTTGTACGGTTTTTTAGAGTTCTTTCCGAGCATTTAAAGGCTGCAGGTCCATTTTGATGGATACATAAGATACTTTTCTCTAAAGAAAAGTGACCCTGGTTAACATGAAATACTAGAGAATCTATACAGGAAGTAAATCTAGCCAGCCTATTCACAGTGAAGCCTAGTTTTAACAAATGCAATGAAATAGAAACATAGGACATATTTCGGCAGAGGCAAAACAATGCTTGAAATTGTAAAAGAAATGTAAGAATAAGATTATGAGGGTAGAAATAAAGGGGCAGAAATGAGTCAACAATATTATTTGTGACCCAATTTGGAATATCAAGTCTTGACATACGAAATTGTCCATGTCACTTTACTTACCCCAGAAAGTATCTGTTCTATTGTTTTAAACTTTACAGTAAAATATATCACCCTACACTGTACATTACATACTAAGTAAATGCATACTAAATGTGTGTCATAATTTAGCCTCTGTCAAAGCATAGGTCAGGGACACTGGAGCATTTTTTTCAGAGGTTAGTACATATTTTATTAGAAGGGGCTTCTTTGGTAAAGAAATTTGAGAGCCATATTATAGTAGGACTGTGCTTTCGATACTTCAGTTCTGCGTTATCAGATATCTTAGAGAGAATTCATTTTTACAGGTCTGAGGAACAGTGCTTGTCTATAAGTATGTGTCACTCACAAGAAATAACCAATGATATAATTACATCAAGAAAATGCTACTGTGTGATGCTCTTGCATCCAGCGTAGTCTCTGCCTTATGCCTGTCTGTGCTCCCCACAGGGGCCCTCTATGAGTTTCAATTCGATTTGTAAAGCCACAGTTTTTAAATGTTAAGGGAAAAAATGCTTTTTTGTTTGCTTATTATTTTTATTTACTTACTTTGTTTAATGCTCTTTTTATTTTAATAACTTGATTAAACTTATATGTGTTTGCAAGACATAATGGCTAATATTGCTTAATGGTAAGCATTATCACATATCAGTGGCCTACACATATATTAAAATATTATCAATCACTAGGTAAATAACAATCAAACCCACAGTGTGCTATCATTTTACTCCAGTAGGATGACTGCTGTCAAAAAGACAAGAATTACAGCTGCAGAGAAGGCAAATACTTACAAACTGGTATTGAGAGACAAAAGCATCAGAAAGTTTTGGAGTATAGCATGAAATTTCCTGAACAATCAGGAACAGAATGATTATGTTGTCTAGCAATTGGACTACTGGGCACATATCAAAGGAAATAAAGTTCATATATCAAAAAGACAGAAGCATGTTTATGGTCATTGCATCGCTACCAACAGTATCCAGGAAATGAAAAGAACCTTAGCATCGATCAGTGTATGAATGGATAAACAGATATTTTATGATTACATATGTATATATTAGTATTATTTACCTTATAAAATATAAAATCTAGTTGTAGCTGTAAGAAAATTAAAAGAAAACAACTTCATGATCTCATTCACACGTGAATCTAAAGATGTTGGGTTCATAGAAGTTAAGCATGGCCTGCTGACTGCCAGTTCACAGGTGAAAATAAACAAATGTTGGTCAACGCGACCAAGACATCAATAAAGAGAGAAAGAGTTCTGGTGTGCTGCTGTACCATTCAGGGACTACAGAGAATTGTATTATACTCTATATTTTCAAAAATCTGGAAGAAATTTCTTTTGATGTTTTCAAAACAAAGAATTTATAAACATTAGGGGAGATTGAAAAACATAAGCAGTTTTATGTGCTAATATTTGTAAAATTAAAGGTTATAGTGTATATACATATTCTTAAACTTGATTTAAAAATTTTTAATCACAAGGAAAATTAATTTTTTATATTGTCCCTTGTATGTCATTTGTGTGATAATTGACAAGATTATCTTTATAATATTCAATTTGATAAAATATAATAGGTGTGTGTGCTCATGAAACCAATAACCTAAATAAATATAGTAGATGTGACTGTTAAAAGTTTCTTTGTTACATTAGCAATGTTTGATATCCTCATTAAAACTCTTACTCCCTACAAGCTATAAAAACTTCAATTTTATGCCTCAGTGGCCTGAAATCTAGACTACTATAACAATGAAATTATACAGCATACATTTCTTTGATAGTTTCTTTCACTCATTTATTCTGCAATAATCTTGGGTACCAAGATTCATTTCTTTTCATTGTTGAGCTGTATTCCATTATGTGGATATACTTGCAAATTATTTTGATCTATTCAGTTACTTGTGGATATTTTGTTTGTCTCTAGAATTAAGCTTTCATACACAAAATTTTTATGTACAAGTCTTTGTCAATATATGTTTTCATTTTCCTAGTTAAATATCTTGAAATTAAGTCACCATTTCAGATATCTGGTATATATTTAACGTATCAAGATATTGCCCAGAACTTTTTCAAAGGTTTCATAATGTTTTAAAGTCTTATCAGCACTGACAGAGAGCATTTCTACTTCTTCATACTAAAATTGAAATAGTATCTATGCAACCTGTGGTTACCATGCTAGTATTTTGTAATATTGATAATTGGTAGTTTGTGTTGTATTTCTTAAGGTTGTGTATGATTAGTTTCCATCCTATTTTGTAGTTAAGGGTCTGTGAAATTTTTCATAATGTTATATTGTATGTTCTTGGGCTTTGGAAGATTCTTATTTGATTCTTAGAGTTCTCTCTGTACTTTGAATACAAGAGTTTATTGAATATAATACTTAAAACTGTTTTTGGCAACCTGTAATTTAATATTTTATTCTCAAGATGGTGCATTATTTTGGTGAAATCAAACAACATTTTCTTTTAAAGAAACAACTTTTCTTGTGATGTCTAAAATAATGTAAAAATCTGTGACCAGAAAGATTTTCTCTATATTGACTATTAAGCCTAGACTTAACTGTGATGACAATTTTTATATTTATGATTCATTTATTTTTAATACATTAATTCATTTACTTGAATTTGTTTACATTCAATAACTAAAAGTTCCAAAACGCATTGCTGAAATTCCCATATTAAAGTCACATTTTTGTGTTATGCACAGTTTTCAAAGAGCATAATGAATTTACACTCTGGTAGGACAACAGTGCTCTCTACTAGACACTAAGGGCTAACAAAAAGCCCAAGGCCAAGAAGAGATCATTTCTCTTTTGGAATCTTGGACAATAAGGTACCAGAGAATTTTTGAAACATCACAGCCTATTTCCATTGCTCTTGGTTACTCACTATAATTTGCTGGTAAGACTATAATGGTGAAGTCTGCAGATGTTTGAGACCAAGAACAAGACTAAACCAAACTGATGCAGGTGATGAAGTTTCATCCGTTCTGGCTAGCTCAACTCAAACATGCTATCCAATCTACCAGAGGAAAAAAGGAACCATTAATCATAACTATCAATGAATGCTGCAAGCTACAATGGCTGGCTTGGTAAGGTATACTCACTGGTTTAATAGTGGCTCAAATATTGGGCGATGGAGGAGGTAAACAGCCACTTAATAATTGGATTAAAATCTCACTCCCTTTAAGATTAAACCAACAGACATCATTAGCAGGCCACAAGCCTATGAGTAGACAGGCCATAGGTCATAATTGTAAACTAATTCTTAATGACTTATCACTATACCAGTGGATAAATTCATTGTTCATGCCTTATTTGAGATGTTTCTGTATGCTCTGTGATGATCACCAACCATTAGTTGCTACAAATACAGAATAGTTTTTTTTTTTCTAAGAGCATGATCCTTGGTGTGTTTTTATGTCCTAGGAAAGGCCGCCTATGGAAGATATTGAACTGTACATAGCAGTGTAGAAGGGTTAAAAAAGAAGAAAGTTATCATGTTGGATTGGTAAGGCAGGGATGTGTATCAAGGAAGAGTTGGGGGGGTGATAATTGTGATAAAAACACATTGTAAAAAAATTGAAAGTCTTTTTCTTTTTATATCCAAACTATAATACAAGGATAAAATCAAGAGGCAAATGCTAAGGAAGCCCCAGCATTTTTACTTATTCTGAAAAATAAAGTGAAGGCAGTTACATCTTAGATGATCTCAATTACATGGTTAAAATCTCACTATGGTATTTGATGATAGGAAGGCAATGAGAGTGTACGAGAGTGGCAGAGACAGAGAAAGAAATAGAGAAAAAGAGTGCTGGAGATACATAAGTAGGTAGATAGATGATTGACAGACAGACAGACAGACAGACAGACAGACAGGGGCAGATGATACACAGCATAAGTAGTTTGTCTATTGTTCTCTGTGGTCTGAGTTCATTTAGTGCTGTTTGTTTGTTCATGGATGTATGAATAACCTCTCAGGGAAAGCATCTCTGAAGAAAGCTGTCCCTCCTCACGCCCATATGAATCCAACTGCCAATAGTACTTCAGACATAGGTGGGGCTTTCTTAGCTCTACCCTAATCTGTTCTTGGATTTTGACTTTTGTGAAGGCAGTCCCATTTGATACAAGTTTAGGTGAACAACTACACTCTCATGTCCAGGAAATATTGGTTTTGCCACATACGTCTATTCCTCTGGTTGTTACAATCTTTATGTTTCCCTTTGTGTCATGATTTCTGAGCCTTTGAGAAGGGATTGTAAAATAATGAAAGGCAGAGCAATGTGAGATTGCCTGAGAATCCTGTTCTCACTTCATGGACTCTTGTTGGGAGCCCAGGATCTTGTTTTAGATAAATAATTAATTCATATCCATTTTACATTTGACATATTCACATGTCATATGCTGATTGTAATGAAAGTCAAAATCAATTAATAAATCTGTTTATTTAGCACATTTAGAATTTAGATCCCTATAATTAAATTGTATTAGTATATTGCTTTAGGACTTTCAGTGGAGGCTTGGAATTAACCAAACAACATCAGGTGAGTTCCTTCTCATTTAGCATTCAGCTTCCTTGTTAATTCTTTACTAATGTCATCTAAATTTGATAAATGAAATCTGGTTCATAGTTCATCACTTTTCTAGACAAAGATCAATCTATTATGCCTACAGTTTTATGAAATATATTAAACTACAAGACAAATACAATATTAAGGCTGGTTCAATTTACTTCAATACCTCCGTAGAAAAATAATTTTAAAAAATCAAATACACATGAGTTGAATGTCTGTATTATGCTATCATACCCATTTTCTCTACAATGGATTAAAACATTTGAACTTAACCAATTAAACACATCTTCTCTCTTTTAAGATGTTCATGTCAGAGATTTTTATCAGCAATGAGAAAGCTAACTGATACATTGCCCTTAGTAAATCTGTAAAATTGTAAAATGTAAATAACCTTCCTAAGTAGTCTACTAAGGATAATGCTAAAGTAATATGAAGCTTGTTTTCATATATCCTTCAATTCCGTAAAATTAATGATAAGAAGATTATTGGATTCTGAAAGGCATAAAGAAAGAAATATTAGAAGACATGATTATTAATATCACCAATTTGCCATGGGCTACCTAAGACACATGCTTTACTCTGTGACAGATAGCTTCTAAAATGAGCTTCTATGATTCTAACAATTTGCCTTAAAAGTTCCTTCCCATTGAGTGACTTGCCTGATACATAGTCTATGAGTGTTGGGAACATGTCATTTCCACGACTGCTGGGCAAAGGGCAGGGATTTTTGTCTTGCTAGTGTTTCTTTTCCATGTCTTCCTCTTGCTTCACTTGGCTGAAGTATGATGACAGAGGTCAGATAAGAATTAAGTGAGGAAAGTCATCAACTAACTAACAGGCAGTGGGAAGTGAGTCCTTTGTCAAGTCATCCACGTGGAATTAAATCCTACTGTTTATCACACAAGTAAGCTTCAGATGCTGCCTTGGGCTGAGAGAAAACAACCACAGAGAACTGGCAAAGGAAAAATGTAATTATATATGTAATTATGTAATTATATCACATAAAATATAAATTTGTACGTATACATACATATTTACATGTATATGCATATATTAACACACATATCTACATATATTAGAATTGGTTTTACCCCTAAACAAGAAACAGTTATACCTTTTGCAAAAATATAGATGTGCCTAGAGAAAGTCATATTTAGCAAATTAAGCTTATCTCAGAAAGACAAATCCATTTTTCTTATTTCTTTTCTGGATTATAAAAGATGCATGGACTATCTATGACAAGAAATCATTTTTCATACATACAGTGACATCCAGACAAACAATACAATAGGAATAAAGGTCTAAAAGGTTAAACATTTAAAGGCATTCCCTTTTCTGATTAACAAAAATAATGAGCATGTTTGATATAAATGATAATTTTAAGAAATTTCTAACATATTATCATTAGTCATAGGAAAAGAAATAATATTAATAAAATAATAAAATACACAGTTTTGGGGAATAATATACATTAAACAGAAGCAACACACATATTAAGCCATTTATGAAGGAAAGAAGGTATACAGTGTCTTGGACCAGATTAGTGATTATGTAAAACCTAAAAATGAGATCAACAGAGAAAAGCCACATGGGTACAGAACAATGGTGTAAGAATTAATAATTACTGTTATAATCAAATTATGAGCCAAATTATACCATGAGAATCAACAGGGTCTACAAGGAGAACATTTTTAAATTGATTAACAGACATATGGAAGAAGTGTGTCATTATCTAGGTAGCATAGTTCTTAGGTCTGTTTCTTTAAGATAAAGGCACAAAAATATCTTTGAAGATATAATAAATATGTGCTGTAGGGATTCACAGAATGGCCCTTAGCAACAAGCAAAGAAACAAACCATTTCCATCTGGATACTACAAAGGACAAAAACCATGCATTCTTACAAAATGCATCCCTGTTTGTATGAAGGCAAAACAGCCTATTCATTGACACAGCCCTAGGATCCATTCCTGGCTTCTCACTTCAATTTAGTTGGCAAAGACCTGACTTGCATAAACAAAACCAATCAAAACAAAACAAAACAAAACAAAGAAACATTATTTATTGTCAGAAAACAGAGAGTGCTTAGAAAATATTTCAGCTATAAATATTTTGCAGTTTAAAATTTTCTGTCATGAAAATTAAGCAGACAACCAAAATTACACATTTCAATAAAATCAGCAGCATGAAAGAGAGTCACTAGACAGAAAAATCCTGAGACAGAACAACAGCAAATCTTCATGTAAATATACACAGTTCCTCAAGAGGAATGACAAAGTAGCATAGCAACAATGCATGCTGTTAAGACAAAAAAAAGTGGCTTAGAAAAGAATGAAAGTGAACAAAAGTCCACTGAATAACAGAATTGATTTGAAAATAAAGTGCCCAGCAGGCTGGGGGAACTTCTCTGAATCTTGTGCTGACAAATTTTGGAGACCCCCCCGCCCCCAAATCTAGATCTTTGCTGTGCTAAAAGTCCCGAGTATAAACCCAGAAGAGAAAGAAGTAGAAAGGGCAAGGGCCAAGAAGATTTTCAGGATGGGACCCCCCCCAAATCTAGATCTTTGCTGTGCTAAAAGTCCTGAGTATAAACCCAGAAGAGAAAGAAGTAGAAAGGGCAAGGGCCAAGAAGATTTTCAGGATGGGAAACCAAACTTACAGCCACCTTCATAGTCTCCTGCAGGTGTCTCATGGGAACATAGAAAATGTTCTTACATTTGATTGTGGTTTGGCCTTCTGAGGAAAATCACCAAATACTAATAAAAGCAGGTTCACTCCTAAAACAGAAATAAAATGTATTTTAAATGTTGGCACTGCAACATGGGTATCATGGGTGTGTTTGAGAGGGAATGTTTCAATGGGATAAAGATTTTGGTCAGTAGAGAGAGTAAAGCAATTCCTTGCCCAAAGGGAAGGGACCTGACCTACTCCTTGGAGGCCTACATAGAACAAAAGTTGTAGCAGCAGAGAATTATATCTCTCTGCCTGACATTGTGCTAGGCATTGACCTTTTCCTAATTTCAGAGGGAATTTCAGACTAGAACTTACAGAGTAAGAATCAAGGAGTTAGAAGTTTGTACTTGGGCTGAAATACAGCCCTTAGATCCATTGGACCTCTGGGAGGCTTACTGATTCGTTTCATTTATATGCTGGGACTTAGTCTTCATAATTCTGTGAGTAAGTTCTTTACAGTAAACCAGTGCCCCTCTCTCTGTCTCGGTCTCCATCTTCTTCCTCTTCTCCATTCCTCCTTTCTTTCTTTCTCCCTCTCAGATAAAATGTTTGTTTGTTGGAAAAAGAAATATTTTGCTTTCAGAGAGGAAATGAACAAGAGGGTGTGAGGAGGAAGGAGAGAGAGAGAGAGAGAGAGAGAGAGAGAGAGAGAGAGAGAGAGAGAGAAGAGAGATCCTTAGATCCTATTGATTTTGTCTTTTTAGAGAACTTTGGTTTAGTGATAAAAATATTTCAAGAGAAACAGAATTCTAAGGAGGGTTTTTAATTTTTTAACTTATTTCTCAAGATTCCTTAATTTGAGTTTTAATTGACTGTATCTGGACAGGCTACTGACTCTAATCTTAGCAGCAAGGAGCATTGATTATCTATACATGGCATAATACAGCGTCAGTGGCATAGAATCTTTTTCTTGGGTACTCTTACTCTCATAAAGGTCAAAGAGTTGGGCAAACACTTAACTCTGAACTTACATAGACTAGATGAGGGGTTGAGGCTCGAAATGTCCCTTTATTTTACTGACTGATTAATTTTCTTAGGATCCAGCTTGTGACACATTGATGTACTATGTCGAATGTTAGTGATAAGCTGTTGCATGTTGCTAATCCTATAATAAAAACACTCGCAATACCTGTTGGGGTTCTTTAGATTTTGGAGGCAACAGATCCTCATGTTGGTCTTCCATCGCTTCAAAAACCTGCTAATTTTGAGATAATTCATGTGAGGAGAAGGCTGTACAATTTGTTCAGGCTGAATGTATTTCTGCATATCAGGCAACTTGACCTGGTGGATCTAATAGGGCTGAAATTGTAGCTGATCAAGTTGCTATTTTGAACTTCCAGCAAGCTCCTAGGAATGAATCATTGTTCAGGGACTTCTGGTGTTTTAGTACAAACATATTATCTTTCTTAGATAATCACTGTCGTTTTAAGAAACAGCAGTTGGTCTATGAATTAAACTGTGATAGAGGCATCAATTTATCTGGTCTGGTTTTCCATGAACTAGTTATTAGATAAGCAAGCCAACAACACATAAAATCTGTGTGCACAGGACCACTCTATCATCTAGACAATGACACAGTCCATGCAGGCCTCGAAGGCACAAGTAGGTTCCCTAGAGAAGAAGCCCAAATGCTCATGATACCCACTCTGGCTTTACTACTGCACCTTTCTGGAGTTGCCCTATGTTTCACTGATGAAGAAGGATCAAACTCAGTGCTGATAGTACAGGGTTCTTTCCTGTACATAGATACCATCTAATACTGGAAAGCAATATCAGGAGAGATTCTTCATAGAGCATTTCTCATATCAGCAATGTAAAATAATCCCTAAAGACTGAACTTTGCACACACAGTGACTCCCTTTGCATGTAAGGAAGAGTGATCATGCGGGCTGACATGCCCATTCATAGGCCATGAACAGTACTCTGATGCAGTTTTTAGGCTTGCAGTGCTCTAATAGATAACCTGAGACTGGGTATTTTATAATAAGCAGAACTTTTTCTCAGTTTTAAAGTCTGTAAAGTTTATGTTCAAAGTTCTTTATAAGAAATAAAATGTGATTTTCAAATCTGTATGTAGGTAACATATTC
Organism: Rhabdomys pumilio; assembly: GCA_030674055.1. NCBI lineage: Eukaryota > Metazoa > Chordata > Mammalia > Rodentia > Muridae > Rhabdomys > Rhabdomys pumilio. The sequence goes on from JANHMN010000015.1 coordinate 27,834,394, forward strand.
AACAGGGATGTATTTCAGGTTGGTTAATTTTATGTACTAAATCGACTGGGTCATAGAATATCCAAATATTAGGTTAAATACTGTTATTTTTATGTCTTAAGAAGAATTTCTGAGTCAAATTGATATCTGCATTAGCAGAGAATATAAGGCAAATTACTATCCCGGTACTGGTGGCAGGTGGAGTTTTCATCTAAAGCATTGAAAGTAAGAACGAATAAAAAGTACCCAGGGATGTTTTTGCAGCCTGACTTTCCAGCTAAGACATACATCATCTCCTAACCCTAAGCTAGGAATCATGATGGGATTGATTCCTTTGGGATTGCGGAGTGAGTTGTAGTTACTCTTTGTAGCTCTTGGACATTGTCAGTCTCCATAAACATTACAATTAGTTCCATATTAAAAAATATCTTTGTTCATTTCTGCTCTCTGGTTAATCTAGACTAATGTCGTAGTGAAATAAACAACAAATACGTAATGATTTTATAATACTTGCAATACCATCATAATTTTTATTTTATTCCATATGTAGGTAAGATAGTTTAATATCTATTCTTAAGTGAGTTCATCTATATTTAATATTCTGACAAAAAAAGACATTCAAAATGTTAGAGTACTTATAATCCACATATCTCTCTTTTGCTCCAAACTCTGAACCAAGAACTTAATGTTAATGCCTATTGTCTTCATTTGAGCATCAGTGTCCTATTTTTTAAAAAAAATGAAGTAAATAGTCTTAAAATCTCACCAACAAATTCTGAACCTAATATGTAAATGATGGAATCTATATTTTTACTGTTCATGTTCTCAGCAATTATATGAATTTCCCTAGAGAAAATCAGCCTAAGAGAAATAAATTATGTAGTAATGAATGAAGACCTCAAAACATAATAAGTTATGTCATAATTCTATTAATATTGTCAAAATGTTTCAGATGTGCCCATAATTACATGGTTTAGAGATCTTAATATGTGTTAGGTGATTATATAGCCATTCCAAAGAATCATGCTGCAAACATCCACGCCAGAATTGTTCCTGCAGCATTTTATTTATTGCACAATCTATATTGTTTACTTGGTGAGAAACTAGAAAAACCTTTTGCTGAGACTTTGTTACAGCTCGATCTTTGACTTGGCAATTTAAAGTGTTGTTCACTGAGATTCAAGAGGTTTCTTAAGGAACAAAATTGCTCCAGACATCGCCCATAAACTTTGTAATATACTGAGCTTCATTTCACCTAAGACCTTAGATTTCCTGGTAGCTGTTAAGCCTTTCCACTTGATAGAGAAAAGACTTTTGTGGATGACATCGCTATAGCTTTCTTTACTTTGTCCTGGAGTGGTTTGGTCCTGTTCCAAGGATTATTGATTATCTTTCCTCCTCTATATCCTCTATGTCCTCACAGGGAAAGAGGCTCCTGAAAATCAGGTTCCTTAGAGAAATTTGTTCAGAAAAGATGTTCAATGTGTGGTTGTGTTAATTTGAATGATTTCTGCTTAGTGATTATAATACTGTTATTTCTTTTATTCCCTAAATAAATGTAGGTAATAAAAATTTTAAGAACAAATTAATAAAGGGTAATAACATGATGAAGATTTATAGTATGTATTTATGCTTTCTTTGCAACATATTTCTGTTTGCTTGTGAATGCAAATTTATAGGTAATTGATGACTCAGGCATCTTCTTGCCCTTGATTCAGTAATCTTTATTTTAGAATCCTGTTGGTATTTTTAGCATACTTGAAGCCCACTCTTTCTATGAAACAAATGAACTTCAGGCTTTCAAGAGTCTCACATACATATTAAGTCTCCTTGTTTAAGGGCAGTTCCTTAGCAACAAATTTATAGGGCCACACATGGCTGAAATGTTTAAAATTAATTTTCTGCAACTCATAAATATCAATGATTTGCTCCATACAGTTTTGACAAATATTCCATTTATTTTTTGTGGTACTACTGGCATGAGTGAACAGCTTTTCTACCATCCAGGTAAGGAGAAGTTAGGTATAGGTACAGTTGAGATGATAGGACATGCAGAGACGAACTTAGCAGTAATTTTCTTGTATTGCTAAGTTGTTTCTAGTTCTTCCTATATAGAAATCTTGACCACAAAATCTTCTATCTCCTTCTCTATCAACTCACAAGTATGGTGGCAAACAGAGACTAGTACATAGTTTATTTTGTAATATAAATATATCCTAAGGTATATAGTACTAGAAGTATTTATGTATGTATATGTGTATGTATGTATGTATATATGTATGTAAAGAATTGAAGAATTGAAAATATTTCTTAAGGGTTATAAGAGTGGATCTGAAATTCATGCTTCAACTTTTTTTTTTTTACAGAAATCATGTAGATGAATGGCTGAATTATTGCCTATATTATATCATATATATCAAGGTTAAGTTTTTCTCTTGAGATCAAATAATCTGCTTATGTGTGACAGAAAGAGAATGACATGTTTTGATTAGAGCTTCATGATTTTCTCATTGTGTCCATATGGAAATATAAGAAAATAATTAGGCTTGGTAATGATCAATCAGATTCTGTAAAGTATTTTTTATATGAGTTACAAGTTTCACATGAAATCAATATGAATGATGATTAGAATATTATTAAGTACATATATAAAATTAAATATGTACATTAATATTCTTACTTTTACTGAATATAATTTCTTTCTCACAAAATATAGCCTCATTATAGTTTTCCTTTCCTTAATCCTCCCAGTTCTTCCCCATATTTCTTCTCTGTCTTTTATTAGATGCTTACCAGTCTTATACCCAACAGAGGGCTAATATCAAATATATACAAAGAACTCAATAAATCAGACTCCAGAAAATCAAGTAACCCTATTAAAAATGTGGTACAGAGCTAAACAAAGAATTCTCAACTGAGGAAACTCGAATGGCCAAGAAGCACCTAAAGAAGTGTACAACATCCTTAGTCGTCAAGGAAATGCAAATTAAAACAACCCTGAAATTCCACTTCACACCAGAATGGCTAAGATTAAAATAAAATCTTAGTCAGAATGGCTAAGATCAAAAACTCAGGTGAGAGCAGATGCTGGCGAGGATGTGGAGAAAGCAGAATACTCCTCCATTGTTGGTGTGATTGCAAGCTCGTACAACCACTCTGGAAAGCAGTCTGGTGGTTACTCAGAAAAATGGACATAGTATTACCTGAGGATCCAGCTATACCACTCCTGGGCATATACCCCAAAATGCTCCAGCATATAACAAGGACACATGCTCCACTATGTTCATAGCAACCTTATTTATAATAGCCAGAAGCTGAAAAGGACCCAGATGTCCTTCAACAGAGGAATGGATACAGACTATGTGGTACATTTTTACAATGAAGTACTACTCAACTATTAAAAACAATGAATTCATGAAATTCTTAGGCAAATGGATGGAACTAGAAAATATCCTGAGTGAGGCAACCGTATCACAATAGAACACAAATGGTATGCACTCACTGATAAGTGGATATTAGCCCAAAAGCTTGGAATACGGTTCACAGGCCACATGAAGCTCAAGAAGAAGAAAGACCAAGTGGGGATGCTTTGGTTCTTTTCAGAAGGAGTAACAAAATACTCAAAGTATGGAGCAGAGACTAGAGGAGGGACCATTGGTAGACTGGCCCTCCTGGGGATCCATCCCATATACAGTCACAAAACCCAGACACTATTGTGTATGCCAAGAAGTGCATGCTGACAGGAGCCTGATATAGCTGTCTCCTGAGGGGCTCTGCCAGAGCCTGACAAATGCATAGGCCAATGCTTGCAACCAACCATTGGACTGAGCACAGGGTCCCCAATTGAGGAGTTAGAGAAAAGAATGAAGGAGCTGAGGGGCTTTGCAACCCCATAGGAAGAACAAATAAATAAATAAAGAAAATATCCAAAAAATAAAAGAACAGGCTTCTAAGAGATAAAAGCCAAACATGAAAAAAATAAAATATAAAGTGAAGCAAAAGAAAAAATATCCTATTATATTGAAATTGAACATGGCAACCAAATAGGAAGAAATGAGTTCCAAGAACAGTCACAAGAGTCAGATATTCACTCACTCTCACAATAAGTAATCCCCCCTCCATTCTAAGCTAATAACTATAGTATATATGCTGAGAACCCAGTACAGACCCATGTAGGCCCTACGCTTGCTGCTTAAGTCTCTGTGAACCCTGGCTTAGTTGGTTTAAATTGTCCTGTTCTTCTGGTATCCTCTATCCCCTCTGGTTCTCAGTCTGCTTCTGCTTCTAAAAGATGCCCCAAGGAGAGGGATTTTATGGCGTTACCCAATTAGAACTGTGTGTTCCAAGTCTGGCTGTGAGCCTGCTCCCATCTGTAGCAGAGGAAGGATCTCTGATGATGACTGAATAAGGCACTAATCTATGTGCATAGCAGAATATCATTAGGAAGCGTTTTCTTGATTTTTTTTTCAGCAGTAGTGTTTGGTATCAACCCCTGTCTCTGTGTTATCTATGAGATTTAGCTATAAGACATTTTCTTGATGAGTGATTAGCCCAGTGTGGGTGGTACCATCCTATGTTTGGTGGTCCTGGGTTCTATAAGAAAGCAGGCTGGGCAAGCTAGGGCAAGTCAGCCAGGAAGCAGCCTCTTCCATGGCCTCTGCACCAGTTCCTGCTTCTAGGTCCCTCCCCTGCTTGAGTTCCTATTCTGTCTTCCTTTGATGACAATGAACAGAAATGTGGAAGAGTGAGCTGAATAAACCCTTTTCCCTCAACTTGCTTTTTTTTTGGTCATGGTGTTTTGTCATAGTAATAGCAAACTAACTAAGACATAAAACAAATGGACCTGACATATTTACAGAACATTTTATTAAAACACAAAAGGATGTACCTTCTACTCTGTACCTCATGGACCTCCCTCTAAAATGGACTCGGTCACAAAGCAAGTCTCAACATACCAAACAAAATTGAAATAATCTGCTGTGTCCTACCTATCAGATTATCATGAATTAAAACTGGATTTTAACAACAGTAAAAACATTAGAAAGTTCTATAAACTCACAGAAACTTATCAGCTCTCTACGGAGTCAAGACAGAAATAAAGAAATTAAAGACTTCCTAGAACTCAATGAAAATGAATGCACAAAATACCCAAACTTTTGGGATAAAATTAAAGTGGTACTAAGAGGAAAGTTCATAGCATAAGTTTTTTTCCCCAATTATCTCCTCCCCTTCTCTTCATACTTGCCCACCCTGGGACATAAGGTCCCAGCAGGACTAATCACATCCTCTCCCACTGAGGCCCAAGTAGGAAGTCCAATTAGGGGAAGGGCATCCAATGACAGGTAATAGACTTAGAGACAGTCTCCACATGAAGACCAAACTGCACATCATAACAGGTTTTTTTTTTTCTTTTTGATTTAATATTTTACAACTAATATATCCATTTCTTCAGTCATATCTTTAATGCCTAACATTTTTCCATCTCTTGTATTCTGTTGCTGAAGCTTGCCTCTGTAGTTCTTTTTAAAATTACTAAATTTTCACTTCCAGAAGTCCCTTTGTTTGGGTTATCTTTATTGATTCTATTTTCAGTTTCTTGTCTTGAACTCTTTTATTCATTTCCTTATAGTGTATTTTTCTGTATTTTTAAAAGAGATTTATTCACTTCCTCATTAAGAAACTCTATAATATTCACAAAAACTGTTTTAAGGTCTTTTTCTTGTGTTCAGCTACATTGGAGCACTCAGTGCCTGCTACAGTAGGAGAACTGGGCTTCAGCTACAGAGCTGGGGATGAGACTGAGGGTGTTGGATCTCAGGAGTAGTAAGAAAGGTGTGGGTATGCTTTTAGCCTACTTCTTGACCTCAGAGTAGCAGCCTTTGGGTTAGTAGAGGATGCCTTGGGGAGTTAGGGTCTGGGCCAAAGCAAGGAGTAGTGAAGCAGAAGCATTAGAAGAAGACGGTTTGTGGGAATCACAGGAGATATGGTAGGGATTAGGGAAGGTTTCAACTGATGTTCTGTTGCACGGCTGGAGATAAGACTGGAGATTGGACCTGGGGGACCAAAGAGAGAGAGAGAGGAGACAATCACAGGCAGCCTGCCTGGTTTTCTTGCAGGTGTGACCTCTAAAAATTAAGTTCATTTTTTATGACACTGTTAATTGTATATATGTGAATGTTTAAATAGTTAGTGTTGTATGACCATTCAAACTAGATTATTTTGAAAAAAAAAAAATTATCGCTGATTTAAAGGTTGATGGTTTCTAAAGCAAAAAGCTATACTAGTACAAGGCCCTAAGTTTGGAACCTCAGCACCTATGGGTCTATTACCCCTGAACTAGGGTGAAGGCAAGGTTCCAGGAGCATGAAGCCTATTAAGGCTGAATGAATCCCTGAACTCTAGGCTCAATAAGAGGCCCTTTCTCAAAAACTATGACTAGCCAAATGGTTCAGCTGTTTAAAGTGATTGTTTCTCTTGAAGAAGACTGGAGTTTGGATGGCTCACAACCTCTTACCATTCTAGATTCAAGGATCCTATGCCTTCCTATGACTTTATTGGTACCCACACATACCTACAGATATGCAAGGATAAACACATACATACACATCTGTACAAATAAAATATCATTTAAAAATTATGATAGAAATTGATGGAAGAAGGCAGAAGACGTCTGATTATCACAAAAGCACATACACATATACTCTTGTGCATACACACCACCCACACGCATGCACACACACATGACCACATAATAAATACATAAATATATACATACATATATATTTATACTGTATATAAATATGTATATATAGTATACATATATACAAAAGTCTTAGAATGGTCAATTGA